>VWZD01007212.1:38489-53156 GCA_013396695.1 Sakesphorus luctuosus | reverse complement strand
TTCACTAGTAGTTCCATACTTGGAGACCTTGTTTCCTATGCAGTCCTTGTGATTGGGAAATCTAATGATTCCTCATTTTAAAGTAACTAGTCAGCCAAATACCAGCATTGTAGAGCTCTGAATCAGTATGGAAATGTTGAAACTCTTAATTTAAATGTTGTTTCTCTTTTGATTACAGAGAAACAATGATGAAATTAAAAGTAATATGCATTTTATCCTGTCTGATGACAAATAGGGGGAAAAATAACATCTTTGTTTTCACCATTATCTATCTAGTGTGGAGAAGCAAAATAAAAATTGAACAGATGCCTTCATTCTACTGTAGGTCCTTCTTCAAACAGCTATTTCCATAATTTTGTAAGAAGGACATGACAATCTAGCTTTCTGAATTAGAAAGAAAATAAAAAATAAAAGAGGCAAAAGTAGGTTTACTTGAGAGATTGGTCACTGTGTAATTTTATTTGTGATACCAGCTTTAAGATGCTGCATTACAAACAAAGCACTAGTAGCACAGCACAGTTACTTTGAATCCCTTAGGATTTTCAATTAAATCTGACAAAATCCCAAAGTAAATGTATTTTATCCAAAGGAACAAAGTGGGGTTATCAAAAGGTATTATTAGGATACCTCAGAGACTGAGTGGCATATTATTCCCCTCAATACCAATTCTAGTTACATGCACAATCAGGTATGTAAGACAGACCACGATCACTGTCTCAGGGAATAGCAAGAGATGGATGTAAGAGTCCTCAGAGTGGCATTTGACTTTAGATGTTTGAAACCAAGAGACCAAGGTTTCATTAGCTTAATTTCAGCCAAATGGCCAATAATTAGGAAAGAAAATGAGATTTGGGTGCCCAAGTCCAGCTGTTTTTTAGCTCTAACATATACATTTGAGCCCCTCACTCCTTGTACAGTCAGTGGAGAAAATTTCAGAAGGCAATTTAGTACAAGTAGTTGGATATAGCTGTTTCTCTCTCCACTTGCTATAGAAGTAACAGTAGACAGGTACAAAGGATCAGTAAAGCTCATCAAGCTCAATCTGTCATGAGTGAGGACAGCTCTGCAATGGGACACCCTTTGTAAAGACTTTGCAAAGCACCTGCACCACCATACCCAATTTGGTATATTAGCAGCTTATACCTTGACATACCTTTAAAATTTTAATAAAGGTCACAAGTTCACAGCTATAATTTGTCATAGAAGGGCAACAAAAGTCACCTGCACTGTCAGAGAACACTCTCATTTTACTGATTGTTTGTTTATTTTGTTTTTTTGGGTTTTTTTTTTGCATAAGAGTTCTAGAAGACCCTAAGCACCCATGCTACTGTAGAGGATAACCTATCCTTGTCTCAGTCACCACCAACCTGATGCAACAGGTGAACCCACACTCCTGAATTAGGCAACTCTGCTCAGATAACATGAATTGACCAGTGTTCTAGTGGTATCATAGCATTTGCAGAAAGGCCAGTATTTAAAACCCCCCAAAAATACCAAACCAAACCAAACCAAACTTTTACAGTGCAGTAGAATACAGTTTTCAAACTAAAGCAGCATCCAGAATGCAGCCTCACAAAATTTTCTAATAGCTTCCAGAAAATTACCCTGTCATAATCTACTCCCTCTGTGCCACTCCGACAGCAGCAAGACCTGGATACCTAACAGAAATATTTCTGGCATGGAAAGCGTAGCACCAGCTGACAGAAAGGACATACACATACATAACACCAACATACAAGCTTTGCCAAGGGACAAACAGGGTCTAATCAGAGCATGCCGCTCTCCAACAACTCTTGGCTGTGGAGCATTCCCCTCGGTTTCACCAAAGTTAAGCACAATTTAGAGATGTGATTGAGCTGTTATAACTTATCCAGGAACCTTTGTTGAAGGATTACCACAGGAAAAAAAGAAAAAAAAAAAGCCCTAAAGTCACTCTTCTCAAACAGATCTCTTCCTGGAAAAAGGATAATGCACAGGTGAAGTAGAAATCACTGGTTTGAAACACAGCCAGGTTAAGGAATTGGTAAGTAAAGGGATTTTGCTTCTGAGAATTTTTTTGACCTTCCAAAGACATGNGTCCCTTTCAACCCAAATCATTCTATGGTTCTGTGACTTTAAAGTAATATCAGCACACACAAATATTCAGCAATTCTCTGTTGCCTGAGCACCTGTACAAAACTGTCATTAANCTGCATTACAAACAAAGCACTAGTAGCACAGCACAGTTACTTTGAATCCCTTAGGATTTTCAATTAAATCTGACAAAATCCCAAAGTAAATGTATTTTATCCAAAGGAACAAAGTGGGGTTATCAAAAGGTATTATTAGGATACCTCAGAGACTGAGTGGCATATTATTCCCCTCAATACCAATTCTAGTTACATGCACAATCAGGTATGTAAGACAGACCACGATCACTGTCTCAGGGAATAGCAAGAGATGGATGTAAGAGTCCTCAGAGTGGCATTTGACTTTAGATGTTTGAAACCAAGAGACCAAGGTTTCATTAGCTTAATTTCAGCCAAATGGCCAATAATTAGGAAAGAAAATGAGATTTGGGTGCCCAAGTCCAGCTGTTTTTTAGCTCTAACATATACATTTGAGCCCCTCACTCCTTGTACAGTCAGTGGAGAAAATTTCAGAAGGCAATTTAGTACAAGTAGTTGGATATAGCTGTTTCTCTCTCCACTTGCTATAGAAGTAACAGTAGACAGGTACAAAGGATCAGTAAAGCTCATCAAGCTCAATCTGTCATGAGTGAGGACAGCTCTGCAATGGGACACCCTTTGTAAAGACTTTGCAAAGCACCTGCACCACCATACCCAATTTGGTATATTAGCAGCTTATACCTTGACATACCTTTAAAATTTTAATAAAGGTCACAAGTTCACAGCTATAATTTGTCATAGAAGGGCAACAAAAGTCACCTGCACTGTCAGAGAACACTCTCATTTTACTGATTGTTTGTTTATTTTGTTTTTTTGGGTTTTTTTTTTGCATAAGAGTTCTAGAAGACCCTAAGCACCCATGCTACTGTAGAGGATAACCTATCCTTGTCTCAGTCACCACCAACCTGATGCAACAGGTGAACCCACACTCCTGAATTAGGCAACTCTGCTCAGATAACATGAATTGACCAGTGTTCTAGTGGTATCATAGCATTTGCAGAAAGGCCAGTATTTAAAACCCCCCAAAAATACCAAACCAAACCAAACAAAACTTTTACAGTGCAGTAGAATACAGTTTTCAAACTAAAGCAGCATCCAGAATGCAGCCTCACAAAATTTTCTAATAGCTTCCAGAAAATTACCCTGTCATAATCTACTCCCTCTGTGCCACTCCGACAGCAGCAAGACCTGGATACCTAACAGAAATATTTCTGGCATGGAAAGCGTAGCACCAGCTGACAGAAAGGACATACACATACATAACACCAACATACAAGCTTTGCCAAGGGACAAACAGGGTCTAATCAGAGCATGCCGCTCTCCAACAACTCTTGGCTGTGGAGCATTCCCCTCGGTTTCACCAAAGTTAAGCACAATTTAGAGATGTGATTGAGCTGTTATAACTTATCCAGGAACCTTTGTTGAAGGATTACCACAGGAAAAAAAGAAAAAAAAAAAGCCCTAAAGTCACTCTTCTCAAACAGATCTCTTCCTGGAAAAAGGATAATGCACAGGTGAAGTAGAAATCACTGGTTTGAAACACAGCCAGGTTAAGGAATTGGTAAGTAAAGGGATTTTGCTTCTGAGAATTTTTTTGACCTTCCAAAGACATGCAGTGAGAATGAACTGCTTATGCTGGAAAGGTTAAGAAAAAAATAAAATTGCAGAAACCTTGAGATGAATCAGGGACTTGGATTTATTAGATTCACCTTTAATTAAAATTACAATGATTTGTTTTTAAAAAAGAGATATTTTCATTCACACATCCCACTGCACAGGAATTGACAGGTTTCTTGAGTTACATATGCAAATTCCCACATCTCACAGTGATACTGTGCCCCATAAATTCAAATAGATTATTATCCTCAGCTGATACATCAGAACAAGCATTGCAAACCATATCAGACAAGTGTAAAAATTCACAGAGATTAATGAATTTAAGATTCAAAACAAGCAGTGTACCTTTGAATAAAATGTATTTGCAGTTTTCTCTGTAAAGATGGTTTAATTTATTAGGCATATGCATGAGCTGATACATTTCCTGAAAAATTTATTGCTATTTCTAACTAGGGGAACCTTTCCCTTTTAATCAGCTCTTCCCCACTTATATTGAATCAAGGTTGGAAAGAAAACTGCTCCTTAACAAGGGTGTGATACCCAATGTCACAGCATACTAGTATGTAAATGTGTTTTGCTCTGGTTAGGCCTGATGGATACATAATTCAAATTCTTTTCTAATTTTATAGAGGCAGGTGGTTACTTTAGAGTAGCATAATATTCTGTTCGTCTGAAGTCTGCTACCAGAGCTTGGCAGTAAATACACAGAAGCCATCAGTAGGCATTTCCATGCTGAAACTTTATTACAACTTTTTTGGTTTTGACAGAATGCTTTATCCTAATGGGCTTTTATCCCCTGCATACATTTTAATTAAACAATAAATAACCATCAGCAGAACATGGATAATTACTGGAGGTACGTTAGAAATTAATATCTCATCCTATAAGAGTCTCCAAGTCAATGAAAACATTTGTTATTATAAAATCTCCTTATTGGAGATTTCAACTGCATACACCTATACTTTTAATCAGTGGCAAGGCAACAGTTACTGATAGGGAAAATATCTGTATGTAAAGAACTTAAATCACAAAACATTTAAAGACTTCAGGAAACATGAAAATTTACCCTTGGTTTTTGGTTTGTTTTTTTTTTTTTTTAATATAAAGATTTCTGGGCTTTTTCATTTGTTACAATCTTTTTAGAGAGAATGTTGTTGCTTCGAATGCAGTTACCATTGAGTAAGGAACAAAACTATCCACTATTTCTCTTAGCACACAGCAGAAGCATAGAGGCAAAACATCCCCCACTCCCAGCCTCTTCAGAATGAGGGAAGAGGATTTTGCAATTTGTGGATCATTTTAACTTTACCCAGCAATACAAAAAGAAGTGTTTTGGGCTCTACCTGTTTGGGGTTTTTTGATCTCCACAGTTCCACACAACGTTCTTTGGCACCACTACAGTTGTTTATGGTGTCTTCCTTCTTTTAATAAAAAAGATGACCCACATCTAATTCATCTATTGGCTGTTTTACTCAAAATTGCCTAAATCTGAAAAACCTATTTCTTCCATTCTACCCTTCCTTTTTCTGACTAGAGAGAATGAAGCTGATATTAACCTATGGTTTCTTCTCTCTCCAAATATCCTTGGCATTTGACACTGCTAATCCAGCCCTCCCTGGACCCTTGCAGAAACTGAGGCAAGTCTTCAGTATGACCTTCATCTTTTGGAAGGCAGGACTTGCCATGCTGTCTGAGAATGCATTTTTGATGCCACGAAAATGTGGGTCAAAGTTCTTCACTGCTTAGGAAATATTTTCGACCTAGTTCATTCAATATTGAAGGATAAAATGCACGTGAGACACATGTGTGTCAAGAAGATTCTACAGTCTCTATAAGTTATTCTACTGGGAACAGATCTGGTCTTTGAAAATATAATGGAGGTGAACATCATGATCCATGTCAAAGGCTTTTAAATTCATCTTTATGTGAAGATCCCAAGACCCCACTAATACTCCCCGAAGTAGCAGCAGACAGGACCCTTCCTTGTCAGTGTTCTCCAAGCCTTTCAGCCTGGGTGAGTAACACAAACATGTGCAACAGAGCCTTAAAGCCTTCCTGTGTTTGGAAAGGCTTTTATTTGGAGAAATTGATCCTCAGGATGGACATAGAATATAATTCAACTTCCACCTGACACCAGCAGAATTAATTTCAAAGGAAACACAACTATGTAAGAGTTCCAGGAAGCATATAACACATCAGGAAAAAAACAAAAAAGAACCAAAAGAATGAAACAAAACAAGAGAAAAAGAGNACATAGAATATAATTCAACTTCCACCTGAAACTAGCAGAATTCATTTCAAAGGAAACACAGCTATGTAAGACCTCCAGGAAGCACATAACACATCAGAATCACAGAATCATAGAATCATAGAATCAGGAAACAAAACAAAAAAGAACTAAAAAGAACAAAATGAAACAAGAGAAAAAGAGGAAAAAACCCAAACAAACCAAACCAAACCTAAACACCCCCTGACACCTCCTAAGTTAAAAAAAAAAAAAAGAAAACAGAAAAGAAAACGGAAAGGAAAGGAAAGGAAATTACATAGTCAAAACTCCATTTTTTTTTCTGAATAATAGACTCAATGGAAAATTTTCAACCAAATTAAGGCTTGGCCTGGTAACTTTTCCAGAGAATGTCTCATTTAGTCTTCTCTGCACAATCTATTTCCCTTCAGTGCAGTATTTTCACCACAAATAGAAGTAAGTACATCTTAGTTCACCTTCACCTATAAAATTCAGCTTTCACAGTTCCTGGCATCTATCCATCCTGTTGAAATCACTGCTCAAGTCTTAGGTTAAAACGTTTAAAAAATCTGTTTTAAATATTTCTTTTGGTTCTTTTCCTTTCAGTAACCTCAACCAGACACAGATTAGAAATAGTGAAACTATATTTCATGTAGTGGAAATGAGGCAATGCATTGAGAGCATATTTCTGAGCAGGTGATAATGGATTCCCATCATAGCTCTCAAAATTAGTCATCAAGTCATAATCTGAGGTCAAATAAAGAGCTTTTCAAAGAAAATGAGCATGAACTGGCAATTAGTACATTTAGACTTGAAATCTGAGGTTTTCCAATTACAAGAATAGTGAGTATTTGAAGCTATTTCCTGAGTGATAATAATGAAGCAACAAGTACCTATTGCTGAGGTGAAAGTTGACTTTTGTAAACAGGTTGGCCATAATAGCAAGAATTGATTTACTGCATTTGGTGATCCAGAGGATCACTTTCAGTGCTTACTCTTCTAACAGCTGATTTATTTATTATGATTCTAGATATCTTCCCAAAATATCCCAGCAAGGGTGATGAGATAGGAAGGCAGATGAATCCCACTTTAAAATATCTAGAAAAAAAGAAATTAATGAGGAGCCATTATAAGCCTTTTTTAGATGACATTTTTGACTGCTGCATAAAGCTATTTGAAAAAAGAACCCATGCTTTTCCAAACCCAAAAAAACACTACTCAATATTTTTTAATGAAAGATTAGATTTCCAAATTCTTATGCAGAATTAATTATAGCCCCTTATTATTTATAGAATATAATTTCTAAAATCAACATGAGCCTAATGTTGAACACCAAATGGTATTTTTGTAAAGTAGTCCAACTATGCTGCCAGTAACCAGTCGCGTGTCTTTTAATTAGTTCTCGTAATCAATTTTAATTAAAATGAATAATTCAAATATTATGCATTACAATCTCAAACATTAATCTTCACAAGAAAGGTAAAGAAACTCAAAAGGCTCTGATTTAGAACATAGTCTCCAAATTTGAGTTTATAAACTTGTGGGTGTAAGACAAAGGATCCACAATTTGGATTACCCTCTTATGTGACCTCTTCCTTTGCAGAAGTTGCTTGGACAAGCAAAAGTCCCAGTAGGGAGAGCAGAGAAAACTAAGTGCTCAGAAATTCATCTTCAGGTTTCTATAATCACTGATGCCAAAGAGGTTTCTGGTTTTTGATTTTTTACATTTTGTAGATTTCAGAAACACTGTAGATGTAGCACTGGAGATTTTAGTGGGTTAATATTTAGCAGCTTATAGTATAAGGTCCTTCTATCTCTACCCCTGCTCCAGAACAGGCCGCTAAGATCTTCCAGCTATTTAGTCTCTTTCTCAAGGTACAAGATTGGAGGATATCAGAGGGAACATAAACACAGAGCGGAGTGACCCGAGGCCCTGGAGAACATCCAAAAGACCTTTATGTGCTGAAGAAGAGGAGGTGGATGAAGACAGAGGGTCCTGACGACCCCAGCCTCATTTCAACAGGGGGTGGGAACTGGGAGGGGACAGAGGTGGAACTGGACATGTGGACAGTAGTGATTGGATAGATTATATTATAAAAGCTACAGAAATCAAAGCTTGCATGTGCATGCGTCTATGTATTCCTGGATGAGCGAAATTACTCATTAAAGTAACTACCCTTTATCTTATCTCCTACAAAAACTTGGTTCAGAGTCTTTTTTACAGACTTTTATGGCAACATCACAATAGCAGGTACATACAATAATCAAAGATTAGATAAAAGCCGCTTTGAAAACTTGGTTTAAGCAAATATTTTATACTGTTGTAACTTCCAGGAGGCCTAGAGCTGCTGCATACTACAGAAAAAAAAGCTTCAAATAAGATTTCAATTAACAAGAATTAGACTAATTTAGGAAAACCCTAACAGGGAAAAAAAGCCAAAAAACCCCACCCAAACCCACTTTATCCTGGAAACTGAGATACTGAAAGCAGTTCATCTAGAAATAATACAGGTACAGTGTGAAGTTACAGTCCTAATAGAAAATAATCCAGCATATTAGAAGACTCTCATTTTTATGCTCTGAAAATGAAATACAGAAAGCGACAGAAGAATTTTCTTGGTTTTCTTTCAGTGAAGATGTCATATTTTGGGTTTAAAATATACTGTGATTGTAGTCAACAATGCAATATATCAAAATCTATTTAAAACAGTTCAACATGTATCTTACCCATAGCTTTTCTTATGTTTTCTGGAACAATGACTTCTGTCAGTTGTAACACTTGTACAGTATACAAGAGGTACAAGGTTAAACACACATAAACTTAGAAAAATAAATGTATCAGATTGATCTTCAACTTCTCTAAACTGGTGAACTTGTATTGACTCAGTGAGATGACTATCAGCTCTGCTCTATAGAAGCTGCTCACAGCAATCTTCCCCAGATTCAGAGATGAAGATGCTGGATTTCAGACACTTAAGTAGCTATATTCCCTTTGACCCCAAATGCTTTCACCTCATGGCAATCTCCAAACTGATGTAATAGCTACAGAAGTCTCTGCAAGCAGAAATGTACATTATTGACATACTAGTCTTGCCTTAAGTTATGAAGAGAGTCTTTTTTGTGCTAGCCTTGCACAAGCTGAAAAGTGAAAAAGTTGTTTTACAAAAGGAGAGTAAAAGAGCTTAAAGTATTTACTCAAACAAGATGAAGAGCCAGAAGGCCTACAGTTGCTATCCCTAGATACAATGGAGGAAAATGAGTTATTTCACCGTGGCAATGCTATTAGCAACATTGGCATTGAAACAAATATGTGTGAACTGGCCGAGAATAGATTCAGGCTGGATATTGAAAGAACGCTACAGATCATCAGGAAAGCAAGACTCTAAAACTATTTTCTATTAGAAACAGTAGGAACAAAGAAAAGAAATTATAATTTTCAAGTTTTGACAAACTTATGATGAAAATGTAACATGACAGATCTGGGACTGACAGCCCAAGACATCCCCAGCTATCCTATATCTTATAGTCATATGAGGAAAAGAAATATATATATATATTAATCACTCCTAGCTTCCAATAAGAATCAAGTCTACCTTGAGCAGAAAATTACCAATAATATTTTTAAGTGTGAGTAATGCTTGCTTCATGCTACTCCAGCTGTTTACCACAGCTGACTCTGCTGTCTTCTCATCTCCTTTCCTCTGACCACCCTCAGCTATATCTGTGTAGCTCTCAAACTCCAGCCTGGAAAAGAGGGATAACAATATTTCCTAACTCAAAGTTTTAAGGGGATTAGGATTTGCAATACCCAGACAGGGTGAAAGCCAAAGGAATTTATCATTTAAAGTTTATAAATGTAAGACTGTTACCACTGCAGCTATTTTTGAATGCAGGGGGACATAATATTGCTAATAATAAAAAAAAATTTGTCAAATGTTAATTAATTGAACAGCAAACAACGAGCATCCTTTTTGGCTGATGAATGCTGTTGTTTGCCCAAGAAAATGAGTATCAATATGAGCACCAGTATTCCTTCAAATTCAGAAAACACTGTTCATATCCTCATTTAAAAAAAATAAAAATAAAATACTTATGCATAATTCTAATGAGTAATTAAATTTTGAAATTGTGTTCACAAGCATTTGCCAACTATTCAAACAAGCTACAACCTAAATACAGTGTTTCATTAAAAAGAGCATTAAGACAGCAAATTCAAGGACTAAAAAGATGACAAAACCATCAAATACAGATTGCTGATGTAATTTCATTTGTAACCCCTTGACCATAGTCAAGTTTGGCAATGTGATAGCATATTCTAACATCAACATAACTTTTATCATATATATATACAGGGAATAAGTGATATTCAGAGAATGGTATTTTTGTTCAGCTTATCATCTATCTATCTATCTATCTATCTATCTATCTATCTATCTATCTATCTATCTATCTATTAATTATTTCTCTCTTAGGCCTGGTGTAGCCTAATTCCTTATATACCCCATCTTGTTGAAGCATGGTTTCAACAGTATTTTTTATCTCTGTATAGAACATTTTATCACCTTAAAGGGCTTGTCTTACTATTTTCTAAAAATCCACAGCATGTCTTTGAAGTGAGGAAGCTCTCTGTGAATATTTCACAGATGGGAAACTGAGTCATATATAAATATAACATTTAGGAAACCTAATTTGGGGTGTTAGCTTGATGACAAGACATATATATATATTTATAGCAGAGAATCTCCTATATTTGAACAAAATTCCAAGTTGTCAGCATTTCTAAAAATTGGGATTCAGGATGGGTTTCTCTCCAGTTAAATACATGTGAGCTAGAGAGCATTATATGACAGGAAACAAATACCTCAAAGATCAAGATAGACATAACTGAGGCTTGAAAAGTACCTAGTTGTCTTCACTGGCAACAAAGGGAGTCAAAATATCAGAACTCACATACAAACATCCAGAATTAGGTGGATGAGCCCAGCCAATAATTCCCATGTTCTTACCCTTGACATGAAGCATCTGAGAATTTCTATTAAATAGTAAAGCAAGAATGATAAAGGGAGTTGTTCCCATAAATCTTTGTTTTCTGTCTTAACTTAGACAACCTCAGTGACACCAGCCATTAGAAAGAACTGGTAAATTTAAAAGTCATATTAATATCCTTTGTCATTTGGCAATTTCAACCACTTTTGTTCAGTGGGAAATGAAAGAAAAGTTAAACGCTTCTCCAAAATTATATCTTTGCCCAGTGAGTTATTAAGCTCTCTTATCTTCATGGTGCAACTAATGGCACAGCCAGCTCAGTAAGTGAAATCTTGCTCTCACATCTTCCTGAAAGATCTAAAACATCTTATACTCCCTTTTTTGCCTTATCCAAGGCAAAGTCATGCAAAGTTTGGGTGCCAAACTTGTTCAGAAGACAAGCAGAACACACGTGCACACACTGAGACTGCAATTTTTTTTCCAGTGAAAACCTTGTGGGGATGGTGGGGAAGGAAAGGAAAATAAAAGCCTTTTCTGGTTGTAAAGTAGAAAAGCAATGTTCCACAAAAGTCTCCAGCAACATCCACCTGCCACTGGGAATTTTACAAGCCAAGTAGATGATTGTTGCATTGGCTGCAAGTGAAGCCCAGACCTCCCATATGGCAATGATAATTCAACCACCAAATGACCAGTGGTGCAGGGAAAGGTCCCCTACCCTCCAGAAGCACTACCAGAAAAGACCTGTCTTTTCACCCAAGATATTCTGCTTGCAGGATTGGATGTCGTATAATTTATATTTTGAGTTTGTGTTCCAAATGCACACCGACACCAATAAAAAAGTTTGAAGCTTTACAACACAGGGGTCCATAAAAATAGACAACAGAGTATTTTTCCTCCAGAGCGTACAAACTTAAACAAGAGGGTCAAACATACAACAATGGAAAATGCAACATGAAAAAGTTTTTTAGGTAGGTACCTTCAATAATTTGCTAATGTTGCTGCTTTGCCACTTGTTTATACAAAGCAGCTCTTTGATTCGTTTTTTAGACAATGATAAAGCCAGTGACTCTGCTATGTACAGCTCTCTTTACAGATATGAAAAATATAGTTCCTTTTTCGGCAAGATAGCGGGAATCAACTGAGCAGTACATCATAAAATCAGGTAAGGCCATCTCAGAAGAGTGAGGTGAGAAGGGCTTGATGGTTGCAGAGAGATTAAAGGATTTTTGGGAGGGCTCTGAATGTTTCAGCCATGTACTCAGTCAGAACTGATCCCATTCCTCTATTCTTCTCACTGCTTATTTTACATTTTATAGCCTCTCCTGTCACACAGTTTAGCAGCAGTGCATTCTGCCTTCCACAGTGCCTAATGTGTCACTCTTCCTTGCATCTGCATTCTAATTTAGTTTCAGTGAATAACCTCCCTTCTGCCCCCAACCCCGTCTTTCTCACATCTTCGCCAATAGTTGCTTTTAAGGAGGCTCAACTATCAAGGGAAAATTAGGAAAGAAGCAGGAGTCCTTTGTACAGCCAGGCTTCTCTTCATCTCTCCTACCCGCTCTGTTTCCTCAGGGGCACAGTAACATTACAGGCTTCTCTTGATGGAGGAAGCTGGTGGCCTCTTATTCTCACACTGGGGTGGAGAGAGCTCAATCGCTTGTCATTGGCATAAATGTTTAACACTCATGCAAGTAGAACTGTCTCATGGTAGCTTGCTAATTATCCACTGTAACAGACTCTGGATCTGATGCCCTTAGATTATTCTCCTTATTGGCTATGCTTTAAAAAAATAATTACTCATCATATTTTCAAAAAAATCCAGCAGTATATTTTCACAGCAAACGCTCTACTAGAAATGGGGAAGATACTAAAAATAGAATAAAAGAGGCCATTGGTTTCTTTGATTCATTGGCACTGATTCCAGTTTTGCAGTGTGTGACCAGAGTTCGTACAGAGAGCAGAAATCCACTGAAGATGAGATCTTCCTCATACACAAAGCTGAGTGCATTACAACTTTTGAATGAGCAATTAGGTGCAATTTGCAGAAAATTAGAAGATATTTTTAATGAGAAAAGTCATTTGTGTCTAGGATTGCCATTTTACATACCGCAGATTTGGTGGTATAGAATTCCAAAATATAACTCAGCATTACAATTAGAGCATTCACTGAGCATTGATGTGTGTCCCTAAACCACCCAATTTAAATAAGAATGACTGCATAATTCAATATCAGACAAGTTGAAACAGATAATTATCCACAAGGATAACAGAATTTTCTCATATCTCAAGATTTTGCTTT
Source organism: Sakesphorus luctuosus (assembly GCA_013396695.1). Classification (NCBI taxonomy): domain Eukaryota; kingdom Metazoa; phylum Chordata; class Aves; order Passeriformes; family Thamnophilidae; genus Sakesphorus; species Sakesphorus luctuosus. The sequence continues at coordinate 39,841 of VWZD01007212.1, read as the reverse complement.
ACCAAAGCTGACTAAACATCTAGAATTTTAGATATTATACTTTATCAAAGTGCATAGACAACCAGTGGAAACACTTAGATTTGATTGATCAGTTTATAAATCAGTGAAATTTAAAGCTACATTATGAATATGAGAAAATTTAGTAATTTAGTAACAGTGCAAGGAGAAGAGAAGGGAACTTAGATATCAAATTTACTGTCAATGTATTTATGTAACAGGAAATATGGAGGCCAAAAGCAGAAGCTGCTGGTATGGAAGAGACTGTCAAACTTGCTTTTGGTTTAGAACCACAAAAATTAAGATCAGCAACAAAACAGAAAGGACAGGATGCTAATGAATTCATTTTAACATGTGACATACTGTTTGAATATTGACAATATAGAATGACAACTAACAGACATTAATATATTGGAGTATTGGAGTATAGCATGTGGAGGCTTTGCCTTAAGAAATGCTTTTCAGATGATGCAAGAATGTAAGTTCAGTTCATGTTCCTACAAGAGCATTGCAGATTATACAAACAAAAAATGGTTGTCAATATCAAGAATAAACATTCAGTTACTCTAATAATTCAAATTAGTCTTCACACAAAGGAACTTCCATAAGTAAAATTCATCCTATTAAGATGTTCCACAGTTCCTACTATAAAACTACAGCAGATTATTACTTTCAAGTTACTATTTTTCAAAATATTGCAAACTAGACATTTTAAATGAATAGTCAGTGTTGATATTTTCAATTTATCTTAAAAAAATAAAAGAAACTGAAATTATTTTTCTTTCAAACCATGATCAGCCCAAAACAAGATTAAACCCCCAAAAAACCCCTAGGTGATGACCTCTCTTTCTTGTAGCCAGGTAGGATGAAGAAAGGAAAAGGGATCCTTGGTACACAGTGAGTGAGTAAGTGAAAACAAACCACCTTTCTTCTTGTTCCTTTATACTCCAAAACCAGATGGAAATAGAAATCAATGAAACAGTGACATACCATCAAAGACTACAATGAATGTATCTGGGGTGAATTCAGAGCCAAGGATGTCTCCCATCATGGCAAAACTCTTCTGCTATATTTTTCTATGACTCTTGGCTATGCTACATCATAAAGCATGCAAAGACTGTTATTCTGGGAAGGATACAACATGATATTCATTTATGGAAAAANACAACAACAACAACAACAACACCCAACAAAAAAACCAACAACACAAACCTTATAGAATCTATTTGGACTTCAGTAAAACTAATTTTTGCCCCAAAGCTGTGGGGTACTTGTGGTATTTTTTTCTGGCTCTTCAATCCCTAAGCCTACAGCCTTTCCAGTGGCAGAAGCAGCTTATATATAACTCCATTCTA
>VWZD01007212.1:27550-37659 GCA_013396695.1 Sakesphorus luctuosus | reverse complement strand
GTTTAGACCAGATAATTTTACCTGTTTCTCCAAAAGGTCTGCATTTGGAGCATATGTTGATTATGTAGACCAGTTTATATAGTGAGAAATGCAAGCTTTTGATATGCTAGGGTACTATTATAATCAAACCTTGCCCGCATTTTAAATTACTACTTTTTCTTATGCAAGGTATAATGAAGGATAATGCACGTAGCTTTAGAGCTCAATTTCAGTTTCAAAACAAGTTACAATGCAATCACCTATTAACCTTTTCATCCCAAGGGTTTTTCTACAAAAAGTTAATATCCCTGACAGCTCCTTGTTTATTTTCAGATCCATGCACTGTTTGCCACTAGTGACCTTGCAAGCAGATTCACACCTTACAAAGTCCCTGACCTTGAAGTCATTAAAATCCAATCACATACTGGGCAGGCTTCCATATTCATTAGGACAGCAAGAAGATAGATTTGAACATGCCTCTGAAGTGACCAATACATTCATCAGCCAATTTCCACCTTCTTCAACAATTTCAGCTTGCTTAGGGATATTGCTAGATTAATTGATACAGAAAATCTTTTGCAACAAAACAGTAGCAATGTTAAACAGATGCAATATGTTTCTAATTAAAAAAGCTATGATCAAACATAAGTCATAAATTATAGGTTGCCCTACGAATACCCATATCAAGTTCCTACAACAGTTCCTTTTGCTTATGCTTTTGGTGTAGGGGTCAGAGCATTTTTTTCAAAATACATTAGAATGAAACTAGCATCTAAAAATGAGAAAAGGCATGTCTACAACCAAAGAAAGCTTCATATATGATTTTTTAAATTCAATCTATCACTGAAACATGATAATTAACCCTAGTAAGTTCTTATGTATCTATTTCATAAACTCCTTTGAAAGGTAAAACTTCAGCTCACAAATCAACATAGAATTAATCACAACCAAAAGAATGACAAAAACCTGAAAGAAACAAAGACCTAAGTGTAACATTTTCTCCATCCCATTTTGACATACACTTGCCTTCATCTACACAGATTGCTCTTGTGGAGAAATGAAATTTATGTGAACGTATTTTGTGGGGGAAAAGGGAAAAAAAAAGGACTTTTTTCACATTGGGAATACATAGGCATGATCTCTTCTGAATTTAGAGAGAAAGATTTGAAAAAAGGTGGATAAAGGAAGAAGTTTCAAATATATGAATAGTAAGCATCAAATGAATCACTACCTGTTGAATAGGTGGCTCGAAAATCTGTGGTTGCCCTCATCACAAATCACATTTACAGCAGTAGTGTTCAAAAGAGTTTTAAGTTTACCTGGCAAATGCCACAGTTATATCAAAACATTTTCAAGGGGACTGAGCTTCCATCCTTTGGTCAAAGGTCCCCTGGTACAAAAAGCAGCTGAGGACAGGTTGCGAGCTCCTGTTGATTTTTTAGGGTTGCTGATTTATTTTGGATGGGGAACCCATCCATGTGGGCTTTCATCAATGCAGAGACTTAAGAAACCCAGGTTTCTTACTCCTTCTCTTAAAGTTGTAAATAACATTGCTAACTGGTTTTGCAGGTTTTTTGTTTCTGGCAGCCATTTCAGTTTGTTTGTTGTTTGTTTGTTTTTTTTTTTCCCCTAGGATCTGTCTGAGGTACATCAGTGATAACAAAACAAACCAAGAACCTCTTGAAGAGAACTTTTGATGCAGAAGGTTTTTGCCCAATTAACAGCTTTTGAGTAACACTTGAAACAAATCACTTTTTATGGATTCCTCCAGCTGTCTGATGGCAGAAACCAAAGATGGCACATGTCCTGAGGTGGCTGACCTGCAAAAAATATTACTTTTTTTGTGATCATAGTGTGGCATAGCACTTACACACAACTTCAATGAATACAAGGTTGTTAAAAAAAAAAGACAAAAAAAAGACATAAATGCTAAACATTAAACATAAACTAAAATACAGAAATATTAGATTTATTAATGCATAGTTTAAGGACCAAAAATAATTGTAAAATCAGGTCCTCAAGGAGCGAGGACAGGAGAGAAGAATGAAAGAAAAGTCAATATTACTTTGAAAATGCATTTCCCTAGGTAGGAGAAGGGCAGTTGTCTTGAGAATCTGGTATATAACGGCCAGCTGGTTATTTCCCCATGTTTGTTCAAGACCATGTGATGAATGTCCCAAAACAGGATCTGTAACTATAAAACTAGTATAAAAGACTTTCCATACTATTGCACAGTAAACCTCTGGATAGAGCCCAACAGTGTCAGTATCCTTTGTGTAGTAGTCAGGTATTTTTCATTTATACTGTCCTTTCATAACCTGCATTGCGCTCACATTGAGCCAAAGCTCAAAGGCTTTGGCATCCAGTTAGACCATAAATTGAAATAATGAGAATGCTTTGATATAGTTCTACAAAATGGGTCCAGGGTGTTTTGTGTGCAATGTGAACAATTTTGCAGCCAAGACTCTTTTGGTGGAGAAAGCTAAGACCTTGAGCTTTCCTCTGCTTCTGGAGAAAGCAGGCATATTTATGGCAATAAATACACTGTTTTGAAAGCAACTAATTTTATCAGGCCCATTAGTCTTTGCTGAATTAAAATAAATATATTTCTTGCAAGAAAATTAGGTTTATGAGCACAAAGTCAATTACCTGGCATTACCTCTGCACACAAGAGGGACATTTCAAGTCATTACATCATACATCCTACAAACTGAGCAAATTAAACACACCCCTGATACTTCAGCAACACATTATGCCATGCATAACCAGCCCTACAGCCATGCAGTTTGTACATGTGAATGAGAAATCATTAGGAAATATGATGCCGTTGAAAATAAATAAATAAATAAATTTTAAAAAATCAATAAACTGGCAAAGAAATAGTCAAAACAAACCCAACAGAGTATCAGTCCACATCACTCACCTGCAGAAAAGCAGCAGGTACAAGTGTTGCAGTGCAGTAGGCCAGCACAGGTTGCTGTTTCATTTGAGTGGTGACAACACTGATCAGTCTTCAGCTTGTACTCTCCATATTTGGACTGTATTTATTATCTTTTAATGTCACCTCTAATTATTTTAATGAAATTTCCCTTATTCACTTCAATGGTATAATTATCTGACAATTTGATTTAAAACAAGTAGTTTTCCACATCACAGTCTCTCTCTCAATTTTTTCTTGTTTTAGAAGAACGTTGCTACTCAGCTTCCAGATTTCTTCAACAATTCCAGGTTGCTTTCATCCAAAGCCCTATTTGCTTAAGATACCAGTGTTCTCCTGTTTTCACTTTGTTTTAAGTGGGCATAACAATTATGTGAAAATATTTGACCAAAGAACTTAGTTTCATGCTACAATATTATGTTAAGAACCAATTCCCCAAAACTCATTTTCTTTAAACAAGGATGAGAACGCAATTGGGCACGGATTTCCTGTTCATGGCCTCATCTGCAATTTCAGATTTAATATAATTATTATTTCTGTGTTTACAAAGCCGCCAAAGTGCTCAGTGTAGAACTGGTAAGTGCTTAGAAAACTTGATAATAGAGGACAACTTAAGAAAGTAATAACAATTGCACTTCGAAGGCTGAATTTAATAAGGCTTCATTGTCTTCCAAGTCACAGCAGTAGAGGGATGCTTAAAATAACTATGAAGTTAGGAAGAAAAAATAGTCAAAACAGTGACCTGATGGAAAAAAATAAAAGTTAAGCAGCAAACCATGCATCACATCATCAGTAATTCTTTGTTATAAATCCTTAATAATTTACTTGGTTGTAACCCTGCATTCTTAAGAGTGACAGAAAATGTGAATGTTCTCAATATCTTCTCTCTGTGTGCAACCCCCAAGAGAGAGAAGAATCAAAGACATTGCATAACATATAAGTATTGAGTAAAATAAAGAGAGGAAATTTTTGTTGTTGTTTGTTTTTTGCTTTGTTAGGTTTTCTACTTGTTGCTGGGGTTTTTGTTTTGTTTTATTTTTGTCAGGTTTTTTGTTTAATGTTTACTTTGTTTGTTTTAGGGAGTGGTAAGCAGTCTTTTCTCCAATATTAACAGAAAATACTTGGTTATGGGGGTTGCACACTGACCTGTTTTTTTAGGTTTTTTTGTTTTTTTTTTTCTCATTAAGCATTCACAATAGTAGATATTTAAGCCTTCATGAACTATTTTTTTTTCTTCCTACTAAGCTTGGGGATTAAATCTTTGCTTTCGAGAAAGAGGCATACTCCTTTATTATTCTTCAGTATTATTCAGGCATAGAATTTACCACCTATTGACCAGCAGCCACAGTGTCTCCCATTCTCCTAGACTGCAGAAAAATTGTTTATGAAATTTATCATTTAGGTTGGAAAAGACCTTCAAGATCATCAGATTGAACCATTAACCCATCACTGCCAAACTCATCACCAAACCATGACCCTAAGTGCCACACCCACACATCCTTTAAACACCTCTAGAGATGGTGAATCAATCACTTCCCTGTGTATTCTGTCCAGTGCTTGACAAGCCTTTGGATGAAGACATTTTACCCAATATCCAATCTATATCTCAGCTGGCACAACTTGAGGTCATTTTCTTTTGTTCTATCACCTGTCAGTCCGGAAAAGAGACCAACCCCCTCCTCGCTAGAACCTTATTTTAGAAATAGAAACAATCATATTCAAATAAGAATAGACTCTGCAGTAGAAAAAGTATAAAGAAGTTAGTAATTTCAAAGTTAAATTTAACATAAAATGATTCCGGGAGTTCACAATAGCAACAGCTAAAACGTAGGTGGTGATTTTTGGTGCAGCAGTGAGTAGTGACTTTTAGGGCACTTTATATTTAAATTAGCTCAAGGTACACTACTGAGTTACTTAGATGGGTAGATAGTATCTAACCATCTCAAATAATTACAAAAAGGTATGTGATCTCTATTTGACTAGTGATTTCAAAATGGTTCATCTATGACTCTGAGTAGGGTACAAATGACAAAAATGAAAACAATCAGAAAGTTACTTTTGCTTCAGTCATAAATAATGTGAAAAATTTGATGCAGCTGCTCCACAGGGACTCTGTAATGCCACGACAGAGAATTTTGATATTACTTCCCCATACCTCATACTGTAACAAGTGCTTGCCAAGAGGTATCAAATCAGTATCGACATTTACAGATAAGGAGCATATCATGGAAGTTTGAGATGAACCTTGGGAGCAAGATGACAAAAACTAATGATAAGGCAAAATAGGTTATTGTTTGGAACTAAAAATGTGTGGCCACAGCTATAAACTGATAGAAATGTTGTATGAGATGACAACTAGATCTTTGGATTTTTAAGGGCACGGTATTCCAGTGGAATAAAATGAAGATCATTCATCCTGTACCTCAAGTTTACAGACCAGCAAAGCACTTCAACAGAAAAGAAATGTGATCTGCAAAAGTGTTTCAGACAAGAGCCATCAACATCTCATAAAGGAAATCCAGTGGTTTCAGAAACATAGCAAAGGAGAAGGAAAACAGTTTTGCAGACAAGCACCCAAAGATATTGTAACTTGATCCTTCAAAGAATCCACATCACTGAAATTTAAACTGTGCTTCAAAAAGTCCAGTTTTAAATTTGCTATTAAAAACAGTCACAGAACATCTCACTCTGATACTTAAGCATCAATTATAATCTGCAGATGACAAAATGGAAAGATACAATAAAGTGATTTTAGTTATTTCTCAAGCTGAATTTTTTGAAAAGCTCTCAGGAAAAATATACTCAAAGTAAAGCCAGATTATGCCTCTTCTCCTTTCTTCTCAGATAGGTTTAGTTAAACTTTCTGTCCCTTTTATGAAATGAGTCCAGTTTTGCCTCTTCACTGTTTTCCCTTAAGCAGATATTGTAGCCTTTCCCCGCTGCTAGCAGCCTTAAGCTGTCCCCTAGTCTGACGGCATCATTTTAGCTGCTGGCCTCTCCTGTCCATTCACTCCTGGGGTCTCATGTGTTTTTGCTTTGATCCCTAGAGGCTCTGCTTCCTTGTCAGGACCAAACACAACAGGGATCAGTCATGAAAGTGAGTAGATGACTAAAAAAGAGAGACAAGTTTAATATTACATAAGATGAAAAAGTAGCCAGTATTCAAAAGAAGACACTTTTACTGTGTTCTGGTGGCCAGAACACTTTAAATATACAAGCAAAAATCTGCCATAAAGTAGTCCTATAGCAAACCTACAAAGCTGGAACTAAGATAAAAGGAATGAATCATAATGCATTTATAAAAGCTAAATCACAAGATAAGGAGGGATGCCTTTTTAGAGAAGCACTGAGCAACAGGTGATATTAGGATAAAACTAAATAAAAGTTGAGTTCATAATAAAATTACATTGCATGAGAAACTCTTTTCAGTGGCATGTTTAAAGTGCTCTGTTTCAACTGTACTAGTGAATGTCTGGAATATTTTAATGGCAGAAAAAGGCAATGAAAGTTAAAACAGAGCACTGGTAGTGGCTCTTGAACATATGGCTCACAAAACAAAATTAAAAATATTTGTATTCTCCCTGAGGAGTTTGAATTTAAAAGCGAGCACAGCTCTGAATAAATACATGGGATCGATGGGTAGGCAAGTTAAGTGTTTAATTGAATACTAGGAACAAAGTGCAATGGATACAAGCTAACAAATATGCACAGTCAATTTCAATTTTTTTTCAGATTTACATAATTTAAAAATAAATCTGAAATATGTATTACAAAAGCCTTTTGCACTCATAGATAATAGTATAAAAATTATATATATGTATAATGTGCAGATATGTGTATATATATATAAACACCTGCACACATATAAGTATCCTAATTTACACATAAATAATTTCATACAAGTAATTTGAACCACAGATTGTAACAATGGTGAAATACTAGGGAAAGAAAAATCCACATTTTTTTCTGATTTGCCACAGCCATCTGTGAGAACTCACAAGAAGTAACATTCAAAGAAATTATAAATAACACACTACCTGCACTGGTCTTGAAATATCCTGTCTGAACAATCAGATAGCTTTCAGTACTTCTGAAGTAGTCAATAACAGTTTATGGATGATTCACAAATTAAGAACATCACATATATTTATTAGAAGCAAATTACACAATGTAAAAATGTATTAGTAGTGGTGCAAAATTGTAAACAATTGGGTCATCTTTATCAAATCAGAGAGAGTTGCACCCTGCTGCAGGAAAAGAGATACTTGAAAAGCAGCGGAAGATTTAGCTCCCTGGAGATCTACTTTGTGTATGCTTGAGGGGCTCTTACAACAACAGAAAGTACTTTATAACTCCTAATTAGTTGGGAAATACAAGATTGGAAAATTCAATCCTTATTCAGTGCTACTTCCTGCATCTACTTCAAACAAGTTTTACATTCCCTAGGAGGGTTAGTTTAAAATAGTTTAATACAGTAAGCTTCAGATACTTTGCCAAGGTACTTCATATGTCTGGTCCCAATTCCTTACTGTTCTTTCTAACCACACCTGCACATCTCTTAAAGTCTCCAGAAACTTTCCTCCCTATTCAGCTGACCTCGGATACTCAGTGTGCCAGTACACAGGCCACAGTTCAATAAGAGATGTTCAATGCTAATTCTGGCAGGCAGCACCCACCTTCTGCCCCTTGTCACTGCTGACTCCCTCCTGCTGTGTAACACAGCCCTGGGCACAACTGTCAGCCCAGGCCAGGGAATGAAATGGGATGAAAGAAAAAAGGTGAGGAAAGGAAGCTTTATTTCTAATCTAAAACAGTTCTCTGATCTGATTTGATGCACTTCACACCCTCATAAGCAATTTTCAGGGACTTGGCAATAGAAGTTATGGTCATGGAAAGATACTACTTCAACTGTCATTGCAGTATCAGGGAACTATATTCTCATTTTGTGCTTTAATCAGCTGACAGCTCAGCAACAGAGTAAGCATGATAGGAGATATAGATGGACAACTCACTCCATCCCTGTGTATTGCCACTTTGGTTAAATTCCCCTAAAAATGCACATTTTATTTTCTCACTTCTTACAATCCTAAACTAAGTTATCGGAGCATCAGATGGATTTAAAGTGAGATCACAACACTCAGAACATTCTTAACCACTTATTTAGGTAACACTGCTAAAAAAAACATCCACTACACACTTTATTGAGTGAAAGAAAGACTACACAAAATAAAATGAATCTAAGATATCATCTATTATTTCATCTTAAATACCTAAAGAAAAACTATTTGCCATCATCTGATGAATTTAATATTACTCTAATTATCTTAAAAAGCACCTCTTTCCCAATACAATAATTCCTGGAAAAAAATACACTCTCTCACATGCAGTCTGAAAGAAAGGTCCTTTCTGCTGGGTTCAACGAACATACTTGGTTCCCTTTCTGTAAGTGCTCAAAGCAAGGCAGATTATAACTCCATGGATTAGCTTTAATTAACTTCCAAAGTAGCAGCAGCAGTGTGACCTGGTATGAGGCAATGAATGACTTGGGCTAACAGGCTGAACACCTACAAGGAGTTTCCTGAGTAAGGCATTAGTATTGTCAGAGTAGATGGAAAAGGAAGGCTTTGAGCACAACTGGCCCCATGAGCTCTCTCCTTGAGTAAAAACAACAGCCATCACTAACCCTCTGTTTCTGTCATTCCTAAAACTGGGATTTTAGGTCATCTCCAACCTTTTTGAATGTATATTGGTAACAATAATCTCTTTTTTTTGTAATAATCCTTTATATTCCAATCTATTTTTATGCATGGATACAATGGAGTAGAATTTACTCACACTATACTTTCAGCTAACCTTCATCACTATCAAGTGTAACATATTTCTTTCATTTTAGAGCCCCAGAAAATCTTTTCTATCCACAAAATATTTGCTTAATGGCATCTGTGTGAATGCTAAGTCATGAAAATGTACTTGGTTATCACTTCTATTGCTGTTGTGTGTGAGCTAATGAAATATAAATGGGAACTGAAGAAATCTTTCTGCTTTATTTTGACTTAGCAAGACCAAATGCAGTTCATAAAACCTCTATTTTAACTTTACTGTAAGTACTTCTGAATTTCCTCACTTATGTAGAGTCTTCTGGTAACATTACTAAGAGAAATTATGCAATCTTAGCAGTAGGTAATTCTACTACACAGTCTATGTAGCCATCATTGTGCAGGGAATAGGGATCCATAGGGAGCCAGAGGTTTCTGGCTGCTTACTTGCCAATGTGTAAGTTTGGGCCAATCAAAGTTTACCCATCAGTACATTTAAAAACAAAATCCTAACAGCAATCATTAAAACCAGAATTTTTAACAGAGGCAATTCAAATAAAACCATTCTCAGTTTTGAAAGTCACATCTTATTTCCACAGAACCTTAAATACTTTCTAGAAGAGAGAAAAAGATATGCCATATAATTTTTATACTAATCATGCACCTGTAGTTTTGTTTTCTATCATGACAATTAGAGAAGAGAAAATTCTGTACCAAAGTTTGGCAAAGAAGACATTTGGCCTTTAGTGTGATTAGGTTATTCTATTTGAGTAATGGTCCTTGAAAACTGAATATTGTGTGCTACTGAGGGCCAGATCTTTAGATGGCACAACCTGGCATAACTCCATTGAGTCAGTGATATGGATCATAAACCCTCTGAGCAAAAGATGTATCATTTTATGCTTGGAATGCACTATTCACATTTTGCGTGTTATTGTAATTCAGCTGGATAAAAACTGCTAACAGCTGAAAACTGAGTCTTTCCAGGAAAACCTGAAACCAGCTCCTAAGTAAAGAGTCCAAATAGTAACTCATGGAAAAATTGATCATCGTATAGACTATTCTGTCAACTCTCTCTATCAAGTTCAGCACTGAGATTGTCCTATGGCATTTCTTCACTCCATAAGAGTGTTCATTGGTAATAGAACATCATAAATTCCCTCTCATTAACATGTAGAGTTTGATGTTAAACCATGTTTTCCTGAGGCTGCCTGTCGGTTAGCGTGGATATTTCCATATAACAGAAGATACTAATGAGAAATCATGCACTGGGACATCAAAAAGGGGAGGAGGAGTATAATGGTGAGAAATTTATTAATAGTGCATTCCATGCAACAAGGATAGATTTTGTCCTTCACAAAGCTTAAAAAAAAAAA
>VWZD01007212.1:0-16786 GCA_013396695.1 Sakesphorus luctuosus | reverse complement strand
ATTATGGTGGAAAATATAAGAGCAGCATATTATAGACTTTCTGTTTTTTCTCTGAAGCTTCTAAAGGTAGTTATATATCCAGAGACAGATTATTAAACTAAGCAGATCAAAGTATGAAGTAGGATGATTTTGCAATAAATTAAGAGATTAATCATTCAACCACCTGCCCATCTCATCCTGTATTTTGTAGTGACTCTGAAAGTGCACAGCTAGACAAACAAACTATACACACAGATAACTGTAGCTTTGGATCACGGACACACAAGAGTAGCTCTTAATAGTTCTTCTAATAGCTTGTAAACAATGGGTGTTACAAAGGGTGACAAGAGGTAAGCAGTTTCCATGAGAAATGTTACTGAATATTAATACGAGGCGTGGAATGAAACAAAGGATGCCCTTCCAGATCTGCTGACTTTGAATGCCAAACTGTAGCCGTAATCAGTAGAACTTACATATTTTTATGTTAAAAGTAGTACTATTAGTATGTTCATACAGACTTATTATACTGGGATGTTATTTTTCTTGCTTGTGTTTCCCCTGTGTGTTTAAAGCACAGAATGACAAGCTTCATCCTACTGAGAGCTTGGACCTTTTTTCTACTGAAATAAAGGAGAAAATCAGTGGTCTTTCTTTTCAGCTGCCAAATTTTCTGCCATCTCCAGTGCGACAACAAAGAAGTTACTCCTTTTGTATTGTAATCAGTTGCCTTTTTGCCTTTAGCTCTTGCTGAGTTAGAACTAGTGACGTACATTTTTAGGTGTCATCATTTGGTAGCTAAATGAATGCAGCATGGAAATGAATGGGTTGTTAAAATGTACAAAGGTTGCAGTTTTCAGGCTTTACTGCTGAAGCCTGACAAAGTACATCGCTCCCCATCCGGCTCATGCTTTCAAGTTATTCTTTGCATTTTTATCAAACAGAAAGTTACTTTCTCATTAAATGAATGCTGAGAGTCTGGTGCACAATTCATCTGACTTAAAGAAACCATTTTTTTTCTCCCTGCTGTATATTCCCTCCTGTTCATGCCCTGCTGGCATTTTTCAAGAGCCTTTTATTCCATTGTTTTGTCAGTGCTGTTTTTAACATTGCGTATATAACACCAGTCTTCTGTATTTGGTTGCAAAGCCAGTTAATTTTCCATACTGGCCTCAGTAAGCCCTCATTCAACAGAGACTACAGGTGTGTGCTTTCAAACTGAGGAATACAGATTGTTTATCCTGTGCTCAGACTCTTTGCTGACCTGCAGTCAGTGCTTAGAACACATGGTGGGACAAAGCACTTAGAAGGGAGCTTTCTCTTCATTATGAACTGCACAGTCAGTGTACTCTGAGGACTTCTCTGTTCTTGGAAAGTCACCTCACTTTACCAGGCTGGTGCAGTCAAAATAGCATCACCTGCATTGTGTGGTAATCTCTCATACCTAGCAGACTGACAGAAGTCTGCTTCACTCATTACCCCTCTTGCACCTGAAGAACTGCATCGAACATGAGCTTCTGTACAACAAATTACTCTCCCAGTAGAATGCAAAGAGAATAATCTTTATATGGATAAGTTATTCCTATAAAAGGTGACATAAATTACTCTTGTACCTTTATACAGAGGGCCCCCCATGTTTCCACATGTGAGTCATGCCAGTGTAGGTATCAATTCATAAATAACAAATTCTGACATCCCTTCACAAGTTCAACAAAGGCATTGTGAAGGAAGAATCAAAAAGCTGCACTCTCTCTTGCTTAAGAAAATGCACTTGCTGCTGCTTTTTAACTCAATGGCCTCATTGAGGACTGTCCATTCATTACCAAATCTAAATCACAATTGTTTTTGTCTTGAAAAACTGCTTTGGGTTTTAATCTATACTTTATTTGTTGTCACCTGCCAATTGCCCCCAAAATAGGTTTTCCTCTGACCTTATTGAAAATCTTTAAAGCCACTTATAATGTTATGTATTACTCTATTTATAAAACATCTGTCCTACATTTGACTGAAAGACCTCGCAAATTACTTGAAGTTTTGTTCATTTAAAACTAATCTTCTAACTCAAAGCCTGTCAGTGTGGTACATCCCCTGATAGCTTTGTTTGTGTGCTGTTTGGCAAAATGATCATAATACTTTTTGATGCCAAACAAAGGAAACGTTTTGAATATCATATCTTCAAGTGTCTAGTAAAACAAAAGCCATCCTTTCAGTCTCTGAAGAATATTAATAAATATTCATCTTTCCTATAACTAAATGCCATCTGTGTTAGACTGGACATATTTTTGATAGCTTAGAATCAGCCTAGAGAACTAATGCTATTTATTTTTTATCTTCCTGACAGAATGTCTTATTTGATTTTCCTGCATAGCATGCAGTACCCAAACCTTGTCTTAGCAATAAAAAACAAACTATACTTATTCACTCTTTCTCTATAATGTTATATACAAATTCATACATAGAAAATTGAATATTTCTGTCTTCTCCCAGTCTGAGAATTTGTTCCCTTACTAATTAGAATATTTATTGAATTTTCACCCAAAATACATAGGGTAGTGCCTTATTCACTATTCCAGTATTCTATGTTTAGCATGACAGCAGCCAACCTTCTTATTTATATCACTTTCATTAGACGTTGAACAACACTGAACAACAGTAGAATATTTATGTACATTTCACATGCTTCATTAGTTTCATAAAATGTGGTAAAATAAACTAATTTTTAATTCAGTTTAGTACTTTAGGACAGTGATCCATATGCTACTGTTTTCCCCTTCTTGGTCCATTCCATCAGATGAATATCAGCACATTTACAGATTTCTGCAGAGGTGAAGGCAGGTGGCAACTGCTGCAGAAAAAGCAAAAAGAAAAAATTAGAGGCTGCTACCAAGATTTGCCTTTTTTTTTTTAGTGCTGAGTGCTTCTGCTGCCTGATTGCTATAGAGACCAGTCATCAACCAAAGAAGGAGCTGTTATTAGCATCTGTGGGCAGGCAGAAGCAGAAGGGAGAAAAACATCCCCAGCTAAAATAAAGATTTCTGTTCCAAAGGGAGGGGGGAAAAAAAAAAAAGGCAAGAAAACAAAAGAAGGGCAAATTCTGAGAGAGAAGAGTGAACTTGACAAAAGTGGTGCACATGGAGAGCCATATGGCAAACTCTGACACCCCTTCAGGCTTAATGGGGATGGGGGAATGCCATAGTCTGTCTATCAGCATTTTCTAATGCGGTACATGCCCTCTGCCACACGAAGATGCCTCACAGACATGCCAGCTCTGATCAGTACCATATCCTTGTTTTCTCATACTCCCAGCAGAATCGTTTTCTATGTAAACCACTGTTCAGCTAAGAGCTATGGGTCATTTTGCAAAACCATAACAAGGACTCAAAATTCAGAATCAGCAAAAGTAAATTTCCAATAATTACGGACTACATTTCCTAAAAATCTGCACAACTGCTGCTCCTGCAAGCCTGTTAATTTGAACCATTTCTCATCATTGCTATTTTACTCTGCTTATGCATAAACTCTATAGGATCAATAGAACATAACCTGATTCATGGCTGGATCTCCTAGATGATATCATACAACAGCTAAAACATTAACCATTGCTTTTTAGAACAACCAAAAAAAAAAAAAAAAGAAAAAAAAAGAAGATAAACCCAAAACAGAAATAACTTTTCCTACGTTTCTTTGTTGCACATATAGTGGTAGATGCTTCATTGGTACATGTGAAACACAACCACTTGGGGAATAATAAAGAGATATATTCCAGCAAAAGCTCAAAAATAGAAGTACATAAAAGCATGGTTGCTGTAAGCCAAAGCCCCGGTGCTCATAGATTTTCATACATTAACACAAAAGATGCAGGGAGGGGAGTTGCATTTTTTTCTGTTTCTGTAGCTGTCATCTGAAATCAAATGCTTGAAGTTTTGAGGAGGACCTTTTTTTGCATGTGTTTGTACTTTTCCAGGCACCTTGGGCGAATTTCCATGCTACAGAAAATCATAGGATTTCTGTGGCTACCAAAAACTGTGCTGTTGCCTATAGCATGAGGCATCCAGGTAAAAACCAAAAAAAAAACCAAAAAAAACCCCCAAAAAAACAAAACAAAAAAAACAATACAGATCTGGTTATGCTTCACTGCTTTCTGGTACAACATATAGTAAGAAGTAAATTGTTTTCCAAACTGCAATTTGAGACTTCTCTTGGTTAAAATTTAGAACATCAATAGTGCTTCTATGATTTGAAGTTTTGTAGCAGATACATAGTATTTTCCAAGATGTCCAGCCTGAAGATATTTCTTTCATGCTTTCAATTCAGTGGTGGCCAGAAGCATCCATTAGGCCAGGAATTCACATTCAGGTAGTGTAGTAGTGAGATAAAGAAAAGTATTTTTTAACCAGCTCTCAAGGTTTCTCAGAGGGTCAGTAAAAAACCAAAATTAGACCCACACATCTGTATAGGTAATGCTAACACACCATATAGATAATATTAGCACAAAATGATACAGGTGACTGTTTCCAGCCTGATTTTGATGAAGAATAGCTCTGAATGAGTGATTATATCCACTCTATTTCTCTTAAATGGTAAAAATGGCTGTCCAAAACATTAAATGAATTGTTATTCAGGAATAAGGTTGGAGTTTTCTCTATTACTTGAATTGAAACCTGTAGTACTGTATCTTTTATTTATGCTGTTTCAGTAACATTTTCATTTTTAATTTGAATTTTATGTCATCTAGATTTAAGTGTATTTTCTAAGAGGATTCTATCTTCTCAAAAATTAGCATGTAAATCTTCAGGTGATAATGGAATTTTAATTTTGCACAGAAATTTATGAGGTACATTCTTTTCTAGTTATAAGAGTGAACGTCTCATTTATCTACAGGAGTTTTTGCCCTTACGAGGCTGTAAAGAGGGCAGCATTGTTAGGTTAACACCATTTGTCCTGAAATATTTGGCCTAGTTCTAAAAAAACTTTGGTCTAGTTCTAAAAGCCTGATGGCAACAATATGTCTGATTCCATTCAATCATTGGAAATCATTAGAAAATTCAATTCACTTTGAGCTGCCCTGTACTAAGGAACAATTCAATCTGCTCAATTTTATAGCATTTCCTTTCTTAATGTTGACAAATATAAAATGACTTCTTTTTTGTCCTTCTCAGACAGTATATTGCTTTATAAGTTTACCCAAACCAATATTCGAGAGTTTCAAGATTTCCATGGTCATCAGTAAGTCTGAATGATGCACAGGCACAGGTAGCCAGTTCTGTATTCATAGTAATTAAGATCGTTAAAAGACAAACTTCATTAGGCTGTAGAGTAAAAGTATGATGAGATACAATGCATGACATTCTGCATTTTTGATCAAATATACTTGAAGCTTCCTCAACAACAGAGACTCTGCACCACCTTTAATATCTACAGGTATTTGATGTGTGAAATACACCACACTTTCTATTTTTAAAAAATACCTTTATTTATAGTTCTTAGTAGCTGAAGTTGTGGTGAAATATGTGAATGTTAATGATACTCTAGACCTTATTGCTTGAATTTTCAAACTTTTCTAAAGCTGCAATCTTTAATTTTTCCAATACATATGGCATACTTGTTGCATATCCATCATCACGCACCGTATTTCAACATTTTTTTTTTCTTTTTAAGACAGAGAGCTTTATTATCTCATCTACATATTATAAGCCAGAGAATCTTGCCCCCAAAAAACATTATGGAAACACAGACCTCCTGCCTGAGCTCATGCAAAGAGTTTAGAAAAATGTCCATTGTAGAAATGTTGTAAGTACTTAATGGTATATTTCAATTGAAGCCAGTATATGGAAGCAAAGCAAAGTGAAGCTACAGGGGAAGTAGATGTATAATTTATGTACTGTGAATTAGTCATTAATCTTTGGGGAAGGACCTACAAACTGGAATTTCTACTTATAAGAAATTATAAACTTTGGTTTAGAAATGAAAGGTAAGAAATTTTAACTTACATAACACAAACATATAACATTTTTTAGACAGTTTGACATTAAATCTGCATGTGCTAAAAAAAGCAGTGCTCCCACATCAGCCCATAGAAGATGTAGCACAATGTCAGAATAACACATTGAAATTTAGTTGTATGAATTCTTTTACCACGTAGAAATGTTCATTTGTATGGCAATAGGGAAAAATGCAGACACTTTGTATTTCAGCAGAAGAAAAGTAGACATCATTATATAATAATCATCATCACAACTCTTTACTTATGTGATAGTTTTGTTCTAGATGATGCACCTTATTTTAAAATACATATAACTTAATTTAGAAATAGCTACTAAATTAACTACTAACAGATAAGTAAAATATAATTAGACCATATCTAGCAGAAAGTTATAGAGATTTTTCTAATTGATCACTGTAATTATAGATTATGTGCTAAAACCTCAGAACTGATTCCTGTTATTGGAAGTTTATTCTTCTATATTTCCTAATTTTGAGAGATACTTAAGATACTCAAATATTGCAACAAAGGGTTTTATTACAGAATTTTATGTAAACCAGTTTTCCTATCCGTATTATAATTAGGAATAGCAACTACACACAGTAGCTGATTTCCAGTGGCACTGTTGTTCTTAATTTTCTACTAAATTATTATGTGAATTTGATAAATTTTAGCAGTTAGGGAAATGAAAAACTACCCCCATTGGCTAAAGCCAAGAACAGTTCAGACATGCTAAATCAGGTTCTCTAAACAGCTGTGCCAGTGTTCCTCTGTCCAAAAGTGCAAGTTGAGTCTCAGGTCTTTGCTGAACAGTCTGCCAGCTGCAGGAAGTAATGCCAGATTGTATGCAATATAAACAAACATCTACTTGGACTTATACTTAGACCAGTAAACATGATATATTTGTGTCCCAGGGTCAGATTTAAGCCTAAACCTCCAAAAATGTAACATACTCTATTGACCAACTGTGCCATCTAGCTCTCTTTTAAGGTAATCCTATTAGGTAATGAATTATTATAAGAGATTTTAGCACTGGTGAGTTTGAGTTAAATAATCCTCTAAGCAGCTGGATAGTAAAAGAAAATATTTCTGCTGTACCTGGGCCAAGTCTGAAAACAGCACAGTATTTTCTACCTTTTTTATTTTTTTTAAACACAGTTTAATTCAACATCATTCCTTTTTTTTACTAGGCAAGTATTCATGCAAGAGACCAAACCTTACACATTTCCAGTTAAGTCCCCTTAAGAAATTAACTCACAAAAGTTAATAAAACTGAAAGGTATACTTGCATTAATCACGGATATTAAGGAAAAATGGGCTAATCTCAAATCTTATGAACTGGAAGGCATTTCCTTTAGATTTTTGTCACTTAATGGTCATTTAAACACCAGGCTTCCGCTAACAACCCACTGAGTGTGACACCAGAACAAAGACTTATCACCAGAGCTGGTTCAGCTGTCACCTGATATTAGCACCTGGAGGAAAAAAGCCCCAACCAACCAAAGGAAGGAAAAAAAACCAACAAAACCACTCTGAGCTTGTTTAACAGGAAACACTTCAAAGAGCCTTGAAACCTATTCAGCAAACCAAACAAAAAAGAAAGGAGAAAATTACAACATTTGCATGAAAATACTGCAACTGCGAGACACACAATTATGGTAATTTAAGGAATAAAAAGAACTTGAGTTTCCTTCTGAGACAAGGACTCAGAGGTGAATCCTTCACACAGCCAGAAGGCTTGTACTTGATAAGCAGTAACTACTGGAGGCTCTAGATTTAGGTGCTCTCTCAACAACTGCTTATTGATTGAAAAAATAATAAAAAAATAACGGCAAAACATAGTTTATTAAACAAGGTAGAGAATGACTTCGTGTGGAACGACCAGGCTCTGGGGAGATGGATCCTGTGCAAGATTCCTGTCCTAGCCAAAGCAGTACAAGCCATTAAACACACTGGTCACAACAAGAAAGTCAAACACACCACTGAGCAAGAGCTGCTGAGAGGAGACAACGCCTTACCTGCCAGGAGGTCGCCCCTCAAAGTGCACAGGAAGCTGCTGTGGGCAGCACACCTTCTCCTTGGCCAACTCCAACCAGCACCACAGAGACACACAAACATACATCCTCAAAGGTGCAACAGGTCATCCTCTCTAAAACTGAGAATAATGACTTTAAGGGTCTATGAGCTGGTAGGTTTTCCTGCCTGAGGAGACAAAAATACCTACGGTGCACATCTGTGGACACACATGTACAAAAACACACATAAAAAACAGAATATGGAACTATATAAGTTTTAAACTACACAAAACCCATGCTATTTCTGTCTGATTTCTTCTGTCTTATGTCTGTCTTTAAGGCTATCAAATGGATAACAGGCAAATCAAGCACTGATCCTATCATCTGAGTAGTGCTCTTTCCCAGACAGCAAATCTTGATCTGTAGTCAGGCCAAAATGCCTGATGACAGGCTCTAACCACCACTGACATCAGGAGAAATTATGGCTCAGGGTTGCAGGATTTCAAACAAATTTCTCATTAATAAATCCAAGCGAAAAAGGGGACTAAGAAGTGAATACATAGTTCTGGGAGGTGAATGAGGGAAAAATAAACTATGGTGATGTTTTGGCCACTCACCAACCCTGTCTAGTTGATGTATTGCCGTCTCAGTGCAAGAGTGCTAATTAGGAGCCACCAGCAAGCTGTGGTGCTCCTGCCATGCACTTTTTCACCTGTCTTAAATAAGCTGAGAAAAGCTCCACTGGCTTTCATGTCACTCAAGTGTTTCCCTCATGCTAGTAGGTATCTCAGATGGAGAGCTAAGATACTTTAGCTGCCCTTGTAGCAGCACAACCTTGAGCACACCCCAGTATCTAATGTGTGCAATAGAAAAACACCTCAGTCTTTAAAAGAACATATTCTGAGAGGAGGAGCCAGAAGATTAAGGAGTGGATAAAGCCTCAGGGTATTATCGGAAACTGTAAGGTAGAAATACAAGTTGAATGCTGATCATCTTCTGCACTGACTGAATTTTTCCCTTGAATGACCCCAAGGGAGAAAGTGGAATTCTCCAGTGTAACCAGAAGATATCTAAATCATAGGCTTGACTAAATTTTGAGCTCCCAGGGAAATCAGGGAAATATCCCCTTTGTGGTCTGGTAACACGTGCAGCAAATTAAATGTAAACTACTATAATATTAAGCAAGCTAAATTCAGGCTACATGGCTGAAAAACAGAGGGACACAACACGAATGCAGCTGTATATTTTAAGTAATACTTCATTTTTTTCTGCCTGTGGGCCTCAGGCAAATTGTCCTTCTACTGCTGTGTTATTTTGATGTGAATTACTTCTGTTTAGAAAGGGAAGAGGAGGGGAGGGTGATATTTGTCTATGACCATTCTGCACCAGCCCAAGCCGTTTACAATCCAGCAACAGAGATGCTGGTCTCAGCAGAGAAAAAGGACTGTTAATTTCCTTATACTGATGTGTGAAATGAGAATAATTCATATTAAAGTTAGCTACAGGGGAGGATCATCACTCCACTCTTCCCTGCTATCATGCATCCTATCAAGTATTTGGCATGTTTGTTAAATAAGAGAAAGGAATATTTTTCTCATGTTAAAATACTACCAAATCCATAGCAGAAATATGTATATGATCAACAATCCAGAGGTTTTGAGAAGGAAATGTATAATGAACAGATGGTAGTAACCAATTCTCTCTAATCATTTCATATAACTTCCCTACAACCTTTTTCTTTTCTTTCTTTTTTTTTTTTTTTTTTTAATAGGAAGACAAAATTGACAATTGAAGTTGAGGCAGTTATTAATGTTTTGACTTATGGGAAGCAGAAAACTTAAAATTTGGATTTCAGATCATTACAATATCAAAAACAGAGCTTGCTTAACATATATTTTTTTCTAGATCAAAACTAGTCAAAAATTTCTTAAATATAGGTATATTTCTGCCTAATATCTCTTGACCCCATATGGAATGGGAATAAATATCTTGTCCCTGCCCAGTTTAAATCTGACAATGACAATACATGTGATCATAAAACACTATGGTTCTCTCAAGGGAAAAAAATACATCAAAGCAATTCTAAAACACGTTTTAGAAACAGAGTCATAAAAGTGATTTAAATATACACACAAGTGTAACAAAGGGAATCTGCCTCTTGGGACCATTATTTTATATCTTAATGACAGAAAAAAAAAATGTAATATAAGGCACTGAAAACAGTGATCTATTTACCAAAACATGACAAGGGTTGTCTAGACACATTTGAGAAAATTTAGTTCTAGGCAACTTGCTATGGGCTTGACCAAAAGTGTAAAGACAACAGCCCTTATTGCATTGCACTTGCTCCAATAACTCATTAATCTCTTACACAAAAAAGACAGAAAATCTGTTATAGACTGTAGTTGTCTAAACACAAATAGACTCTAGAGGTGGAATATTCAGAGTAAACAATAACTTTTTCCTAGGAAAACCAATTCAATTCATGATAATGATGAGCATTTTAAACAATGTTAATTGTCTAGTCAATTCTAGATATTTCTAAAACAAGACTAAATTGGACTATGCTGATGTGGA
This sequence comes from Sakesphorus luctuosus, assembly GCA_013396695.1. Classification (NCBI taxonomy): domain Eukaryota; kingdom Metazoa; phylum Chordata; class Aves; order Passeriformes; family Thamnophilidae; genus Sakesphorus; species Sakesphorus luctuosus. Next base: position 6,235 of record VWZD01007212.1, on the reverse strand, counting down.
ATTCCAGCTTTCTGATGTGTTCTGTTCTTCTAGCTGGCACAATCCTGCAGCCCTCTTTTCTTGAAAATTCTGTAAATATATGTGTTATCTGTGATTTTTTTCCCCAACCATATGATATTACGGTTGAAAGTCAGGTATTTTCATAGAAAATAATCTAGACAGAAATGAAATACAATTTCACCTTATTATGTTTCAATAACTACTCAGAACTCAGAAGAAAAAGAGTGATAAAATTAAAATGTCCTGGATGTCCCCCAAAACAAAAGCACATATACACACACCTATATACAAAAATAAAAATATTCCTTTGAAATTTTTTTTATTTATTCACATAAATTATTGGATGGATTTGCATCTGGCAAAAAAAAATCATCACTTAGCAAAAAGCTAAATAGAAATGGGAGACAGTGTATTTGGCTAATACAAGTGGCAGAAGAATAGACAATATTATCATCCTCTCTCTTTCTTTAGGTAATGCAGAGAGGAAATAACCCAAGTCTTTTAAAGACTTAACATAGGTCAGACAATGCAGGAAACAAATGAAAAAAACCAACAAAACTGAATATTTTTTTAGTCAGTTCAGTGAATACACACATTGATTTAGTAACTATGTGTTCCTGGTATTGATTTATAAATCAAAGGATAAACTGAATTTTATTACATAGACTTTCCTGCTTTACCTTAAGTCTTTTGGAATAATCTCCACCAATAACTGGCATGTAAATAACTCAGACAGCCAAGAATTAATACAATTTAAAAACTAACAAAAGAGCAACTTTAATGTCCAGACTGCCTGAAAAACACTCACTTTTCAATCTACTTCGAAATTTACACTGGCCCAAAGCCCAGAAACAGCAATACACAATCCTGCACCTGTGATGAGTCAAAGACTGATATCTTTTGACTTCTTAGGATGGAAATGGAGGATAGAAAAGGAAGACCAACATCTCTGTAATAGAAATAGGCCCAATTTCATCTGTTCAAAATAGTAACTTTTAATGCTACTGAAATAGTAAAAAGCCTTCTTGGGGTACCATTATAAGCTATTTCTCAGTGGCTTACACAGCCTGATGGAGAGGAGTCTACAGAGGGATTAATTCTTAGGTCCTGTCCTTTCTAAACTTAATGACATAAACTCACTTATTGTGCCAAATCAGATCCTACAGGGCTTCTACACTAACTGGATTTATTTCATAGAATCATAGAATCGATCGGGTTGGAAAAGACCTCCGAGATCATTAAGTCCAACCCTTGGGCCAACTCCCGTCCATTAACTAGACCATGGCACTCAGTGCCACATACAATCTGCCTTTAAAAATCTCCAGGGATGGTGAATCCACCACCTCTCTGGGCAGCCCATTCCAATGCCTGAGCACTCTCTCTGTGAAGAATTTTTTTCTGATCTCCAACTTCAGTTTCCCCTGGTGGAGCTTGAGCCCGTGCCCCCTTGTCCTATTGCTGAGTGCCTGGGAGAAGAGACCAACCCCCACCTGGCTAGAACTTCCCTTCAGGTAGTTCCAGACAGTGCTGAGGTCACCTCTGAGCCTCCTCTTCTCCAGGCTAAACAACCCCAGCTCCCTCAGCCTCTCCCCATAGGACTTGTGCTCCACTCCCTTCACCAGCCTCGTTGCTCTTCTCTGGACCCACCTTTCATAAATGTGACATATTAAAGTGTGGGAAAGGGTTTGTTGGCTTCTCTTGTAATGACACACACAACTCACTTGTAGCTGAGCAGTCCGAGGATTTAATTCTCTGCTGAGTGTCTAAACTGACAAACATAAAGTTGAATTTGAAGTGGGACTTGATATGGAAAAGCATTTGTTATGAGTGTATATACAAAGGAACAAAAGCAGGGCTTAGGAGCACTGAATGTGAGATAATCCATGGAGTGGACCAGTGTTTACATCTATCCTCATACCTTGTCTCTTGAACCAACAACATGCACCTCAATGAAGATAAATGTTTTCATGTTCCTACTTTAACATTAGAAGAGGTAGTTAACATCCAGGATAAAGAACACTGGGTTTGACTGAAATGCAAATAAAATGCTTTAAGAGTGCTGCTAAATGCTACTTATGCTATACAAAGTCTCAGAACAAAGTAACCATGATGGTGCCTGAATTATCATAACCTCCAATTTCAGGGAAATGTTCATTGAACAGGTAGAGTTCATAATATTGGTTTGTTTTCAAGAGTCCTTTTTCAAGGGTTTCTGTAATACAACTTCAATGAAAAAAAAATGCAACTGTTTGAGATAAGGTCTTCCAATATAAATCAAAAAATCTCACTAAAGAGAATTATTTAATCAAAAATAGGAACAAGAAAAATTTGTCATCATCTAGAAATAATTATTGTATGCATAATGAAATCACTGAACTATCCAGAAACATTTTAAATATTTTCATAATCATGTAACAGTCAGTGATGCCTCACAGTATTAAGGGGGGGAAAAAAAAAAGAAAAAAATATCAAGTTATTTTAAAATTATTTAGCATGTAAACATGAGTTACCTTCTGGTCAATAAAACACTGGGAAGAAAATCTATGAGATTTTGTGTTTTGTTTTTTGTTGTTTTTTTTTTTAAATAAAATAAATAACCAGACCAACGATTTTCACCCAGATCAAATGCTGCATTTTCAGGTCTCTTTTCAGAAAACATTTGGAACATAAAAATAATAAGGAAAATATTTATTCATTCCCAGACACATACCTGATGCATACTGACACATAGGTTTTAGTGACTAATAGTCAACATGAACATGACAGATGAGCACAGTATTGAAGAATTTAAATGAATGCTTAAATATTAATTTCACAGATACATTTGTAGATCAAAATATAAATTGGTTGGTGAACATGTGTATAGCCAATATTATTGTTAAGGGGTTATTTTGGAAGGAGGAGGAGTTACTGCCGCTTATTTGATTGCTAAAAGATAGCTAAAAATGTCAGTTGTGTCTTGTGGTCATGGTTCTAGTCCTAATTTTTCCTTTTTTTCTTTCTGCCTCTTTCAACAGTAGCTACAGTGTTCACTCTCCTTATGCTTCTCTTTGTTTCCTGGCAAATGGGTTGCAATACTGTCTCTACAAGATAGAACTTTCTGTAAAGCTTAATTCATTATTTATAAGGTACTTTGAGGTGTTCAGAAGAACAGCATATAGTAAATGAAAAGGAAGTGGAAAGTATCCAAGGATACAAGTGCTTTGAAGGACTTCAGCCTTTTAAAGGAATGCAAAGAACTCTTAATAAATGGCAACTTTTTATTTCCAAGGATTCTGAAGACGTAGCCCGTATTTTGATCTAGAAATGTTTGTGATCTAGATGTAGTTATGTTTGCTGATTCCTTGACATCTGTTTAACTCCAGTCTCACTAAACATGTAAGGCTTGGAGTTCCAGATCAGAATCTTAAAAATGAATCATTCATAATATGGTATTTGTATGCTCAATGTCAATTCATCACTGCAGTAGAAAATCATGTCACAACTTTTCTCCCTCCATTTTCATCTCTGTAAAAACAACTATTTAAAATTTGCAACATTTTTTTTTACAATTTTTAAACCAACATTTTTTACTCACTGTGATTTATTGATGTTTCTGAACTTGTAAACCATTTTCATATCATTATGTAAAGCAGACAAAACTATGATACTAAGTAATCCATAAAAATAAAAGAAATTCTTCAATCCATTTCAAAAATTGTCAGCTGTAATGAGAAATTGTAAGAAGAAAGTGGAAGAAGAACAGAGATGAATTAGAGATGATCAATCAAGATGGAAAAATTTTACCTGCCTTCTCCTAATTATAATCGACAAAGTTGCATGAATATTACTTGTAAGTTGTTTTAGAAAAGGGAACCTAGGCAAACTTGAGATTTCGATTATAAATATTTCCCATTTCTTATTCCTTCTCTGATATAACCTTCAAGCAATATTTAATACAGATATAAAAATTAAAAAAAAAAAGGAGAAAAAAACAAACAACCACCATAGGCAAGTTTTTTCGTGCAGGGACAGTTCCAATCTTACTTCTAAACTCATTTAAACTGCAACTAACTTACTAGACAAGGAGTGACTGTTGAATCACAGCTTCTTGATCTATGCAGTTGATTTCCAGCCCCAGTTTATATTTCCTAAGACCCTGCAATGCTGTATTTCTGAAAGGAAACGTTTTAATTCATTTGCACAACCTAAAGAACTGCAAACAAGATACAAAGTCATGTGGTTCTTGTTTTCCTTTGAGATGACAACAGTTTGCAGCAATCAGTTGCTAATATCTTGATTGTGACTTTTGCAAGTAAAAAGCATTTTTAATAAAGTTTGAGAAAGGAAAGAACCAGGGATTTTGTACCAATCTGTTGTCCAGAACTCAACATTTTTTTCCTTATATTCGTATAAATTATATGTGAGTGCTATTAAGACATAAAAGTGATTTCTTATAGCAATCATCTATCAGTGTTTTAATACTTTCTAGCACAACTAGGCTAGAATTTTCCTTATTTTGCAGCTCAGTATTCAAAGGAAAAGCTTTTAGTTAAGAGCTGGCTAGTGCCATGTTGAGTATTACATGGTTTCACAGGAAGAACCAGTCCTTTACCAGCCCTTTACACCAAGGCCAGGCACCACTGTCATTCTCCAGAGCGCAGGGGTTGTTTGCTCTCTGTTCCCACAACAAGGGAGCCTGAGGCTTTGTTTGCTCTCATCTACTTTGTTGTTCGAATAAAAATGAGAGGCTGAGAGCAAGGAGGCAAATTGTTTCAAGCCGGTGAAAGCCCTTGAAGGAAGCCGGATTTTTCCCCCTTAACCTGGAGCCAACAAATCATGCAGAACTGGGAAAAACTTCTGGAGGACTCAGGAAAGCTTGTGAAGTGGGGAATTAGTGGAAGAGATGGAGAGTGGCCATCTATGGAGAGGAGCTGGGATTACACACATGAGACAGACATCAGAGCTGAGGGAAGAAAAAAATCTTCCCTGAAGGACCTGGAAAAGGATGCCATAACTCTGAGACGCTAAAAATTACTGCTTGTCTGAGAGTAGAATGTCTCAGTCCTACACAGTGGCCAGGCATGGGTAAAAATACAGTGGCTTCCAAACAAGTTTACCCCTCTCTGAATTTTCTCTGCGTAAAACATCACCGTGTAACAGTCTATTTTCTACTAAAAATGTTACAGATTCAAGCCCCTCACAGTGTTACGGGAATTCTCACCATAAGGAGAGAGACTCTGGTTATTGCATTATGACTCTAAAAGGGAATGCAAAAGACTCAGGGATTGTTATCCACATCTTCACTAGCTCCAGCAATGCCACCTCCAATTCACAGTGTTTTGCAACTCAAAAGTCTAAAAAGCAAATAGACACCCTGAAACACCTTGAAAGAGGAAACATATGGAAATATGCAGGAGCTGAAACCAGCGCATTCTTTTAAAAAATATAAACTGCATTCCCAAGCTTTTGGTGCTTCCATATCTGTTAAAACAGAAAAAGAGTAAAGACCCTTGAAAAAATCAAAAATATTTAAGGTAGTTGGGTTTTGTTTAATTTTCAAACAAACTTGATACCTTAAGTTCAACTCATATCTTATTTCTCTTATTTTCATTTGCCTTTTATACTGCATAGGCAAAAGTTTTGTACAGTCATTTGCTTCAAGATGCTTTAAAGGTAATGTACTAAAAAAAAGTCAACTATAATGGTTTTGCAAACCATCAGACACCTCATTAAAAAATGCAACAAAACTAAACTAAAAGCATCTTACTAGTTCTAACTGCATTTTCTATGTATGAATATAACAACAGTAAGAATCTCAGCCCAAATCCCTAATTGAAATTTTCAGTGCACTAGCAGTCTGCAGTAGGTAGCTTAGAAATATGAAACTAAAGAATGATCCATTTCTGTAAAAGTCTGTATTAATATCTGATTTTACATGCTCCAGAACAGTTAACTTTAAGTGAGTTACTTATCTTCTTCTGTATTTTTTCATCTTTGTTAAACCTTTGGAGAAGTACAGTTGTCAAACAAGGTATCCATAAATATATAGACTTGCACCTTCTGACAAATAATAGAAACTAATGGGCCAGACAATAATGTCTACAGAAATATTTTATATGACATTAGTTTGCAAATGACTGAATTTTCTACTTTCCCCATCAAACNCTTTACTCCTACCCTGTCTGCGCATAAGATGATACTGTCCTAACAATCTCTCTCTCACTTACCCCATGAAGACTCTCAGAAATCTCTG
>VWZD01007211.1:138087-150688 GCA_013396695.1 Sakesphorus luctuosus | reverse complement strand
GTGACCTTCATGCAAATATATGCCCACTCCAGAAATGAATGGACACAATATAGCTTGAAGAGTGTGAAATGGCCTTCATAGCAATCTTTCATGCGTACATTGGTGGTTTTAATCTAATTTTTTCAACAAGTGACAAGGAATACAAACTGCTCTGTGGCTGTTTGGTAGTCTTGCAGCACTGCCTAAGTGATGAGTCCCTACCTCTCTGATGGTGTTACAGGGCCTTCCAATTGCAGTTTTTAGCTCAAAAGACACAGTGGCCAGATTATCCCACGGAAATAGGCTTTATCTAACTTTGATGTGTCCAGGAGGCCACAGGCAATGTACAGTTCCCATTTGGTTCCCCCCAGTCTAAAGGAGGTGCCAAGACCCCTTGTCTGTCATAGCTTTAAGGGTCTGAACAAGCCAGAATAAGTGAAAGCATGGAGTGTTTAACCAAAAAAACTCTCCTTGCTTTCTGCAGGGTCCAGTGCCTAGTGGGTGTCAGCTGTGGCCATTGCTACAGCCTGAGCAAAAGCGGACTTCATCCTCATCCCTTCCACACAACCTTTGATCATACTATACCTGTTGTCTCCCCTGCTTACAGCATCTCCTCTCTAACCCATGGGCTCCCTGGCACCAGGAGCAGAGTACCTTGGTGCAGCAGCTGGCACAGCAGCCCCAACTTGCCTAGCCTCAGCAGCCTGTATGTGCTCCTGCAGCCCAGAGAGGTTTTTATCACTCGATGGTAGCACGCACCAACGTGCCAGGGCAGGCAGGATTTAAGGCACCTCTCCCTGTCCACTTTCTCCTTCCCAGAGAGGAGATGGAGGCAGCCCAGGAGGTCCTGGCAAGCTCCTGTTCTTGCTAGGCACAGCCAGACCTTATCAGGCTTAATTGCACTTGACAGCAGGGAGCCAGGGTGCAATCCGTATTGACAGGTAGGTACTGATGCAGATACAAACAGAAATCAGTCTAGTTAATAATTAAGCTACAGCTTGGCAACATTCACCTTGACAGACTTGACCTTCCAAATTAAAAATCTGTCTCCCAACACCCAGCCACCCACCCTTCCCACTGTGCGTTTTATTTATCACAGCCCTTAGTAGTCTTATTTATTGGCTACTGCACCAGGGTGATGTGTGACTCACTTCATGGATGGTCTGTCTCTGCTTCCTGGAGGAGCCCTTCACGACACCCAGTCCATCAGGAGGTTGGGGCCTGTGGCTACCACAGACCATGTGGGAGCATGCCCCACGCTTGCTGCAGGGCCTCCTGCAACTCCATAGGTGTGCTGGTGCACCCTGCTGCTGGCTGAAGTGCTTCCCTGAGAGGCAGGAGCACTGGGATTTGTGCTCTGCCATTGGGACGTTGCAAGAATTTATTCCCTCTCAGCTGTTGAGTCTGTACACACAGGGCTCAACTCAGGCTTCAGCATCCCATTGGAACAAGCAGACCCAACAGGTCCGGAGCAGGTTCAGCTTGGGTTCTGGTGTTCTGTAGAGGCTGACACTGATTCATACCAAAAGGTGCTCATATGTGTCCTAAATAGTAGGAGGGGAGAAGTGGTGAAATCATATAGGTGCTTTGTATCACTCTTTGGAGGTGCTTAGTGCTCCCCCTTAAGCTCCCCCTTAACTGTATAGTGAGTATAGGTTGGAGTAAAAGATGTGTCAGCAGCGGTCCTAAATCTGTCCTTCCTGCCACAAATGGCACTGCCTTAATTTCAGAGGACAGTCAGCAGCCTGGTATTTGGTACCTGTTGTCACTTGAATAAGTGCATTAAGCAAGATCCAGCACAATATTGACATGTGAGTCTTCATCTGTCTTTGTCTCCTACATTGGGATAGGGACTTCATGAAAATACAATGGTAGCTTAAATGTTTTCAGATACATCTTTGAAATTTCTTAAGTTTCTGTGCTTTGCTTTCCTGTTGCACATGCACAAATGTTACTGCATTTTAATGAGATGTGAAGGAATTACCTTCTTTCTTCCTTGTCCAAAATCTTCCTCTATTAACATTTCTGTGATGTACCCATTTGGATGTGCTGCCTGTGCCTGTTTTCCTGTGGTTTGCTTGCGGTTGACATTGAAAGACTTAGCTTGGCAGTCATATTCAATCAGCTGTCCCCATAGGACACACCTGATCTGTCTTCTTGGGTGCCTGTTATTCTTCTCTCTGCACCCCAGTTCTCAAACTGCAGTGGTATGTATGTACACATTGTACAAACTGCCCCAGTTCACCGTACACACCACAGAGGAGTCCCTGTATATTGACAGCAGGGCCTCCATTATTCATGTCTCAGTCAGCATGCTGTCAGTAGGCTGAAGGTCTCCATTGCTGGTCTGCTTGTCCCTTCACTCCAAGTGGCTTATTTAGGGCTTGAAGGTGCCTCTGGTGGCACTTAGTCCACTGGCAAGATGCCCTCTTGAAGCAGGAATCCCACTGCCCCTCAGTGCTGTGGTAAGCACCAGCACTTTTATTTTGTGGAGCATCTGGTCCCATGCTCATGCTAGCATCCAACCTCTATGCTGACAGAGCAATCTGTCCACTGCTGGACATGGTTGTGTCACTTGATTTACTCTTAAGTGCTGCCTTGGCAAGTGATTGCCATGCTCATCAAATCAGTAGGTGATCCACAGGTGGTTTGCAGAGAAAACAAAGCCATCTACTGGCAGGTGCAAGATCCTGCGGACACAGATATTCCCATGTAGCCTGCCTTGGACCTGTCACACATTGAGAAAAGATGCAGATCTTCCTCCACAAGGAGGGCTTCAAATATTGCACTGTCCTGCCTAGTGCAAGTACATAAACCAGCATGAGCAAGATGTCAGGTTTTGGGATAAAGCTGTGTTGGATAGCACTTCCTATGGAGATGGTAAAGTATTCTGCACTGTGCATGCTTACAGACCTGCCTTGCAGCTCAGCCTTGCCTAAAGGGATAACATTTACATGAGGCTCCATGTTCTCTTGCCATGCCAAAGCCTTTTGTCAAATCAGTTAAACTGGGGACTGAGGTTTCATTGCATTATTTCTCCTGGAGTTGCTAAGCCAAGGAAATTCAGCCTGATATTCCCTATTTTCAGAGCATCTCCTGTGATAACCAGATATTTGCTTTCTGCACGCTGCAACTTGCAGCCAGTGGGCAGGAGCCCAAGGCCGCCAACTGTGACCGCAGCTATTCATATGAAGGTACTTCCCAGGAAAAGTTGTAGTGACCAAGTCCGGGTTTTGCAACCCTGACAGGATGGCTGTATTGCTTTTGGTCAGCTCTGTACTGTCAGCACACATCAGCATGCACTCGGCTTATCTACCAAGCTGGACTTTGCAAAGCTGTGCCTCCACCCCAGAGCTTCTCATTATGGAGAGCTCAGACAAAAGCAAAGCCAAATGTGTGCTGTGGCAGTGGATGTGTGAGCACCCATGTTTTCATCAATGGATATAGCTTGTCATCTTCATATGTTTCCAGGTGGAGGCAGAGACTGGACTTTCTTGTTCTGTGCCTTAAAAAAGGAGATGCAGATTGCATCTGATTCCCTCTTCCAGTGAATAAAAGTATGTTGAATCTTATTCTTGATAACCATCAATTCACGTCTGCAAGTGTAGCGGAATGGAGAACATTTTCACAGAATCATGGAATCATAGAATCCTTAAGGTTGGAAAAGGCCTCTAAGATCATTGAGTCCCATCTTTGACTGAACACCACTATGCCAACTAAACCACAGCACCATTGCCACATGCAGTCATTTCTTGATGTTTTCCAGGGATGGTGACTGCACCACCTGCCTGGGCAGTCTATTCCAATGCTTAACCACCTTTTCAGTGAAAAATTCTTCTGCACTTCTCCAGTTCAGCTGCCTCCTCTGCTCTGTGCTCACTAGGTCTTTGCCTGCAAATATGCCCCCTGTATCCCGCAGCATCCTGTATTGCCCATCTTCTTTTCCAGGTGCTGTGCTCTGTCATTTTTTGTAAACTTGTGTGGATTCCTAAATCCAGACTATGCTGTCTTTGAGCTAGGCAGTGATGGTATGGATGTATGTCATTGATTTGAAATGATGGATGCAGCTTTTCTGCTTCTGTGATGGGTTATAATAATGTCACCTGCCACAGGAGTTATATGTTTTATAAACTCTGCAGGTCTTGCAAGGCTTACAGTCTTTGCAATCAATCTAGTTGGGAAAATGAAGAGGGAAAGTCAGTGTTTATAAATAGATTTCACTGGGACTTCATAATTTCTGTGTGATTTCGGTGTGAAGCATGAGATCTGCTGGAGTCCACATGGGATTAATCACATCTGAGGCATTACCTGGGCATTTGTAACCTCTGCAGGAAACCTTGAGTAGCATCTGACTCACTGCTTAGCCAGAACAAAATGCTCTGCCAGGTTCTTCAGAGTTCCAGCTCCCACTCCCAGGCTCAGCTGAGCGCTGTGTTTCAGCTTGTACACCCAGACTGGTCAGATACAGGAAAATCAGGGGCAAACCAGCTTCTTTCTTGAGATGTCAAAGCTTTACAGAGAGCCCATCAGCCTGTGCCTGCACTTGAGCATGTGGGTGGAAGGGGAGACCTGGGTCAGGGCTAAGGACACTGCCAGGGCACCTTTCCTGTTGGTTGAGATGCTCCTGCCCATCTGGGCAACCAGAACCCTCTCCACATACCTTGCTGTGTTAACTGGAACATCAGCTAGATGAATCTGACACAGGGTCATCTCAGAATGCTGCTGACCTGGGGCTGTGGTTTAGTTTCCTCCAGCAGAAACTAAACATAGAATCATAGAATGGAATATGTTGGAAGGGACCTGAAAAATCATCTGGTTTCAACCCTCCTGCCATGGGACACCTTTCCCTGGACCAGGTTTCTCAAAGGCACATCCAGCCTAGTCTTGAACACTTACAGGATGGGGCATTCATAACTCTGGACAAACGGTTTCAGTGCCTCACCACCCTCACAGTAGTGTGAAAGAAAACCCTACTTGTTTCGTGACTTCTTGTTGATTTTTCCAATTCATGTGTGGTTCACATATGGTTGTGACTGTGTGTGTGTCTGAGCATTAGATCAAGCACTGAGTGGCACAAGGGGGCAAGAGTAATTTTCTACACAAGGGGAAATAAAAAGATCCTTTCTCTTGCTCACTGAAATCAAGGAACCCATCAGAGTGTTAAAGATGACTTAAAGGATGCTTGTACCACATGGCAGAGCAGATCAGTACCTCAGTCTCCCCAAAGATGTGGCTGCTGCGGGGATGATGGGAGGGTATTTGTCAACCAAGAGCGCCAATGCAGAATGAAGAAACATTCAAAGCTGCTGGGGTTTTCTTAATAAATTGAAAACATGTTGTGTATGTTCTTGATGACTAAATGATATTCAGAAATCTGAGTCTGTTGTTTCTGTGGTCCAACACTCCACCACTGCCCCCAGATTGCTGTGTGAGTTTAGCAAGTTGTGAGGGGGCTGCAGAAGCCCATGATTGGGCCCTGCAGACAAGCCCCCATGGTGCTCTGGAGCTCCAGGGCTGCTGCCTACAGCTTGGTGTCGACCTTGCTTTCACAGAAGTGGCTGAGAGGAAGCTGACGGTTGAAGAGGAGGAAGCCAAGAGGATTGCAGAGATGGGCAAACCAATACTCGGCGAGCATCCCAAACTAGAAGTCATTATTGAGGAGTCCTATGAGTTCAAGGTCAGTAGCTGTCCTAGGGGTACTCCGGAAGGCTGAAGCCATGCGGCACTGCCAAAGAGCCCTGGGGAGTCGGATTCAGAAGGCAGCATTTGCAGGGAAAGAGCTGTTGGAAGAGGAAGAGAAGTATGTAATACAGTAAAGGGTGGGTGAAGTCTACAAAAAATGTCAGGAGTAGCAGCTGCTGGTAGGCAGGGGCAGAGGGAGAAAGAAAAGGGAGCCCTGCTGGAAGCAGAAGAAGCCAGTGGGCAGGAGCAAAGTTGTCTCTGGTGAGGCAGGGATGAGGGAAGAAGGAGCATGGTCAGGATTGAGGGGTGGCAAAAATACTGGCTCTAGTGAAGTTTGGGTCATCCGGTCCAGGGAGGTGAGCTCAGCTCCTGTCATGGCCTCATCTGGCTGGTAGGAGAGTGCTTGTGGCAATTCCACAATCTGGAAAAGGTCTATGAGACCACAGTGCACTGCGAGATCGTCCTTGCCCACTAACAACCAGTTTAATTGCTGTGTGTCTTTATTCCCACAACAGAGCACCGTGGACAAGCTGATTAAGAAGACAAACCTTGCTTTGGTTGTAGGGACACATTCCTGGAGGGACCAGTTCATGGAGGCCATTACCGTCAGCGCAGGTGAGGGGGGACACGAGAAAACACGTACCAGCATCCACAGGGTTTGTGGCGCCTGAAATAAGAGCTCTCTAGGCTCAGGAGACAGCATCTCCCTGGTCAGTGATGCTCAGCTGTTGCGTATGTGGTGACCATCAGCAAAGCCAGTCCAAAGAACTCCTCTGCTCCAAATAGAGTGTGTTTTTGCAGATACATTAGCCAGGAGCCCAGGAGATCTATCTTTTGGTGCAGAGCTATCCAGGAGGCCAGTTTTCAAAGACTTTACATCAGCTGGCAGTGTTCCTGGTGCTTCAGCAATCTGATGAGTAGCGTGTAGGCAGCAAAATCTCATTCTGGCTGAGGTCCTGGTTTCTGGTGTACCCAGTGCAAGTAGCTTCTACTGCTGAAGGATGTCCTGTCTGCCATGGCCAGTACAGTTTCTGGCAGTAAGGGGGTTTACCACATGTAGACAGGACATGTTGCTCCACAAGGCAGCAGCTGGTGGAGCGAAAGGTCCAGAGACCTGCCAGCTGTTGCCTGGGGAGAGAACTCACCGCTTGCAGAGACAGGTAGCCCTGGAGCAGATATTTTAGGCACATCTATGCCATTAATGGCACTTGAGCATCTTTCTGAATTTTTCTTTGACTGTTTGGCTTCTTCTCCAAAGGGATGTTTTCCACCCAGCTGTAGTGCAGGCAGTGGACAGGCAGGCAGTTGGGTGAGAAGTGTTGCCAGTGCCTCCAAGGACTTTTTCTGACCTGCAGAGTATTCAGTTTTCTTCTTTCTAGCAATTAAGAGAAACTGCTTCTGTGGAAGCATCCTTGGAGCAGTGTTGTTTCCCAGGTCTGCTTCTCTTCCTATGTCTCTCTCCTTCCCTTGACGTCTGCCCTGTGCTCCCTACCTGCTTTCTCTTTCTCCAGTTTATTTCCATTGTCCTGTATCTGTACAAAGACCAGCAGTACTCCCAGTTTCAGGGCTGACCTGGTTCACCAGGCTAAGAAAGAGACCCCTCCAAGGGCCTGCAGCACTTCTGCTGATACCCTCACACAGATGAGAAATTTCTTACTGGAGTGCTGCTGGTGTCCAGCCTGTGTTTTGGAGCAGGAGGATCAAGTTTCAAATTCTATTACTTTCTGCTAGTTTTTAGCCCAGAACATCACTTGACTGTGTAACTTCATCATGCTCCTCAACAGTCATCTCCACAGGTTGACTATATCCTATGTGACTGCCTGTGGATGGGCTGCCCCTCTATGGGTATAACACCCCACTCTGCCACTCTGCGTCCCTGTGGGCTCTGGGGTATCTGGGTGGCACTCCTCTTGCCAAGCCCGACCCATCACTGAGGGACTAGTGCGCCCTGAGCCCACTGTCATGGCTGGCACCATACCACCTCTTTCCAGGAGAGCAGAATCCCTGGGGTGAAAGGGCCAAGCATGGGCTGCACTTCACCCCTGTAATCTTGACCTGACCCAACATGAAGGCTGGACCTCTCCTTCCATGTTGTTTGCAGCGGGCGATGAAGATGAAGATGAATCTGGCGAGGAGCGCCTGCCATCCTGCTTTGACTACGTGATGCACTTCCTGACTGTCTTCTGGAAGGTGCTGTTTGCCTGTGTGCCCCCCACCGAGTACTGCAATGGCTGGGCCTGCTTCATTGTCTCCATCCTCATCATTGGCATGCTCACAGCTGTCATCGGCGACCTTGCCTCCCACTTCGGATGCACCATTGGCCTCAAGGACTCAGTGACTGCTGTCGTCTTTGTCGCCTTCGGCACTTCTGTACCAGGTGGGGGGGCCATGGGGATGGGATGGGGTGGGAGGTGGTCCTCTGATGATGCTCCTGCTTCCAGGGGAGAAGCTCTGTCATGGGATGGGGTTCAGGGTGGGAAGGGGATCCACAGAACGCTGACCCTAGGCAAGGTCTGCACCCTGCCTGGTGGCAACATTGGGTCTCTGGACCTAGGAGGGGGTTGTGCACCAGCAGAGGTCTGTGTCCTAACCTGATCAGTGCCGCCTGAGCCTCCCTTGTCCCCTAGACATGAAGGGTTATCTGTTTCTCCTGTTGGGACCTGCAGTGATTTCTCCTTCCCTCCTCTCTCAAACCCAGACACATTCGCCAGCAAAGCCGCAGCTGTCCAGGACGTATATGCTGACGCCTCCATCACCAATGTCACAGGCAGCAACGCTGTCAATGTCTTCCTGGGCATTGGGCTGGCTTGGTCAGTGGCAGCAATCTACTGGGCATCCCAGGGGCAGGAGTTCCAGGTGTCAGCAGGCACCCTGGCATTCTCCGTCACCCTCTTCACCATCTTCGCTTTCATCTGCATCAGCGTCCTACTCTACCGCCGGCGACCTCACCTCGGTGGGGAGCTGGGCGGCCCCCGGGGGTGCAAACTGGCCACGACGTTTCTCTTTGTCAGCCTCTGGCTGCTCTACATCCTTTTCGCCACCCTGGAGGCCTATTGCTACATCAAGGGGTTTTAGGCGGTGGAGGGAAGGTGCTGCCAGGAGGAGAGACCCCCTCCTCCATTACCTCACCGGACACCAGTCCTGGAAGTGCAGTTTTACCGAAGGGTATGGCTGTCTGTCAGGGGCTGCCACTGCCCACACAGTCAGACAGCTGGGTGCCAAGAAGGGCAAAACCATCAGAGAGTGAAAAAAACAAAGAGACAAAGCCCATCGAAAAATGGTATAAAAGAAAGCAACAATGGCAAGTGTTGAAATAAAACACAATCAACCCAGCCACTGACCCTACTCAATGAGATACGAAGTTTCAACCATCTCCAAAAGCCACCTCTCCCACAGGGGTTTGTCTCTTTTCCTGCCGAGCACCCCTCCACTGTAAGGAGATGTTTCCTTATTTTTAATAGTTGAGAATTGCAAAAGTCTGATTCAGGAATCTGTGGGGGATTTTTCTTTTCTTTTCTTTCTTTTTTTTTTTTTTGGTGCTTGTTGCCTTTTGTTTTTTGGGGGAGCACGCTGATTGATTTTTTTTCTTTTTTACTATTTAATCAGAAAAAATGTTAAAAATCTAAACTCTAAAGCTTCAAGCTGCCATCAGTGCTGGAATTGAACATGTGTATTTTATGAAGCCACAAAAGACTGTGACACAAAGAACTTTTTCACTATTACCCATTCCCTCCCCTGCTGCCCTCCATTACTTTCTTTTTTAAGAACATCACTAAACTGATATATTTTTAATACAAACAGAGACACACAGTCACACACATTCAATGATAAAGGCTGGAGCATGTAGCATCTCAATCACCTGCCTGGGCTAAGAAAAAAAGAAAGAAAAAACCCCAAATCTTCTAATACAACACGTGTCATGTATATTTTGACTATGGCATTTCTCTTTGTATAATTAACTTTGAGCTTGTGGTACTGCAGGGAAAGAAAATTATGTTAATTTACAACTGTTAAAAGAAATAAATGGCTATCCAGGAATAGCCTGCTGGGGTGGGGAGAAAGGGCGCCAGAGAAAGCAGCACTGGTTCCTTGGAATGGTGGTGGTGGTGGGTTTGCTGCATGGTTCTCCTGCTCAGAGTTTGAAATGAATTTAGGAACACCTGGATGGTGTGCCCCTGCGCTCCCAGCGCCATCCCACCCTGAACTGTGGTGTGGCTGCCCTTTCATTCAATTGCTACCCCAGTTTTCACAACGCCTGTATCTTGTTGGTGGTCTTCAGGCCATTGACAGGTACAGGCTTAAAAACCACCATCCACATCAGGACTCCTGAGTCATCTCAAGTACCTTTTAGGAACACCAGACAGAAAAAAACCATCCTTTTCATTTGAAGTGCATTTCTTTTTAAGAAAAAAGAAAAAAAAACCACCATGAGAGTATGTCATGAGTTACATCAACAACTGCAAATTGAAATGTTGGGTTGGTAATAAAAATAAATAAAACTATACCTATATCTATATAAACAGTGCTACCTAGAAACATATTTCTTAATTGAGAGCCCTGGAAGAGAATGTTAAAATCCTTCTCTTTGTAAAGTGTTTTCAAGACAAAGACAATTTCTTCTACCAAGAAAAAGATGCTGTAAAGGGAACCATTTTCATCAAGTTCCTAATAATAAGCCAGACTTTGGGAGGCAGCAAGTAAGAGAAGGGCTGCCCAAAGGTACATTTCTGGCTGCCGAGGTGCTTTTGGCTGCTCCAAGAGGCAGGGAGGAGGTATCCATGGGTTGGGGGAAAAGGAGTGGGAACAAGATTGTTGTTGTGGACAAAAAGAGATGTAACATTATAGCAGGTGACTAGATGGAGGTGACAATGGTTCTTAACACACAGATGAAGTATTTATTTTCATATAAAATGTTTATCAGGTATCTCTATATAAATGTGTATACATGTGAGGCAGAGAAGAGGAATCCTTCTCAGAAGAGCAGTGGGAGCTTTGACAGTGGAAGCCCACTGTAGGTGAAAGCTGCTGGGTTTGAAGCTAACAAGCATCCGGCATCCTGCCTCCTTACCCTTCCTTCTCCATGCCTTGGGGGAAGGGCCTGAAAAACATGGGCAAGAAAACCTAAGGCCAGGCTCCCACTGAGCTTGCTGGTTCTTCTGGCCTCCAGTAGTGCCAACAGCCACAAAGAGCAGCTGCTGCCATTGCCATGCTGCCCATCAGCCAGGGCTCATGCACTGATACTAAGAGAAACATTACAAAAGCCCCCAAACACTATCAATGGGGATTTAAAGTGCAGCTCTCAAAGGGAGATTGTTACTGTTGCTGCTTTTAATAATTTGGACATATAGAGTATGTTGCACTTTTATTCTACCCATGCCAGCATACCTGTTCCTGGATAAAGCCTGGCCAGGGGCGCTGCTGTGCTGTTCTTCTGTTGCTTGTGCTGTATCCACCACCTGCTTTTCATCAACTTCCTTCTCCAGCTGACTGCAGGGAGGCAGTGGGAGGCAGGCCTGGCTGCCATGAGGGCCAGCTGCATGGGGACCCTACATGCACAGGGGCAATCTGCACCAGGCTGACAACATCTGTGGCATGTGTCTTTCTTTCATTTTTATTTTTTTACTTCATTAAAAATATGCAAGCTAAAAAAAACCCAACAGATTTGGTGCCTCTGGGGATTTTTTTTCCTCTGAAGCTTTTATGTTTCATTTCAGGTCTAGCTATCTGCTTGCTTCTGTTTTCCTTGGGCATGTGCCTGGTCTTGGTTGCAATGGCTTTGGCTGGTTTGTCCCATCTCTGCCTCCCAGCCCTCCAGTTCAGTACTGCTGGGAGCACCCTGCTGCACTTGCCCCTGGCTGGCTTGGCAGAGAGGTGGTTTTGTTGCTGTTTCTGTTGTCGCTGTTCCTTCCCCTATGTTTCTCCCATCAGCTTCCCATGACAGCCTGCAATAACAGCTGCTGCCTCTCCCAGTAGCCATTGTGCTTTGGGCTGCACATCTTACCTTTCTGTCTCCTCCCCTGCATCGCTGCTGTGGTTGAGGGTAAGTAACACATCTTGACGTCAAGGGGGAAAATCCCAGGTCATAAAAGGAGTTGCTTTGTCCCTGGAGCCTACCATTGTATCAGGACATAGTCTAAGGGTCATGCATGGTGCAGGGCCAGTGGTATCTCTGGCTGCCTTCCCACCACTGTTGCCATGGGGGGCACCTTCAGCATCCCAAGGGTTTTGCTGTCCAGGTGATACTGCACTGTGTGGGTGCTGGTCAAAATTCAGCCTTTGAGGAAAGAAGAGTATTGGAAAGAGGAGTCACTCACCTATTCCCCTCAAGCTGTCCAGGAATTGTGTCCCAGTTTTGTTCAGTGCCATGCTGCCTCCTCACACAGCATCATCATTGACTGGGTTTTTTTCACTTGAATTTGGGTACCTGACCCCCAAAGTGCCCTTCACAGTGGGCCTTGAGCTAGAACTGTTCCGACATGCCCCCTGCAGCAAAGGGGCAGCAGGTGCAGCCTATAACCCCACTCTCCCATCTTTGCCTGGCAGCACAGGGCCCACTTACAGGGCTCCAGGGGAGAGTGGGGTTTGGTCACCGCATGGTGCAATGCAGAATATCCAGGTGGGGTGGGAGGACTTCTAGTTGGACACTTGTGTTGTAGGAAGGGTGGCCCTGGAAGAGCAGCTGTGGGAAGGCTGTGCTGCACATTGGAGTACCAGAGCTTGGCAAAGCCATGGAGAGACCACTGCTGTACTGGGTCCTGCATGCTCCCACTCCACTCCACATGCCTGTAGGATCACTCCTCACCCTTGCCCTGTTGGCCTGCTCCTGGCCACAGTGAGCACACCTGCTTCTGACCCAGGGAGATGCACACAAGCTCCAGCTCTCCAGCTCTGGCTCTGGGAAAGGCATCTTGCCTTTGACTCTAGTGAAGGGACCAGGAGT
>VWZD01007211.1:399-137808 GCA_013396695.1 Sakesphorus luctuosus | reverse complement strand
ACAGGTTCTGAGGTGTAGATCCAGGACCAAAGGGGGCCATCCCAGAGCAAGCTGGGCCAAGTAAGAGGAGTGTGAAGGCATCAGGAATCAACTGTGGCACAGGTACAGTGAGAAACATGGAACTGTTTGTTGAGGCACTGAGCAAAGGTTTTTAATCTAGGAAGGAGGCAATTGTAGTGCTTGGATTGGGCTTTGTCACCTTTCTGGTAATTATGGTGGTGTTGGTGTGATCAGGACTCTTTGTGACAAGCTCAGACAGAACACAAAAGTATTCTGTGATGTACATTTCTTCTGATTCCACAGCTGGGGCTGCTGGACTGGTTTGTAAGTCACTTATCCCCTAGCAAGAGAGGACCTCTCCACTACCCTCCATCCCTAAGATATGATGTCACCTCACAGCACCATCTGCAAGGAGAAGCCCAACCAGCTGCATGTGCCACTTCAGGCTTCAGCTGCCCTGGCCCATTGCTGTGGTGGGATGATGCCTACCTGCATGTCTCCACCAGCATAGCAATTTCACTTTGGGAAAAAAATTTGGAGGACATCCAGTACTGTTGTACCTGGACACTGGTGAGATAAACTATAAGTAACAACACCTTTGTTTACCTATAGCTCAGCTCATCAACCTCTCAATAGCACAACAGGACTAGATGTAGATGGTAACAGAAAGGCATCCAGGAGATCTGGTCATGCTTGAATATGACACCATTCGAAGCCAGGAAATTTCAATCCATTTTCAATCATGCTTTGGTGTTAAGTGACAGCAGGTCATTCTTCATATAATTCACCTGGAATTGCCTTTTTTTCCCAAGGCAAAAAAAAAAAAAAAAAGGACAAAACCTGTTTTTTTGTGAATTCTGCCAGGAAGCCATTGCAGCCTTGACCGTGGTGTAGGAGCCAGCCTGCATAAATGGGACAGCAGTTGCTCAGCCCTGGCCACAAGCTGGAAAGCACTTGTCACCAAGAATAACCTTTGCAGTATTATATGGAATAAAAATGTTTTTAATGACCATTGTCATCCATGTGCATGTGCCAGGAGCAGTCAGCTTGCTAATAACAGAGCTATGTGTGCCAGTGCCACTTAGAGCCCAGCAGAGAAGACATCTCTCCCAACCTGCCTCTATAGCAGAAGGGCATTATGTTCAGTTTTAAATTAGTAATTTAGAATATGCAGATAATTAACACCATGAGTAAATTTACTGCTCCTTTCTGCCTTCCCTTCACCCAGGGGATCTGTGCTTTGCCCAGAGGTGTGTGGGTGGAAGGGTCAGATCAGCCCTCTAGGCCCATGGGGCATCCCTGCAGGTGGCTGGGGGGCTCATCCTTGCACCCCTGCTAGCAGCAGAAACCCTGGGCCTCATTTCCACATTGCACTGACAAACCCAGCACAACCCCACACATGGCCTGGGGTGGTAATTTGAGCTCAGACATGGAGCCTACAGGCGTGATGTGAGGTACATGAGCTCAGCAGATGTTCCCACTGCACCTAAAGGTAAGCATTCACTCATGTCCCAGGCTGTACCATTGCTATTGTCATGTACATGGCAAGCTGAGTGGGAGCTGTGGCTAAAGGAAAACTCAGGGACCCACGTACTACTCATTGCTGGGCATGCACTCAGAAACTGGCCCAGTTTCAAGAATAAAAAACCCCACAGGTCTAGGAAGTACTTTAAAACAGGTATGAAATCTAGGTGAATTAAAGAAATAAACCATTCAAAGATTTTTTTTTTAGGGTGTAAGATGTGAAGTTATAAATACCTTCCCAGAAAAATGCCTCTGCTATTGAAGAAAATAAGCTTGCACTACAGAAACACTAGTCCCATTTCATAAGAATTATTTGTCTTTAACTTGGGTGCATGAATAGGTGTAGGGGGCAAAAAATCTCAACACAAAAGCTTCAAAGGTGCTCTCAGGTAGTCCCTATGGCACATCCTTGGCACTAAGGCATATTTTACAGGGCACCTCCCTATCTCTATTAACAAAAGGGTTGTCCAGTAAGCTCTTAAAAAAGTTACCGAAAGAGATTTGATGGCATCCTCTTCTTCTGAAGTATCTTGGTAGAAATGCCACCCCCTAAGTTGGCGATCCCCAGGAAAATTTATAGCAAAGCACTTTACAAAAGCTGCTGCTGCAAATATTAAATAGACTTGGACCCTGGACAATCACTGGAAAGATTTCCCCAGAAAGCTCTCTAACTTTTGACACTGAACCCAATGTATTGTGAATCTAAATAGGTTGCATTTCCTCAGCTCGCTTATGAGAATGTCTTCTGGAACAGGGCCAGAAGCCTTTCCAAAGTCAAGACATATCACATCTAGCACTGACCCCCCTAGCCATGAGGCTAGTTATCCTGTCAAAGAATGGAATCAGATTAGTTTGAAACAATTTGTCCTCAGTGAAACCTCAACAAGCCCATTCCTGCCATTTATTTACAAATTTACCATCTGTTTAAGGTATTAGAGAATTACTGGTCAGCAGCTTGCTCTTTAAGTTTTCACATACAGATACCAGGTCTGTAATTCTCTAGGTTTTTCCTCATCTTCAGCTAGGTGATGATGCCATGCCATCCTTAAATTGCGTGGCAGCTCACAGGTAGTCTGCAATGCTCCAACACCCACCACATTTCATAGTTTTCCTTCTTGTCCTTCAGGCTGTTGAAGAGCTCTTGATCCACTTTATTGGTCTCTACTTACACTCCCTTCATTTCCCTTGAAGCATAATAGTTCTTGTTGGGACTTTGACCACAGTTCTTTTATAAGTCCCCAGATCTGGTTTTATCCTTTAGGACACTTCTTCATAGATCCTGCCCATCAGTTTTCTGAAGTCATTTGTATTTGGTATCTTGGGTTTTTGGAGTCTAAATACTTTAGATTAACTCCTTTTACAAAGGTATGGTATTCAAATACATTTTGAGGAGAGAAAGCTTTCCAGCAGACATCTGAACACTTGAAACGATCATAACAGCTCAAGAGATGCAAAAATTCACATTCATGATGGGCTGCAGGTGAACAAATACAGCTTCAACCACCTTCATACAGCTCTGTCTGACACAACGTGCCAGCTCATAGTGGGGACATCCAAGACACTTCAGAAATAGCTCCCTCTCTTCAGCCAAATGCTGCATCAACTCTTTTCTGACATGGTGAAATCAGCAGGGATCACTTCAGTGGTCCCTGCCAAAATCATGACTGAGTGAGATAGCAGTGACATAGTGGCCAGAGCTGAACAGTGTAATGGGATACTCAGAATTCAAATTCCTCTGCCTTGGCTGAGAGCCAGAAGACCCTCAGCTCAGTCTGCATGTGCTGAAAGAAAATACAACGTGGAATAAATGTTCATTTATGCTTTTGCAGGAGTTGGGGATATAGGTTTGTGCTAAAGCACACAGCACAGGGCTGGTGGTGTTTTCCGAATGAAAGCTGACACTTCCTGGTGTGCACAGGCAGGACTCCTTTGAAAAACAAAACCCACCACTGAAATCAGTAAGCAGGCCCTCAGATACAGAAAGACAGAACCAAAGAGCCAGGCTCAGGTTTTCTAGCAAAAACTCCATACAAAACACTTGCTGATATACTCCGAGTTCTTGAGGTGGCACTTTTTAACCCAGTTTGGTTTCAAGGTGTTTTCCAAACTAAGGAGCATCACTTCTGCAGATCAGGGTCCAATTTAATACCCACTTTTGAAGAGTGGACAAGTTATTTTGCTTGAAAGGGCTTGTAAAGGTTGGCTGCTAAGTCAATTTGTTTGGTTTGTCAGTCTGTTCTTGACAGATAGACACTGGCTGTCACTCATTGCTGCATTTTCTTCTTTTATCATTGAACTTGCATCTAAACACAAGAATCTTATCAGGGCCCTTTCTGACCATCTGCAAACAATCCAGCCTTTTGACTAGTATACAATCAGAAAACCTTTCTTGCCTCCCCTTTTATGTGCAATAAATGAGTTGGCTCCTTATTCATTGCAAAAGATTTACATGCGATCAAGTGAAAAGACAGAGACCATGATAAGAAAGCTGGCCAAATACACTTGAAGAAAACAGTGTGTGGCCTCCTCTGTCATGGGCCTGGTGCTGCAGTCTCTGATGAATGCCACTTCCCTGCAGCCTAGGAAAAAGCATGTTTTATAATAGGAGCAGCTCTCTATCATAGCTTACTTGTAATCTCTGAGGATTAAAAGATTCTGGACAACAGCTAGAAGATACTATTTCTGGCTCCCATGCAGGGAGGCATGACCTGCAAAAGTAAAGTATGAAGGCTCCCATGGGAAAGGGAGGTGCAAGGGCATGCGAGGTGCAGTGCCTGCCTTCTACCCCTGGTTCAGGAGACTGCGCTACAAGGTCCCACCTCCTGCAATCACCTCTACACTCCTGCTGAACCTTCACAGCCTTCCTAAGCAGCCTGGGTAGATAAGACAACTGTCATTAAATACAGAGACACACTCTGGAGCATTTTTTAATTTAGCCTGGAGGCTTACACACAGGAGAGAAACATCACGGACTGCAGAAGCCAGCCACAGATTGACACTTGATTCTGCAAAGCAGAAAGTCCCCTTCCCTCTCCTAAGCACTGCAGTTAACACAATATTATGTGAGACAGAGAAGTTCAGGAAATCAAGATTCAGTAAGAAACCACCACAGGACACTGGAGCAAAAGTTATCTATTTTATTACAAAACCAAAACAAAACCCAAACAGATCCCTTTCAGTTTAACAATTTATGCCATAGGCAGAAATGTGCTGGGGAAGGGTAAGTTCAATATAAACTCAGGCCATGGAAAGCAGTGCCTTCACATGGATGAATCCCACTGTAATGCAGTTTCCTCCAACATACTATGCCCTTGGTGAATCAGCAAAAAAAGGAAAGATTTTTGTCTTCTGAAAGAACAGATGATTTGCACTGTGGGGTCCCCGTTCTCTTCTCTGTTGTTTTCAACTGTCATTCAAAGTAGAACTGGAGAGGCCCTGGAGGACTTGAAAGATGAGGAGACACATGCCCAGTGTCTGCTTCCAGACACAACACTGACACTTCCCATGTCCCAGTTTCAGTAAGATGCTACTGATGCAAGGCAAAGCAGAGGAATGCTTACCAGCACCCAGAGGAATGCTTACCAGCACCAGATAAGGACATGTTTGGCCTGGCAGCCAGGTGGACTGGCCAGTTACCTGGCAATAAAAGCAACAGGGGAAGGGGGCAGCTGAGGCACTGCTCTCTTCTAGTGAGTACAGACTGTTTGGACAGCCCATAGCATGGGTGGTATTAATCAAGACCAGTACTGTCTGCATGATCCTCCAACACAAACCCGAGCAAATAATCTAACCTCTATTTGGACATTATATGATCACACTAGTTGGGTCTTTCATGGCAATGTACAAGTGTTACTAGAAGCTGCTCAGAGACCCACACAAATCCAAAGGGTGAGGATGCAGAGACTTGGACTTGTCTTGTAAAAAGGGAGCAACATAATGCCTGGTCCCCAATCCATCCATAAAGTCAGCTCCAGCACAGCAATATGAACATGCACCAATACCAAAGGTAACCAACAGCCACCTTTTGTTTGGCTTCCCTGAAGAGCTGACCCAATTTTAATTTCAAACTTCATGTGAATGCAGGCCTTTTGGAGGGGAAGGACACAAGGATAAGAAAAAAAGAGGTTAGCAGAAGATTTATGTGACAGGTGGGAGTGTTGGCTGGCTGATTTATTTACATTTCCAGAAGAAAAGATGCAGTAAGTTTTAGCAGCTCTGTAGCCCCCCCACAGTCTTGTGGGGCACTGCCTAGCCCCAGTGCCTGGCTGACAGAACTCCTATAAGGCATCCAACTGGCTGCTTCTGCTGGATGCAACTATACATTAAAAACAAAAACAAAAAAATGCCCAACCCTCCCCAAACCCCCCCTACCCACCAAACACCAATGAACCCAGCAGCCAGAGCTTTTAATTCCTAAAACTAGCATATTTAAAAGGAGAAGGGGCTTTTTTATACATTGGATTCATTCTTTACTCCTACAATAGGATTAGTGAGTGTGACATGGACATATCTAACCATACACTAAAACCAAATTATTTCAACACACACAAAATGTGCCCTGGGCATTTAAACAACAAAAAAAAAAGGAAGAAGCAATCAAGAAGGTGGGAGCTTGCAGGCCAAAAATGCACATACACTCCATGTGAGAAACCATGAAAATCCAGCAGCAGAATCTGTTCTTGCTAGAGAAATGACTTCTTTATATTATGGTGAGGTGATGTATATTTCAGAGATTACTAGAGATGTTTTCAACCATGCCACATGTTTGCCTTAGCAGTCTACTTCCCAGAATAGTTGTTACCACTCTTAAACATTTATGGAATAATTTGTTGTTTTTTCTCTTTTATTAACTTTGGTCGAGCACTAACTTCCTGCATCAGGGCACTTTTTTTGTGATATATCTATCTCATTCTAATATCATGATGACATGACACAAAGTGAAGATCCTGTGTTGTAACACCTTTTACCAAAGGAACAGGGATGGACTCAAAGAATGAGTCCAGTTTCTACAGTAACCCAGTGCTGTTACAAGCAATTGTTGGTGTGATGTCATTAGCACGGCATATCATCATCTCCAATTATAGTTTCTTCTACTAGGTTCTCAATCCAGAGACAAGTGGCACAAGGATCACCAGGCCTGAAGTGGGAGGCTGCTCAGGACAAGTGTGTGCTGCCAGTGGTTGGAAATACACAAAGCAAAACACTGCATATCCCATCACATTCTGACCAAACCCAGGACTGCTGATATGGGTGCCCCTGTGAGAGCAACAACTTTGGTAAAACTGCTAGTGGTTGAAGCAGCTCCTGTGGCCTCCCAGAACACCAGAGTCCTCACTCCAAGCCTTCACTGTTACTGTTCATTACTCCAGTGGCACACTACACAGAAGGTATTGGTAACAACAAATTGTGTGGAGTGGATACTCTAAGCTAGGCAGGCACACCACAGTGCAGGAGAGGAGTTTGGATCCACAGCCACCAAGGACAAGAATAGTCACTGCTGACAGACATTCACCAGTGAGCATGGCCCAAGCTGTAGTGTTGAAATGTAAGTCAAGCAGACTGTTGGGGACCAGCAGCACGATCGTGTCTTTCTGCATTGACAAGTATGTTCTTTGCTCTTCAGCAAAGAAACAGACAGGCTATTGCTGCTTTTAGCAGGCTTCTCAGTATTTTTATTGTTGTATGACATATAGATGAACACTCTGTCAGAGAGGAAGATGCAAGACTTCACTCCACTGACTCAACTAGACCTATGGCTCCCATATCCTTCCTACAGCATTAGATTCCAGAGGCATGGCACATCTTTCCTAAGCATGTCATCTGAGACTGGATATCAATGCATTTGTAAGTCATTTCTGCCCAACTTACAACTGGTGCAGAAACTACTTTTGTATGTCCTTAATACAACCCTTTTGTATCCCTACTTTAAGCAGTTTTGCAGTGCACCAATACTTACAAAAAATCTGTGCTCTCAAAAGCCCAACTGCCTGTGAGTTGCACAGGGCTTTACAGTAAGAAAAGGGGTTCAGATGCTCTCAAGAAGCATTTGGTATCTGGTGCACTGTGTGCACATCTGCAAGAACAAGTCATGCTGATACACTGGCTCCATTCTGCATGCGGGTGTTAAGGTTTGCCACTGAATGATGGTTTGGTGACAGAAATGAATGCATTACTGTAATCCAGTAAATGTAAAGTGTCCCTCTAGCCCTCACAGCCTTCAAAAGCAAAGGAAGGAATAGAACAGTGACTCCAACCCCTGTACAAGACAACTGTACAATTTACATATATTTATATACAGTATATAAAATTCTTTCTTTGAGTCATGGTGAACTCAATTTTACATCATCAGTAGCTGTTCCAATTTCAAAAAGTCATGATCCTGCTTACCTCCACTCTCCAAAGTATTAGATTATGGCATTGAAAAACAATTAAAACAAACCCAAAGCAATCATTAAAAAGTGCAAACATTCTGGGTGCCACTTCTGCTACATTGGATGTTGCTGATGCTGCATGCTTGCTCACAAGCAGCAAGGTATCTGTCCGTCTGTCACTGGATCTTTCCTTCCTTTGGGTCAGCTCTTGCCTTCCCTTCCCATCTTCTGCTGCTACACCAGGCGACCTACTGGAAGGGTGGGGTGGAACAAGGAGGAAAAAGACAAACAGAACAGAAGCAGGACAAGTGAGGAAAAAAGGCAAATTAAAACCAAAAGAATCTGAC
This sequence comes from Sakesphorus luctuosus, assembly GCA_013396695.1. NCBI lineage: Eukaryota > Metazoa > Chordata > Aves > Passeriformes > Thamnophilidae > Sakesphorus > Sakesphorus luctuosus. Next base: position 129,566 of record VWZD01007211.1, on the reverse strand, counting down.
TGATACAGTATAGCCTCTGCTGAAGCCACGGCCCCAGAAGGCTGAGATCCCAGAGTAAGCTGTAAGGCTGAAAACAACCAGGGGCTAATGAGACAGCCTTGCTGAAAAAAGCATTGAATGAGTCACAAAGAGCCTTAGGGACTGATATATTTTTAAACATAAACCACTACTTTCCTCACCCTCCTTGGAAATGGGCATACAGTCTAAGGAAACAACTGGTCCAACATCTCTCCATCTGCTCTTCCGCCTGCCACAGCTGATGCAGAAGCCCACTGCTGCCAGGCTGCCCTGCCACCATCGCCCCCATCAGCCACAGCCAGCTACCTCCTCCCCTAGCAGACAAGCAGGTCTCAAAGGAGGCCTTTCTTCAGAAAGCTTTTGTTAAGCCCCTCATCAAAGGTTCTTAAAGAATCAAAGCTCTTACAGGATCAGAGTGAGAGCTCTGTGGATCAATTACAGGTGAACACACATTAAAGAGAAAGCGAAAGTATGAACTTGATTTTCAGAAAGGAGAATGGTTACATCCCTGGGAAAAAAAGGCCTCACTGGGACCAACGTGCTCTGCCACAGGGGGTGAATATTGTCAAATGCAAAATTCTTCCAGACAGTCGTATTTGAAATTGACTGCACAGCTCTGCAAAGGGCACTTGCAGTGCTCAGTGAGCAGTTCATAAAAACAGTAGATTATCTTCAGTGTCTATAAATGCAACAGGGAGTGGGGATGACCTGTCCTACACTGAGCAATCCAAGTGACTAGGAAAGAGGTTGAAGCCACACAATGCAATTCTTTGAATGCCTCCACTCAGCTTTTAGCAGCAGACAAAAAGTCAAATACATGCTCATAACTGTGGACACCCCAGGAAACATCACTACCTCAATGTATGTTTCGTTGATCTTTATCTTCAGTTTTCTATTCAGCCCATCTCACCAGGACCAGATACAGTCCCCAGAAATGTAAGGAGGACAGCAAACGATATCGGAATACTTCTGTCCTTAAGCACATACATAGCCTAAGTCTTTTCAACACAAAAAGAAGCCTAACAGGATATATGTTTCATGGCTATAGAACAAGTGGGGGAGATACAGGCAGAGGAGAACCGCTCTCTGCTTCTTACAGTCCAAAATGAGAAGCACCCAATGAAACCATGAGGCACCAAGTCTAAAGCAAAGCAAATAATGTTGTTCATGCCTGATGAAAGGGTGCAATTCATTACCAGAAAATACAGAAGAGGGCAAACCTTGATTATGACAGAGCAGAGTCTTCATGGGAGCTTGTTCATGGCCTAATGTAAACACAGCAAATCCCCTAAATTATTGCTTACTAGAAGAAGGAAGAATAGAACAGGGGAGTATTCATCCTGTAGCTGCTGTATTCTAATTCCTTAGCACTGTATTGTCTGCTCCAGCCAGCTCAAGACACAAAGCTGGATTTGGAAATGATGCAGTGGAGCTGCATGCTGGTATATTCACACCTCTTATAAAAAACTTTTGCTTCCATCTGTTTCTATATTGCTGTTCGTAAACATGGGACAGCAGGGAAGAATGAATTCTAAAAAAACATGGTTAATACAGATAAAAAGGAACCATTTTGACAAGATACTCACTGAAAGGGTTAAGGCCTTGTCTTTTTCCATTGGGCAAACTGCTCAGGCTACCTGTAAAATCCAAGAACCACATTAAAGGCAATAAATGCCTTGGCATGACAAAGGGGCCTCCTTGTTGTCTGTTGCCAAAGGGCAGGTTTAAAGGAGCCCCTCTGAGCATGCTCACAGCAAGTCCTGCCAACACTCCTTAAAATTCACGTGCAAGAGTTCAACTAATGTGCTTGCGATGAGAGACGTTAAATACCTGTTTTTGTAGTAGCTGAATATCATGAAAGCCAGAGGTTTGGTGGGGCAAGAAACAGCAATTATAAGGTTAAACTCAACTGTGGAGGAGAAAGGAGAAACAGGAAAGGAAGAATACAAGTAGCATAATGAAGCTTCCCCAAGCAAGCAAAACAATGTCATGTTGTTGCACAGCCTGAAAGGAGGGAACGTGCAGGCAACACAGATAACCCAAATTTATTAAATCTTTTGCTGGGACCAAACAATCGAACAGGTGACTAAAATCAAAGACCTGAACTCATACCTGGCAGAAGGACAGAATTGTGACTGTGTTATGACATAACAAGGACATGCACCCCACACCAGATGGAGCTCATGGCAAGGGCCTCTCCCCTCAACAAGAAACCTGTTCCTACCATGCACTGGGTACAGAAAGCTCAGGGATTACAGGAGCTCTCAAAAGCATGTCACATTTCCTCCTAGCTGCTTGGTCTGATTTCAGAGAAGGGATTAGCTGAAAATGGGAGCTCCTGCTCCCAGCCAGCACCAATAAGCCTGTTGCCACCCTCCATTCCAGCCCAGCCTAAGACTTTGATTTGTGCATGCACATGACCTGACTGCACAGCTTGCTCTGTTCATCAAGTACTTTGCACACCAGCAGCTACAGCACACTTTGCTCTGTGTAGAGACAAGATGGGCAGAAGCTCAGAGGGCAGGGGCAAGCTGGGGGAGCCCCCGGGAGCTGGCTGGCTGAGTTGCAAGACAAAACATAGCCTCTGTGAAGGAAAAGAGAGGGGGAGAGAAAGGTAGTGGTGGCCAAGATTGAAATGGGTCATCAAAGCATGGCCTCTTGGCTTTAAAAAGCATTAATAAGAGAAACTGTGTATGCACAGTAAGTTATTCCAAGGCCCCCAGACACCATCCTGGTACCAGCCACCTGCCGTGGCGCTATCAGTGGAACCGTGGCTCAGTGATGCCTGTGTCCAGCCATGTGTGGAACACCAGAGGCTCCGCAGCCGGGACAGTGGCTTGGCCCAGGCTGACCAGCATTCACAGCCCCGGGATGGCAGCAGCAACCTGGGCCCTGGAGGGCGCTGCCAGGCCACGCACTGCCACCCCAGCTGGCGGCTGGGTAAGCCAGAGGGTATCTGAAAGTACCTCATCCCCCTTTAGCACCAGGTGCAGGTAAGCCTACAGCAGTGCTGGGAACGAGCACTATCCATCTTTGGAAAGAGGTGAATGAGCACCATCTGTCTTTGGAAAGAAGTGGGAAGCTCCAGGCTGGCATGTGCAGAAGGCAGGAGCATCCCTCCCTGCCTGGTGTGCTTGGGGGGACACGGCCCCGTACACCTGCATGGGGAAACCACACTGAGGCACTCAGAGAGCATCACCTTCAGCCAACTGCCTGCCATATACACCCAGGCCAGCTACATATACCTACTGAAGGCAAAACCCTGCCACAACAACACTGCACAGAGCAGAAAGCTGACATAAGAGAGAGCAAGGAATATGGTAGGTGGTGACAGTGGGTTACTGACATATACTGGGGAAGCCCTTGGGCATTGCAGGGAAACATTCTGTCATTCAGCACATTTTATAATGCAGAGTATTTTCTCAGCCTCACAAGTACACTGGTTTTGGGTAACAGTTCTAGCCACACTGCATTAGGCCAGGTGTCTTTCAAAAGAAAAAGCCCCAAGGAAACTCCAGCGGCTTTATATAACAAGAAATGATTTCTCAGACTTCCTGAGCAAATCTCTCACCTTTCGGGCAGAGAAACATTCTACCACCAGCTTTTTATTCTCAACACATTACTGATGTCCTGATTCATACAAAGCATCACCAACTTTTGTCAAGATTAAAGGAAAACTACGGCACCTCTACAAAGCTCCAAAGGGAGAGAAACAAAACTAAGCACTGAACCAGTGCATTCTAATCTAATTGTAACTAGATGCACTTTAAATTTCTCTTTTTAATTCAGTTACCTGGTTATAGTTTTCTCAGGGCTGCTCAGACTGTTGCTTTCTACCATCACTGGTCCAGAGGCCTTCCCAGCTGACTGCTCTTTGCTACCTTCTCCCACACAGCTGCTTGCACAGCGGTGCTATAGAGCAATCTCATTCCCAGCCTCACAAGCACGCAGAGAATCAGTTACTTCTAAATATACCAATAAGAAAGGTCCCAAGCACTAAACGAAATCTGCTGTTTGGATTGTCCATTACTTTTCCTTCTTTCTGTAATATTTCATCAGATCCAATAGAAAGTGACATGATGTTTAATTACACATGCACACATTTTAATAAATATATTTTGATCCCGTTTCTTGACTGTGCTCTTGGTGGCTGGGTTCCACCTGAGAAGTCCTCATGGCCTGTGAAGCACACCCAACACCTACCCTCTGACAAGCTCTTGGACAGCAAAGCAATCACAGAATCTGAGCTGGCAAAAAGGAACTTCCTGTCCGCTGGCAGAGGGATATTTCTTCCCTGCTTATTCCATTAGCTCCTCTTTGGGCAGGCACAAAATGCTGACTTTGTCTTCTGAATTTGGAAGAATATAGAGGTAAAACTCAACTCCAGCATTTTGCAGCCAGCACAAGTAGCATAAGCCTTACTCAGATCTACAGCCCTCCTCTCCATCATCACTGGACTCCAATTAATCTTGTGTCAAGTAACTCTGCAGTAAAGCTTTGCAATGTGTGTCTACCTCCTCTCAAGGACCCTGCCTTTTAAGTCATGCAGAGAGGTAAATTTATTCTTTATCACAGATGACTCCCCCTTTAACTCAGGCTGTGCAGACTGCACTGTGGAATGCTAACTTCACAGGCTGTAAATCAGTTTGTTTTCCTTCCACGATTCCTCAAACAGACAATCCTAGGTCAAATGACAGCAAAGGCCACTTCTGGCACACTCCAAGCTAAAAGCCCTCCCTGCCTTTTCTCCCCCAGTCAGTCTGAGAAACTATTTGCAGGCTTCTGTTAACCCTCAAAGGCTGACTCTATTTGGTTACTCCATTCTGAGATCCAGGAATGGCATTTTTCTGTGGGAACGGCCCCTGATAGAAACAAGTCATGTTTAAACAGAGGAACAAGAACTGTGCAAAGTGGCCACCAGACCTAACAGATTTGCCAATAGCTTTCTAGATCACCATAAGGATGGAAAAGAGGAAGGGTTTCTGGCAGACTAGACAGCCACTTTCCTCACTGAAGAACCACTGGCTGGCAGTACCCATATATTAGGTTACCACAGGCATTAAGAGCCTGCTGAGGAAGGGAAGACAGACAGAACTATGCATCTCAGACAGATTTGATCCTAAGCTGGAAAGAGCCCATATTCAGGTTTGTCCTTATGAATATTCCAGCTGAACGCTCACACATAAATTTGATTTATTGAGATTCTCTAGTCCCTGGGAGGCATATAACAGTAGTGATTTATCTATGCCCTATGCTTCCTTTAAGCAACACTATTTTCATGTTTGAATGGAACTGGACACCAAAAAAAAGGCAAAACACTGACAAAAATGCAGAATGCTTAATATCTGTTTTCCACAGCATCTGAAATGCTACAAAATTTTTATTATGCTTAATTTTCAAAACCATCATAAGTGTTCAATTTATGTAGCAGAAGGCATACTCACCTGGAATGATGACCCACTTAATTTTAGTCCTTATGCTACTGGATACCCAACCACGATTTGAAACATCTGAGGTAAATTCATTTGTAATGAAGTATATCAAGGGGAAATGACTTTCCTTGCCTCCCTCCAACCCTTCCTCATCCAATCCAGACTAGAAAAACCTTTCAAACAAAGCTTTTGTTAAAACAGAACATTTCCATGAAAAGTTCTGGTCTCATCTGATGGCAGTTTACAACTGAAAGGACATCATCAAAAAGGTTCCCAGCTAGCTCTTGGCTTGAATCCACAGTGACCTCAGCTGCAACAGATCTTTGCAGGCCGTGGTACAGAGAAAGAAATAGACAGCAAATACATGGACTAGTTGGCTGACTATATGTGCCCATGATTAGGATAAGGGAAAGCTAGAGAAGGGGTAAGATTGTAGAATCATAAAATGGTTTGGGTTGGAAGGCACCTTAAAGATCATCCAGTTCCAACCTCCCTGCCATGGGCACAGGCACCTTTTACTACACCAGGTTGCTCAGAGCTCTATCCAACCTGGCCTTGAACACTTCCAGGGACAGGGCATCCACCACTTCTCTGAGCAACCCATTCTTGTGCCTCACCACTCTCAAAGTAAAGAATATTTTTCCTCATAAAGAATCTAAACCTACTCTCTTTCAGTTTGAAGCCATTCTCCTTTGTACCATCACTAAATACTCTTGCAGATGGAGTCTCTTGCCCTCTTTCTTGTACGCTCCCTTCAGGTACTGGAAGGATGCAATTAGGTTGCCCCAAAGCCTTCATTTTTCCAGACTGAACAATCCCAATTCTCTCAGCCATTGCTCATAGGAGAGGTGCTCCATCCCTTTAATCAATTTTGTGGCCCTCTGGACTCGCTTCAACAGGTCTGAATCCTTCTTGTCCTGGTGACCCCAAACCTGGATGCAGCACTGCAGGTGGGGTCTCACAAAGGCAGAACAGAGGGGCAGAATCCCCTCCCTTGCCCTGCTGGCCATGCTGCTTTTGATGCAGCCCAGGACATAACTGGCTTTCTGGGCTGCAGGTGCATTTTGCTGGTTCATGTCCAGCCTCTCACCCACCAGCACCCCAAGGTCCTTCTCATCAGGGCTGCTCTCCATCTGTTCATCCCCTACCCTGTGTTGATACTGGAGGTTGCCCTGACCCAGGTGCAGCACCTTGCACACTTGGTGTTACTAAACCTCATGAGATTCCCATTGGCCCACTTCTCGATGGCATCCTGCCCCTCAGGTGTGGCAACTGCACCACTCACCTTGGTATTGTCTGCAAATCTGCTGAGGGTGCACTCGGCCCCTTCATCCCCATGTCATTAATGAAGATATTAAATAACACTGGTCCCAGTACAGACCCAGGAGCAACACCACTGTCAGTGATGCCCACTGGGACTCTGATCCATTGACCACTACCCTCTGGATGTGACCATCCAACCAATTCCTTATCCATCTAAAAGTCCACTCATCAAATCTAGCTCTTGTCAATTTAGAGGGAAGGATTATTTCTAAATTTAGAAGTCCTTATGAACAGAAAGCATAGAAAACATGTCATCTACCACCTCACAGCCTCATGACTTCTTAAAGATCTATCACAAACTTGCTTACTGTAACTCTAGAGTACTCTCCCTCAGTTCTTTCCTACATAATAGTACCTGCTCCCTGCACTGCTACCTCCACTGCTTTTTAGTCCTCACCATCCCGTTTAACTTATTCATTTATTTTTTATCCTCAAGGCTTATCAGGCCTGTAGAAGATGTATGTGGAGATGTATGATATAACAAGATCAGAGCCCCTTCTTGACCACAGTCCTGTCCTCATACAATAGAAGAAACCATGAAAGGTCAAGGCTGCATTCTCAGCAAATCGTTGGACAATCAGACACTCACAACGTCTCTCTGCTTTCTTTCCCCTTCACATGGGCTCAAAGATTCACATCTTTTTTCTCTCCCTTTGCTTTTTCTCCCTTCCATAAACTATTTGAACAGTCAGTTGGCCAAGGAAGCAGATTCCAGAAAGTCTTATTCCAGGCCAAATAGCAATAAAACTCATTTAGCTTATCTATCTTAATGAGACAGTAATAAAATTAAGGATTGCTATTTTGGTATGTCATTCCTCAGTAAGGTACCGATGACTACAAAAAACTTCCACTGGGCTAGGGAAGCTGAATGCTTCTCACACCTGGCAGGTAATGCAACATACTTATTATAGTAACTAAGATGTTTATGAAGCACCTAGAAAATGCAACTTCCCAACACTCAAATGTACACTTGTGGTAAACCTGAGAAAAGAACTCAGGAGAGGTTAGGATGGGACAAAGAAAGCTACTCACCCTCCCCAACTAGCACGACAGTTATAACAAGAGCTGTCTGCACAGTCAAAACACCGGCATAGGAAATTAGTCCCCTGGAATCTCCCTGTTTGCCTTCTCCTGCCAAGCAAGTCTGCTCACAGTCAAAAATGACTGTTAATTACTGAATTTGGGTTGAACAGTTTCAATTCATAAAATTTCCAAAAATACCAATTTGGTTCATGTCCCAGTAGATGATGAGGTGAAGATGAGGAAGGAGGAAAAGGCAGTAGGGTGGGTTGGTTGCTCAGGCATTAAATGGAAAGGAAATTAGGTTATTCACATGCCTTATTTCTCTCCCAGTCTTGAAGTACAATTTAACTCTGAAAAAGGGCAACAGTACAGCTGGTGCTTTCTTTCTAAGTTGTTCTCTCTGCATCATCTACTTTCCTGACTGCTGAATTTAGCAATGAAAATAAATATTGTATCTGTTAGTCAACAGGGTCTCCAGAGAAGGACTGAGACTGTGCTGGCTCATATATCGTCCAACTTACATGGTTGAGGCAACCAAATATTGTTAGCAGGATATTACTCAGAAGGGACCTGATCTGAACTACAGTTTCCAAGGACTTCAACAATACAAGCAGAATTTTGGCCAAGGCTCATCTGTTGTCCTGTTTCTGTACCGTACTTAGCACAAAGGTCTGTGATAAGGGATATAAGCCAGAGCCATAACACAAATAATGAACTACATTTGCATGGTAAGATCTCACTCATTTTCTCACACAAACTGTGGCACTTCTGAAACAGCTGGGAGAAAACAGATTCCTGAGTTTGTTGTAACTCCATGTCAGTTTTAATTGCCATGCAGTGGGGAAGAAAAGGCACTCACCTCCTTCCTTGCTGACTCCCAAACACCCTTTCAGCTCCTGAAGCGAGATCGACTTGTCCTTGTTGAGGTCACAGTAGTCAGTGAAACGTCGGGCACATTTCTTGGGCTTGGCTTTCTTCTTTACATAACGTTTGAAAGGCTTTAGCTCCCTCTTGTTGATGTCATTGCTGCTGTTGTTGTCCAGCTGGCTGAAATACCAGTGTACCACTCGCTCCTCTAGTGTGTGGCTGGGGTCTGGCTCAGAGAACCTGGAACAGAGGAAGCACAGGCCCCCAACAAGTGGGCGCTGTCAGCAACACTGTCAAGCATATGCTGAAGAGCAAGAGCTGCTCATCGAATCAGGCAAGTGATAGGCCATATTTAAAGAAGACATAAAAACATAGGTCTTCCAATCTTCTCCTTTTAGCTGGGGTCTATTGAGAGAGATGAACTTTTTCTAAAAATGTCCTTTCACTGAACAAGTGGTGCCAAGAAAATCCTGGACTCTGATACCCTCAGTAGCTCTGATTCTCCTCACACCAGTTGCTGAAACTCTGCCTAATCCCAGAATGACCCCCTTTAGAAAGCAAGATGTAATCTCCTTGGTCCTTTTGACTCTTGGGTTCCCATTCAAGTTACCAGCAGGAGAGCTGTAAGTGTCAGCTGTCATGATAGTTTCTGTGACAGCAACATCTAGACTTCAGAAAGGGAACAAATTAATTTAATGCAAGACACATTTGTTATTTGAAAATGTACTTGGCAAGATACACCACCTCCCTGTATCTGTACTCCTGTGCTGTATTTTCAGCCTTTTTAATGCTTTTCACATGGCTGAGTTTCACAGCAGACAAACACCACAAATCCATTAAAAGCAACTCTACAGATTTGGCAACTTTAGTTTGCTTCATTTCTTACTCATTGAGATATTATGAGTTTGATGCTATTTGACTCAAGTTTTCATCCTGTGGACAACAATATCAGAGAGGAAGAGAAGAAAAAGTAGAGGAACAGCAACAGCTATAGATGCACAAATAGAGAATGCTGCCTTTCCACTGTTATGTCATACCATTTAAGAAGTGTCTGGTGCTCTGCAGTAGTAGTGGGGAAGGGGTTATCCCTCAGTGATACTGAGAACCAGGGAAGGAACTCTTTCTAAGCTAGTCTATCTTTTCTCAATATGATGAGCCTGCCAATAGAGAAAATTGAAAAGATGCTGAAATAAGGCTGAGACTTGAGCCTTTTTCCTTGCAAAAGTAGCATTTCAGTGCACGGAAATTAATGGATAGGTAATCACATATGCTACAGTGGCACTGGTTGCTCTGACTTGTTCCAGGAGACATACTCAGATGCTGCCTAAATTCCTTCCCCGGGAAGGAGAGAGGAACAGTTGCATGCTGCAGGCAACCAGATTCCCCAGTGTGAGTTTGGGGCATTCAAGCTGATGGGGAAATATGAACCTCAGCATCTTATAAAATTCACACTTAAGACTGTCACCAACCTCTTGGCAGAAACTAGTAGGATCTATATTTAAATGGTCACTGAAAATCTCTTTGTTGGGAACTAGAAGGGAGAAAATTCTTTCAACTTCTTGGTATGACCAGTTTTGCCTTTAAAATGCAGCTCCAGAGCCTGAAAAACAACCCCTCCACCCTACCGCCATGGTAAATTAAATCACTAGTGATAGGGAATCTAACATGCAGAAAGCAAGAACTGGTGTTTAAGTGGAAAACAGAGATCCTCATTAACTTTCTCTGATAGCTTTTACAAATTAGCTCAGAATTTAGAAAAAGAGCCCCTATCCAGATACATGACTCCTTTCAAAATGTAAACACATACAGTAGGGAGAGGCAAATAAACTTCACAACAATTTTCCCAAGGTTTTACTTAGAACTATCTCCTTCATCATTTAGTTTTTAGCTGAGAGGCAGGCTGGCATTCATTCACAACACTTGGTCAGTGAGCAGTGGAATAAACACTATGCAGGAGGAAGAGGAGCTTAGGAATAAGTCTGCCTTTGTTTCGCTAGCCAAAATATCAGGCAAGCCTCTGGAGTCACCTGTAGACAAGAAGAAATTGCAAAAATCTTCCCAGGAAGTTAAGGGAGTGCCTGGAATTTCAAAACTGTATATACTGACCAGGAAGACAGGAGAGAATAGAAACACATCCTGTGCCTTGTTTTTATGACGTTTATTAACATTGCTATTGGCCTCTCTCCCTTTCGGAAAGGAGCTGGCTATCGTTTGAAGACTACCATGTTTCCAACAGCCTCAGGAAAGTCCCGAATTGCCAGGAGCAATATTCTGCTTTTGCTGAGAGAGAAGAATAAAACATGAGCTTTTACATGTAAGATTCCCCTTGTCCACACCTTGGCTTGCCCTTTGTTTCCTGAAGGCCCACAACTGGAGAAGCAGAAATGAAGAAAATAGCACAGCATCTTAGAACCAACATCAGAAAGACAACAGACAGCAACACAAGCTTCTCACTACCTGTGAAAGGGACACTCAGAGGCAGGACTTAAAAGTGCCTCTTCTCATGAGGCACACCAAGGAAGAGCTCTTATGAGTTACCAAAAGAAGCCACATAGCTCTTTTCAGCACTTCCCTACAGCAAATCAGGGAGATCCACAGGCTAATACAAATACATTGACTCATGAGGTGATGATAAATCAATCTTTGCCATTACAAACACGCCGAGAGCTCACGCTGAAAACTGCAGCATGCTAATAGAGCTACAGGGAATTAGTTTAACAGCTGTGACTTCAGGAAGAAGGAAGATACAGCTATTTATGAGTTTTTACTGCTTCCTTTTGGCTGGTTTAGCAGGATTGCAGTTCCTGAGGTGTTTGCCTGCCCTCTCTGATTATCATCCAGAATCCCAGCACAGGAAGCATCCACATCATCTCAGCACAGCCACATCTGCCCAGCTCATGAAATTACATGATACATTAAAGAAGGCTGAGGTTTACAATACTGTATATAACTGCCTTGACTTTGACAACTGCCCATGCAAAGCACTTAGGCACCATCATGAAACATGAATTGATGCAACGACACAGCACTGCTAGGCCACCTAGCTTTAATGATGTGCCATGACACCAACCATACCTGCTGGGTCAGCTGAAATAAACCCGGGGTTCTAACTGCCTTGCAAGCACAGACCTGGCAGGAGTATTCCACGGGAATTTCCCTCCAAAATGGAGATGGCTTTCTCAACCTTCTCATGTTGACTGCATTACAGCTGTACTTACTTTTTTCCTTAATTGTTCCCTCTTTAGCACTCTGTGGCAAAACAATCAATCCTAAAGAATGAGTACTAGGGAAGCAAGTAGCTCTGTGCAAGCTGATTTTCAAAATGTAACCTGCTGGACTGCTTCTGTACACAAGTCAACAAGTTCACTTCAATTAGCAGCATAAGCCCACCAACACTGCAATAGTGAAGAGAAGCATGGTCTGTCATTAACAGCGTAGGTCACCAAACCTGCTTTCTCAATTGTCTTACAAATTACTTGGCATCAAGTATATAGTCGTGTCTATGTAGGCTTTTGCTCCTCCTTCTGTATAATGTGCTAATAGCTCTGTCATAGCAGAATACTGATTTCTTAGGTGGCTTATGCTTGAAGATATGTGAGCTAAGGGATTGTGACTTTTAACAATACTATCTTCCAGCTGAGGTACAGTTTTATAGAATACTTCACATCAACTGGTGCCTGGGGTTCAGGCATGCAAAGAGGCTGTGGATATACACTTTTATAAGGTGTATTGAATTCTGGATCAGAGAGAAGACTCTGCTAAAATATAAAATAGGCAGCTTGAATATGCATGCAATTTGTAATGCTTTCCAACCCTTGAGGCCCCTTGCAAGAAAGGAGAAGTTAACTCAGTGGGAAGGAGCAGGGAAGAAGGGGAGTTACACACAGTGTGCAATCACATTATCCTCCATAGAAATATGATGTCAAAGTGTAATATGGCCCCCTAATTTCACCAAGTAAATTTAAGTCCATCCCTGCAGTAGCTGACCCTTTGCTCCCTGAACTGAACACTGGCAGCCCCTTTGCATCCCACTGCACAGGCTGCATGGACCCACAGTACTGTTGCAGTGACAAAAAATCCTAATACAAACTACTCCTTTGACAGAAAGCAAGGCTGCAATCTCTGAAGTACCTGTGTGAAGACATTTTGAAAATCTCTTCTGTAATACAAACTTCAGGTAGTAACATTAGCAGCTAAGGCAGAAGGAGGAAAGGGCAGTAAGACCAACCTAACATCACCTAGTTGGACTGCAGAGACTATAAACCAGAGGGAGCTATTCCAGGATGAAAGAACACGGATGAACAAGAAGCTGCTAGCAGATACAACAGTGCAAAACCCAAACCAAACAAACAAAACCCCCCAACAAAATCAAAGAAAAACATTAGTCCAGCTTTCATTCCTAACACACAAGGCATATTTGTGGTCAGGATGTTTACAGGAGTTAAAGCTGTAAGTTCCTATGACTTGACAATATTTTGCAAGATAGAGAGTGACTGACCCCACCAGTCAACACGGACGACTGCATTGATGATGTCCACCAAAGCACCAGCAGGGAGCAGTGGAAAGCAATGAGTTTAACAAACTGAGGTAAAATACAAATTGTTCTTGCTCTATTTCGACTTCTTACTCCCCTTTTGTTGTTCTTTGCAGTTGGCTATTCTAAAGTTAAAGGCTGCAACAGTGGAACATGGTTTGAATCAAAGAGGACAACTCTAATGGAATTGTAAAAGGATCCTCTATTTGTTTTACTATTCTCCCTTTTCTGTAGCCAAAGAATCAAGAAACCAACAAAAAACTAAGCTGTGTTCAGACTAAACAAAAGGGTACTATGCAGTCCAAATTCATTAGGGGGAATGCATAATTCCTCTACAGTTTGAACTTCAGTTATCTCCCTATACAGTTTCTTCCTCTCTTCTGGCTAAGTTGTATATGAAACATTATTCTCAATACAACTTTCCTGAAGATTGTGGGATAAATAATTTAGAAGGTTAAAAAAATCACCTCCCTTCACTCTTCACTGATGGCTCAAAGACTCTCCTCTTACATGAACTCTCCTGTATCTTTAATTAGGCAGATTTTCCGTAAGACGACAAAGAGAAGTTGGTATCCAACTTCAACTGAAAAGCAACAGGAATTGAGCATTAACTTCCCTGTGCTTCAGAACACCCTGGAGATGTGCTGAGCTGTGCTGGCCTGCTTCAAACTGCTCAACTACAGCAGGAAGGGGAACCTCAGAGCCATTTTCTGAAGTCCTTTTTGAGGCTCTTACATGGGGAATAAGAGGCAACTTTAAATGAAGGGCCATAGCTGCTGTGTTACATGATAGGGGTGGCTGTTGTAAGCTGCCTTTTTACCCTGAATTCCACAAGGCAGTAATATTTTTGCTGATAATGTAGCAAGCCATAGTGCACACATTTTGGTTACTGAAAGTCATTTCTGAATTGGCAGGGACCAAAGAGAGTTTCTCACATCAGAGAATGTGAGAATGTGAGAGTTTCTCATCACATCCCAAGCTGGGATTCCCTTTGATCTAGGCCCTGAGTGATACAAATATATTAGAATTAGAAAACAGACTAAAATGTACTACACCAAAGTATAAATTTTTTAAGTGCTGCTCCTATTACATGGTATTTACATGTGAAGGATTTCAACAATGCTTTTTTCAATATGGATACCAAACACTGGTTAATAAACCAATTTCCTACAAGTGCTCCCTTAATTACTTTGAAAACATACAGTAACAAGATGTGCCTTGGAGTTACTACATAAACTTAAGAATGTCTTTTGCCAGAGATTTTCTGTTTCAAAACTCTAAACGAAGTCTACTTGGCTATTATGCTGTAATATAAACCAGAGCCATGAGGAAGGAAAGTTCTCATCTCATTTACATTATTGTAAAGCTAGAGTAACTCAATTAAAGTCAATAGCTTTGAACTTCCTTAAACAAGACAAAATCTATAAGGGATTACAAGGTTGTTTTAAGCATGTCCAGTTAAAAAAAAATAGTCTTATCAGGTTTTACTTACATGGCCTGCAGGAATCCAAGTTGTACTGCCTCACTCTGCTGCTACTAGATTGGTTTTGGGTGCAATTTAGCACAGCTCTATGTAGTATTTTAAATGCAGATCTCTAATTTCTCCCCATGATCTGCCTTCACTCCCTCCCTCCCAAAAAAAGCTAATATTAACTGCAAAGCCACAGACAGCTTTGCATTATAAATAGGTAAAGTCTTGAAGACACTCAGCCAATGTAGGAAGCTTTCACTCACGTATCTACATTTAGAATGAAGGCAGCAGGCTAATCTAAACTGATTTCTTGTATATCATACTCATAGAATGTGAATCAAATTACTCTTAGGACTGTAACTTGAGTTTGACTAAACCAAATCTTTCTGAAAGACATCAGGCCTAAGATGAAAGCCTTAGAGAGAGGGAATCTGTCACCCCCCTTATGACTTCATTCTGCCTTAGAATTGCCCTTGCTCTAAAGAAATTTTGATCACAAGTTTGTTTATATTCAGTTAATCATGTTCTTCCCTGCTAGATTAAAGAGCCTGCAGAGTCTTTGTCCCTATGGAGATACTCTGATTATATAAAATCATCTTTCAACCTTTTTATTTTTGTTTCTTTTTAATACTCGAAGGAAGGCTGAGCTCCTTAAGACTCTCACTGTTAAGCTTTTCCAGTCACTGACACTTTGGAAAGGCGTTTGGTCCTATATTCTAATGTTGATACATAAAGATGCATATTATATGCCTGTATCATCTCTCTGCTGCCACAGAGAAACAGGAATATTCACCCATTTACCCCAAAACTGCTGCATGTGGCTTCTCTGTTTGATTAAAATACATAGGACAATACATGGGCCCAGCTGACATGGGGGTACAGCTTGCTGTTTGCTTGGCCTGCCCCCTGCATTCAGCATAAGCTTTGCTGGCAATACATTAAAAGTCTACCTTGGATAATTGGATGCATTTTTTCAAAATCTAAAAAAGGCCCAGGAGGATGAAAAGCTGAGCATTGTAAAGGAGCAGAAAGAGGGATGCTACAGAGGGAACCAGTCCATGTTTAAATACAGAACCTGTTCTGTCATCATTATAGCAAAGATGGAGAAGAGGCTGCAAAAATGAAGCTTGCCTCACAAATAAGGAGACTGGCATTAAGGTATTAAAACTGACATGACTGATACTAAGAAAAATCAAATAGCCAGGTCACTAGCTTTTCTTTTCAACAAGAACTTCTCAGTAAATTTGGGCCAGGGAGATACAGGATAAGCACTGTCATAAATACAGTATTTTGTTAGTTGTTAAGGCTGGAAATTAATTAAATATACAATTAATCAACTAGGTAAAGTATCCCTTCATGTTGGAAAAGAGCTTTCATTCTCCAGTGCCAAAGTCAAAATTTAAGTCACCTATGAAAATTCAGATACACATGGAATCATAGAATTGTTAAGATTGGAAAAGACTTCCAAGGTGATCAAGTCCAACCATCAATCTAGCATCACCACCATGTCCACCACTAAACCATGTCTTTGAGTTCCATATTCACATGGTTTTTTAACACTTCCAGGGATGGTCATTCCACTACTTCCCTAGGTAGCCCGTTCCAATGCTTTACAACATTTCTGTGAGGAAGTTTTTTCCCAATATCTAACCTAAACCTTCCCTGACACAACTTGAGGCTATTTCCTCTCATCCTGTCACTTGTTACTCAGGAGAAGAGACTGACCCACATCTCCCTACAGCCTCCTTGCAGGGAGTTGTAAGGTCTCCCCTCAGCCTCCTCTACTCCAGGCTAAACCACCCCAGCTCCCTTAGCTGCCTCTCATATGACTTACTCTCCAGACCCTTCACCAGTTTCACTGCCTTTCTCTGGACATGCTCCAGCACTTCAATGTCATTCCTGTCATAAGGGCCCAAAACTGGACACAGGACTCTTGGTGCAGTGCTGAGTACAGGAGGACAATCACTTCCCTGGTCCTGCTGGCCACACTATTTCATATACAGGCCAGGATGCTGTTGGCCTTCTCGGCCACCTGGGCATACACTGGATCATGTTCAGCTGCTGTTGACCAGCACACCCAGATCCTTTTCCACTGAGCAGCTTTCCAGCCACTCTTCCCCAAGCCCGTAGCACTGCTTGGGGTTGTTGTGACCCAGCTGCAAGATCTGGAACTTCACCTCACTGAACCTCATACAACTGGCCTAAGCCCATCCATCCAACCTATCCAGATCCCTCTGCAGAGCCTTCCTACCCACCAGCAGCTCAACACTCCCACTCAGCATGGTGTCATCTGTGAACTTGCTGGGCGAGGACTCAATCCCCTCATCCAGGTTGTTGATGAAGATATTAAACAGGGTTTAACTCTTTAACTAATATTTATCCAATACTGAGCCCTGGGGATCACCACTTGTGACCAGCTACCAACCACTCTCTGGGCCTTGCCATCCAGCCACTTTTTACCCAGCAAAGAGTACACCAATAACCAGTTCCTGAAGAGAGGAGGTCAGGGTATTCCTCTTGCCATCCAGCCACTAAAGCAGGACTTATTGCAGAAAGACAGCTTCCCACCTCTGCAAACCCATATGAAATGAAATACATACTGATTAAATTTTTATAAAAGTACCAAAAATTCCTTGAAATTACTTTAAAAAAAAAAGGTTCCATCATGGCATGTTGGGTTGAAAAAATGTGGTTTGGGGAATACACGCTTAGTCTAGCTGATGCATATGGAAAATTACCCCAGAGCAGTTGCCTGAATTTAATCATAGTGGTGGCCAGGCAGAGTATTTGGGTGGTAGTAGTCTTTCGCCTTACCAAGGACAGCCTGCTAAAAGATTTAATTTCCCCCTTACAACTGGGCTGCCAACATTGGAGTGGAAAATAAATCAACATGATGACTATGTGAAGACCTGGGCAGTGAAAAATTCCACCAGAAAGGCCTCTATTGAAAGCTGAGAATTACACAAAGCCTAAGGAACATTAGGAAGCAAGCCTGCTTGGTTTATAGAAGTGCAGGGGGGGCATACATCTCTGGTGTCTACAACATTGGTTTATATTAAGCTTTATTTTAAGAGTGATGATTACATTGGCTGTGTTTCAGTCCCAGTACCAAAGATGCCAAATAAATATCAAATACTCTTCAGGGCTTTGCACCACCCCTACCCACTGCATTTGAACCATGCAAATGAGACAGAATTGACATTGGAATGCTTAAGTTTGGGAGAAAACTATGTATTTCCCATCCTTGGGGCATTTTTCATCCTGTTTATATGAATACAGACATGCTAGGCATATACTGCTAATTAGATGGGTTACAGAATATTCAGCATGCAGGCACTCAGTCACTGGCCTGATCTGTATGGTCCAAATGCAAAGTTAAAACCATATGAGTTCATAAGCAATCCACACTGAAGCCAAGGGACACGGAAGTGTCACCCAGGACCTTAAGTACTTAAGGATGGCACCGATTCCTTTTCCATTATGAAAGAGGAAAACAGGGGATCAGCATTACTCTCAACATGCTGGAACAATACCCACGGAAATAACATTTGCACAGAGGCATCTCCATCTCTAGACCTCTATGAACATGTTAGTCATTGTGGCACCCTTGGCATGCCACACTAATACAGACTCCTTTTGGGAACCCAGAACCATAGAAGCCCTCCCTAGCCAGTACAGCACTTCTTAAATCCATCACAGTTCATTCCCAATGGCCTCAGCTGCAGCTGCTGGGCTCAAGGGATCTGCTGCTATCAAGCAGGAGGGGGAGACACAGCCTCAGCTTTCCTCCAGTTCCCCAGAAACAGAGTTGTGCCCACCTCTTGCAACAGGCCTGACCTGTTGCTCCTTCAAAAAGGGGTGGACAGGCAGCTGGTCAGAAGGGAGGGCCATGAAAAACAGCTGCTCTTGTCACAGGCGGCTGCAGCCTCACAGCAAAACCACAGCACTGGTACTGCCAAGAATTCAGTTCACATTCTTCACTCCCTGTGGTAGCCACTAGGCCACACCGTCTCCTTCAATCCATTTGCATTTTATTAGGTCTTTTCATGCACCAAGGGACAAAAGAACTAGCCACTTCCTCCCACTGAGCTCTCATTTCACACTTCAAATGGGCTGTACTAACCTTTATGGTGGACCAGCTGCCAGGAGGAGGGGCAGGAGGAGGCAGGCAGTGCTAGGATGACAAGACAAAGCAGCGTCTGAAGATGCAGCCTCAGATCCTCTCCCAGAGGAATCCAAATCAGTCAGAGCAACACCTTTCCTCCTGCCCCCACCTCAGGGATACCCAGAGCTCTGCAACCACCTGGGTGGCATTCTGCTAGAGTGCTTTCTGGACTCACCTCCCACCCCCAGTAGGTGCTGCTGAGTTAATAGCCTGTACCATGTCCGTAGTCAAAGCATCAAGTAAGCTGGTAATGAATTCAACTTTCTTCCCTTCTGGGCAGCCTGCAAAAAGAAAAGAGGAGGTTTAATGCAAGAACACACAGGCTTTGCCTCCTACCCCACTTCAGCAAGGATCAGCCAGAACCTCTTTTGTTTTTAAGAGGGCAGCTATTAACTCACGCCCTAAGGGAAGGCAGAAGAATCCCTCAGTGGGTTTCTCTGTGTGGCAATCTGTCCTGTGGCTTTTGCCCAGGCACACGCAGGGTCATCAACAATATCTGGCAGGAAGACTGTGTGGTTAGCTTTATGGTCTTGCCCAGTTCTCTACCAGTGAAACCACAGGGATGTGCTGGAAGCGCCTGGCAGACAGAAGTTCCCATGGTGACACTTGCAGATAAGTTTACAAAACAATTCATTACCTCCTAGGTCATCTTTCCGATGCAAACATGGCTGTTCTGAGGTCCTCACGGACATGTAAATGTATGTTAAAAGTACTTTGAGCATACATGCTTACAGTATCACAGAGCACAAAGGAAGGTCTGCTGCTTGCACTCTCCTCTTCAGGCAAGAGAGCATTGCCTACTGGCACCTACCACTATAATTCAGTTCTTTGCATGGACACACTCATAGGAAATACATCAGTCTGAATATGTGATAGTCACCCCCAGTCACATCTGGCTTAAGCAGGACAAAGGAGGTTGAAGATCTGCTTGGTAACCTTTTCCATTACTTAGTGCTGAGGGCACTTATTTCTCCATCATCATAACCACAGACTGACAGAGCCTCCTGTCCTAAACAGTGCCAGCCTGTTACAATAAAACTCTCCACCTCCTTACCTTTAAAAGGCAATCTCTGCTGTTTCCTTGCTTCTTAAAGGATACTTCATTTTTTACCACATGAATACTGTAACAGTTGCTCTAGCCTACCACAGCATGCTTAACTTCAACCCACCATCTTCAAAACTTCTGTCCAAAACCCATCACCCTCCCACTGTATTGTTTTTTCTTGTTATAGAGAAGCCATCACTACATCCCTCACCTCTTTCCTCAAACCACCATGCACCACAGCAATTATTCAGCTGGCTAAGACAGCATGCATCAAAAAACAGCCTCCCCATATGCACATATAGCAGTGTTGACACTTTCTGCTTTTCTTGAACAAGCAGAGAGGCACACATATCCCAAACAGAGCACCAGAAACTTACTGTAATCCCTGGATAGCTGAAAGTAGCTTGTAAATTGATCTGAGAAAACTCCCTCCCCTTTGCAGTGTTGCAGGCTCTGTCCTCTGCAATAGCTAACCAACAGTCCCTTGCCTGTTTCCGTATTGTGTACATTACAGACACACACCCCCCTCAGCACTTGTTTGGCACATGGTCCAGAAAATGTCAGCATTCTAATGGGTAAGCTGCTATTAGAGCCAGAGTAGACCACTCACTTAAAGGAGCTTTTTGTTGAGGTAATGAAAAGGATGAAAAACTACTTGCTAGAAGTAATCTCCTTAGGGTCACAGCATCTCACTGTCTGCAGGAATTAACAGCTTGCCATTTGCTATGTAAAAACAGCATTTTCTTTCCTTCTTTCTTTTTTTCTTCTGGCCACAGTCATCACAGTTTGTGAAGAATGCATGTGTAGGTGTCCAAAGATCTGAATTTATGTCTCCTTCGCCTTGGCCTCTGCAGGGTCTCTTCACACAGGCCAAGGAGCACACTGCCTGCAGCACTGAGTGTCTAAAGAATAGGCAAACCTCTACAAGAAGAATAAAGTAAGGGGTCCCCTGACAGAACTGAGTGCAAATGGAACAATCAGTCTCAAATTCAAGGAGCGATTTTTCTTAAAATTCAGTTCTGCTAATAAATAAGAGCAGGAAAAAACCCAAACACAACATTCTCTCTCACCTTCTTGCAGCTCTGGCTCACCAGTGAATTTTTGCAGACAAGAACAGTTAATCAAACCTCAAGACTGAATAAAAAGATCATGCAGCACAGCATCTTTCAGGCAGACAAACCAGGATAAGATCCTCCATCTCCCTGTCCCACCACAGACAGGAGTATTTTCGGTGATAGGAATAATCATAGACTCATAGAATGGTTAGGGTTGGAAGGGATCTCAAAGATCATCTAGTTACAACCCCCATGGATGGGCAGGGATGCCATTCACTAGAGCAGCTTGCTTAAGGCCCCATCCACCCTGGCCTTGAACATTTCCAGGGTTGGAACATCTAAAACTTCTCTGGGTAACAATCATGCCAAGCAATGCAGCCAAACACAGAGCTTAGAGTTTACTCAGGCACAGAAAAGTGGCTTGAGCTGAGAGGACAATTCTACTAGAGTCTGATAGTGTGACCAGACCATTAAGCTGTAGAACACCCTGTGCCCTCTTCTGCATCAAGCAGTGCCTGTCCCCTTGTCTGGCTTCAGCAGAGAAGGGAAGGGAGAAGGAAAATTAAACCATGCCATCTTCCTGAGATGAGTAATAGAGTCTCAAAGAAAAAGCCCAAGAGCAAAGGATTTTCACACAGGAGTTCAGGAGAGGGAGGAGTAAAGTGCAGGAAAGCAATGGGAGAAGGAGATGGGGAATCAAGAAAGTAAGGTTATTCTATTTTAGTGTGATTTCCTAAGGAAATGAGTCTTAATGTAATCATTTAGCTGGTTTCCCTCCCCCTCTCCTCCAGTGTAATACTTGAACCAATTGGTCAATTCCCTCTGAATGTGAGAGGGAGGCAGACAGAAATTTCTTTATGACTTGTGAAAATGAGGAGCTGCACAGGAGAGATTCCTGCTGAGGACAGAGTTGCTAAGCAGAAAGCTTTGGAGTCTAAGATCAAGAGCCAGCAGGAAGAGAATTAGAAGACACAGAAGGCAGATCTGGTACAAATTTCATTTCCTTTGCTAACCTGCTCAGGAACAACTCACTTTATGCAAGCCATAGAGAGGACCAGCAGAAAGTGAAGCCAGTCCAGAGCTAACAGCTCCTTCTGCAGAATTACTGGTCTCCACCACTCCCTCACAGCAGATAGGCACCTGCTGTAACTTCTGTTTTCAAGCAGTCCCCACTTGGGGAGCAATGACTGACCTATCAGTGAGGGCCCTCTCACTCTGCTGATTAGAAAGGCAGCTGGAAGGAAAAACTAGAGCACAGGCAGGTGGGATAACATTTGTAAGAGCTGCACAGACACCTATGCCCAGCACATGTTCCTATCAGAAAGAAGGTGCCCAAACAGTAAATTATGGCTTGTCAGGGAAAAGCAGAATATAAAACAGGCAGCAATGGGAAATAAAGCACATCCTAGGCAGAAAAAGAGGGATAAAATCCAGCACAGTGAGAAGCCATCATTAGTTAAGGGACCTTATTGTACCAGGAATGCTGTCCTGCCTTTGTCCATGCAGTGTCAGTGAGCAAACTCAGTCCACTAACAATTGCCAGTTGTGTCCTCTTCTGTGACTCAAGGGGCATGAGGCTGCTGAAAAGCCCTGCTAATGGAATGGATCCTGTCCTGGACAGATTTTAAAGAATATTCAATGCTGAGTCCATTCTTCCCCCAGGGAATCTCCTGAAAATTCTGATCCCAGACATGTTTTCAAAGGGCAGACAGGCAATAAACAGGTCCCCCAGGACACTCCCAGCCTTTTCCAGTTCACTGCTGAAACTGGAGGTAAAACAAGTTAGAATAAACGCCATGGTAAAGCATGCATTGTGAGGAAAATCCTCTATCTTTTCAACAATATTCTTGGTCTCTTCAGAGTCCCAAGGTGAGATAAGGTAAGAAGGCAGAGACAGGATCTTGTTTCTCCGACCTGGAAGTTCTCTGTCCTTGAATGGATCGTCAACCTCTGTGCTCTTCGATCTGGCATCACTTTCACACACTGGAGTCTCATAGCTGAAAAAGAAGAGCAGAAACTGAACTATGTGATACAGCTTTAGTGTCATCACATGGTCACCAATGGGTTGTGCCTTATCTGCTCACTAGAGGGAAAACCAATAAGCCTGCAGAAGAAATACCATTGTCAAGCATCTGTCTATTTATAGACAATCAGCAACAGCAGCAGAAGTGGAAAGAGAAGAACGTACTTTGAAGTCCAGCACCAGCTACCAACCAAAACCCACAAAAAACACAAGGCCCTCTTCCAATTCTTTTGGGCATAGGCCGATATTTTCTTCAAAGCTGTCCAGCTCTGCAGAATCACTGTAACTAGCAGAGCTTAGGTCCCAGCTCCTACTGGCCTGTTTTTACAGCTTGTGAGACCCACAATTTTTTTCCAAACCCCAAGAGAGAAAAGATTATCTGGGTAGTTTTAAGATACAGATCAACTGAAAGAAAAATCTATTGCTTGCTTAAAATATACCAGTGCACAACCAAGCAGTCTTCTAAAACTGTAGTGGTCAGGATTCAAGAGGCTACAGCATGGAAGTATAAAGCAGATGATATAGTGAAAAGCCACTTGTCTTTTCACTGCTTGTGCCCCTAATCTGTACTCTTGAGCAAAGCCCCAGTTCCTGATACCAACCAAACGCTGCAAGCCACAAAGCAAAAAAGGCTGTTTTGCATGAATACTTAATGCAGAGAAGAGTAAGGACAGTAGTATCTATCCACCAACTCCTATGGAGAGGGAGCTGCATTGTTACATTCAAAAGAGAACGTCACATATGGCATTGCTAGCTCTAAGGAAGGCAGTGCAGAGCTGACTACTCTAGAGCGAGGAACTGATTTTATATTGAAATAAGGTTCTTTACATCTCATCTTCTCCAGCTAGGCACCTTACCAGGCCTGCCTATAGCTCTTACCGAGTGGAAGTACCAGGCAAGGGACGTCCTGTGTCCACCAGGACACACCAGCAGTACCCAGTAGACTGGTGGCATTGCACCGGTTTGTAGAGTCCTCCAGGAGCACACTCAGGGATGACGATCCCTTCGCGGGGGTTCTGCCTGGCCTCCTCCAGGGCGCTCTGCCTTTCTTGGTCACAGGAGTGAACTTTCTCTGGAAGACAGAGGGGAGGTTGGAGGGAGTGGAAAAGAAACCAAAGCAAGATCACTTTCCTCAGCTAAGCAGGATCTGGGTATCCTGCACATCAGGAACCCTTATTGTCTGTTTCCTTCTCGTCAAACACCAGTATGTCTACATCCCCAGGAACTTAGGGCCTTCTGGGTTGAGAGCTTTATAGACATTGACTGCTGAGTGTCCAGCATGTCAGAAACCTCAGGAAAAACTTCCTGGTAACTTGGATTTTGGAACTGAACTATCCAATAACTATCCAATAATAATATTCACTATCACTGCAGCCATGAAGTAAGCATTTCCCAGATTATGTTTTCCTAAACTGACAGATCCTAAATTTTGACTTGTATTTTCCAGTTCAACCAAGGAGACAAACACTCTACTCTGCCCCACCTCACGCTCTTCCCTCTCAATAACACTTCTCCAATATGATCCCAGGGGGAGCAGGTTATGGGTTAGCACCTCCTTATCCAGCGCAGACAGCACCTGCACACAGCTCAACAGGGAACAGAATGGGATATTCCATTCTACCATCACCTCTCCAGCCTGGAAAAAAAAAGGGCACCCCACACTGCTTCCTACTGAGGGGTAGGAAAGACCCTGTCCCTTAACAACCTATTACACAGAAAAGGTTGTTTCGAAAGACATCATCAAACCCAAAACAGAGTACAGAGGTGGCATAAACCAAAGAACAGAAAAAGCCCAAAGTGGCTTCTGCAGGCAGTCTGGCACATAAGGTCCTAAGGTCACCTCTTCAACTGCAGAGCAGTGATAGATGCATGAAGAGCACCAGGCTGCTGCCTCTTACATGGACCAATCACTTAAGGAGAAAGAGAAGCACAGAATATCTGCAGGATGTTAAGACCTATTTGGCTCAACAACCAGAAGTTCTCAATTGTAAGCCTTCAAGCACTCTGGCCCTTTGAAAAGTAGAAAAATTATTCTAGCTTTGTAAACTACTGAAGGTATCACAGAAAAAAAGCAGTCAAGGAAGCTGATCACCTCATTTAAAACATGTCTAAGCCTAGGGTAACAAAAGACAACAATCTAACTCCTAATTTTTATCCTTAGGAGAGTGATGAAAAACAGAAGCAGGAACAGTTGTTATCTTCTTCCCTAGCCTTCCTCTCACTTGCAGTTTACTGTAGGTTTTTTTCTTTTTATAAAAATGCCACAAGACCTGTAACTCCTTGCCACAGCCAAGAACCCCCTCAAGCTTTTAATACATAAAAAGCTTCAGCACTGACACCACAGGTTCATCCCAAATCTGTAGATGTTTGCACCATCAGCCAGCAGACATGGCATGACCTCAGCATCCTGCTCCCAGGTCTGGCTCTGCACACAACTAACACACACTCAGCTTCCTTGTATTTTGCCTGCCTGTACATTATCACTTATGTCTTATATTTTGGTGGTAAATTAAAGCATAGAGAGTAGTATTTGGGGAACAGACAGGGTGCCATTTACAGCTAGAATTCCACAGCTTGGCAGCAGCAGGTACAACACAAAACCCCAGCAGGTCTGCTCAGCATCACCTGAGTACAGCATGCTTGGGTACCAGAAGCACTTTTACTGGTTGCAATTGAACTGTAGAGCTGAAAGAGTCTCAGAAACCCAAAATGGTCTCAACTCTCCTCAGCATTTTAGATCACTGTTGAGGCTCAGAACGTGAAGGGCACCTGAACTTTGCCACACACAAACCCACACAATCAAAACACAGAATAAAACTTTTAAGTGTCGGCAAGTCTGACTCAAGCAGAGAAAAACTTGAGCAGGAGGGGATAAAGTCAACAAAAACTGAAAGGGAGCTCAAGCCTCAGCTGATATTTAAGCTGACTTCACTTTGCTGACAGATTTCACATCTGAAAAAAAAAAGCCCCACAACTGTTCTCAAGCTGTATGTGGACAGAGAAGTCATTGAGTGAGAGGCTTGCAGGCTCTCTAACAAACCATTTACATCAAAGAGGCCCTCTCTTACCCACAGTCTGCCAACAGCAATTCACACCCTGGCCATCAGGTGAGGCAAATCATTCATGCAGCTTGGGGAAACAAAACAACAAGGGCAAAATTCCCTATCATCTTTATATTATAAGCAAAAGAAAAAAACTTCTGCTAAAAAAAACCACATTCCAGGAATTTTTCTATCTAAATCGCCAAAGCTTCCTGAGTGCACAAAGTCAAACAAGATTTCTCAAGTCCTTTGACTCTTGCAAAACTAGCAGTATAATTACTCTGAGAAAATAGTGGGTTTTCTTTGTTGATCAGAACAGAAAAATATGCCACTTCTGTTGAAATCAAGAAAAAAAAGAAGAAATTTCTTTAGTATCTTATTTTACATATATTTGTGGTTAGTAGGTATGCAAATTACACTGAATAAATGTACATACTTACACACACATTTGTGCTATGCCATAAAAAATTCTCTGCACATATTAACAGAAATTTGTGGAAATTGAATAGTCATGACATTTACTACCAGAATACATAACTAGCTGGTAGTTGTTTCTGTTTGAAAGGTGTTTAAAGACTGAGTGAAAAAATCTTATAGGCTTTGTTCAGTTGATATCAAATTGATACCATGATGCAAACTCTGCTATTGTCACCAGAATTCTTTCATTAGCAATGGCAGCAGTACAACTGAAACAGCAGGGAGATCACACTTTTCTCATTTCTAGTATACATCTAGAAGCAGCTGCCATGAAAGTTCCTCCCTGCATCACAGATTTCTACATCTCTTTTACTGAAGAGTTCCAGCTAACATAGTTCTTCTCTGAACCCCTTCCAGATCCACCATACCTTCCCTAAGCTAGAGTGAGATCAGAATAGCAAACACATTGACTCTGACAACAGCCTTGTGGAAAGTTCCTTCAGTGACATCTGTCTAATAAGCAGAATGCATTAACTAGCACTAGCCCCTGGAGAAGCTTTTTCCTCCAGGCTACCACCCTAAGAGCACTTATTTCCCTTAAAAAAATAAACATGAGTATTAACAGTTGGGGTATTCAAAAGCCAGCAAAATCAGCTGGGAAATCCATACCATCAGCTTCCCTTGTATGGGACTTGGCATGAACTGCATGCACTGTCACCCTGAAAGATGGTCTCATGGGTAATGAAGGGACCATCAAATGCTATCCAAGCTCCAGGACACTGAAGTCCGCCTGTTCCAGTCAAACTGCTTACTGGAAACTTTGCTGTTGTTGCCAAGGCCAGGTTCATGGAGAATAGTGAAAGCCTATGGCCAAGCTAGAAAATTCCATGCCAGGTATGAAATTAGGCTGTCATCTTAGAAAGTAGCATGTATTTATTATACATGCAGGGTACTTAAAAGCCTATTCCCTGTTAATGGGAGTTGCAGGCACAGAAAGATAAAGAAAGGTTTTCCTTCTTTCCCTAAACTAAACATTTAGAGAAAGAACATTTAAGACAGCAAGTGGAACAGTCTTTCTTGAACAAAAAATATATCTATTTATTCCTTTCTTTTAAAGTCACCATCACATTCTGCTGTTTTCTGCCATGTCTGCTTTGACTTAAGACAACCATCAGCAAAGAAACCAAGTAACATTTGCCAACTTTCTGTTGCTGGGGAGTAAAACCTTCATGAGACAGCAGATGTAGATTACAAAAAATCCAATGACAGCAAAAACAAAAAAAAAAAGGAAGAGTAGGGAATATATGCACACATACAAAGAAGAGAATCATTGGCAGAAATATCCATTTTACCTTAACTGCTCAGCTCTAAAATGCTGTTTATTCCTTCTTACTCTTGGCTGCTTCCAACACTCATTAAAACATATTTTTAAAGTAGTGCCTCTGAAGCCATGAGCTATTGCAAGAAAACAGGGCTTGGACGTCTGCAGTTGCACATTATTTCTCCAACAATTTTCCCCTAGAAATGTCCTACTGAGAAATACATGGTCAGATTCATAAAAAGGTCTCTCATTCCTTGTCCCTTAAGTACACACATTCAAACATATATCTAGTGCCTGCACAATAAAAATAAAAGTGATGGATGAGGCAAGAGACTCATCTGACTGTCTAATAAACTACGTAGTTATTAAAGAGATGGAGTGTTCGCTCTACCCTACAAAGCTGAGAAGAGAGGGTGTCTAGCAGCATCCAGCCAAAGGCTTGTGCTTAATAGTTCTCATGCTCAGCATGCAGGGCTAGATGCAGCCAACATGCTGCTCCAGGGATGAGGCAGCCTCCTCCAGCTGCTCTCCTGACACATAACAACTCTCATTGCCATCAGAGCCAAAGGACCAAGCATCATTCGCTATGGCTGTGAGGACTGCTGTGGATAATTAGAGCAGGCCATAAGGAAGATCTGCCATCCAACCACAGCAGATTATTTCTGGAGTACTGCTCTTCTGCACCTACACTTCTTTTTTATTAAAAGAGGAAGACTGTGATACCAAAACCAGCCACCTTGGAAAGATCCCCACCCCCTTACAAGACAGGATTTCTTCCTCCAAACTGGGCAAAAGAGTGGGTCTAACCTCCCTCTGTGCTTCTGCCCAGCTCCAATGAACCTATGTGAATAGCCTAACCCCAAAGCTATAGGCCTTGCCAGGCAGGGCAGATTTCCTTCTCTTTCCCTCTTTCATTTCTTTTGACCAGAAATTCTGTCTGGATTAGAGAAACTTTTCCCATGGAGTTCCCACAAAAAGCTTCAGTTTTAGTGAACAAGCACGCATCACAGGGGGAGGAAAAGGTCTTTTACTGAAGGATTCTTGACCAATTCCCATTGTTAGTGCTGCAACAGGGACCTGACTTCAAAATACGATTTAAAAAAAAAATCAGAACATATCTCCCCCAAATTTTTTTGTTCAATTCCCAACCTTTGCCTCAGTGAGTAATTAGTGCAGTACAGAACAAATGGCAAGAGCACAAATATCTAGTGCCAATTTCCAACCGACATCCTGTGCCAACCCAAACATGTGGACTAAGTGTCTTTGTGCCTCAGTTTTCCTCTCAGTGAGAAAAAAGCATTTGCCTGTCTCCCGGGGAGCTTAATTCAGACAAGGTTGAGTTCTCATTTTTACTTAGCATCTTTACACAGCTGTGGCAGAGAACAGAAGCCTTGAACTGGTTATTTTATCATAGCATGTACATCAGCTTAAAGGTGCTTTTACACTGTATAAGGAAGCTCTAGTGTGAACAGGATCCTGGTCCACTCCAGGAGAACGGGTGCCTCATCCCAGTACAGAACAAACAAAAGCTGCAGGCAGAAAGCACAGCCTCATTCCACAAAGAAAGTTCAGCACAGGTTGTACTAGCAGCCCAAATCTGCATCCTTTCCACCTCAGAGGGGAAAGAGAAAAGCCTTGAGTATGCCCATGCACAAGTGCTAGCAAGACTAGCAGAGCAATACAGTGAAGAGGCACTAGCTGCCTGTCCCCTGAGCAAGGCTGTGGGTGGAGGAAGAGAAAAAACCCCTTCTGTGTTTACTAGGAGCACAATAACAGCTGAGCAAATACGGCTCATGGGATAGCATAAATCTCTCCACACCTCTGTTAGTCATCGGTGCTGATACCCACTCCACCCTGTTCTGTCTGGAATCGTGGTCCCTCCAGAGTATTCTGGCTAATGCAAAGGTAGAAAGAAAAACAAACCTTGCAGGTGCTCCCACACTACCAGTTCAGCAGTCCTTGCTTTACCTTGCTATTCACTCAGTTTCATTTCTCAAGGCATAGGCTACAGAGGAAGCAGATGTTACTACACGTTCCAGTGCTGAACAAGTACAATGCAAAGGTTTAACAGGTGGGTTATAATTTTTTTAAAATGCATTATTCCAAGTGGCTCATTAAACTTCAGCTATCCAGGAACACATCCTTCCCCTGCCATTTTCCTCCTGCTGGAAGAGATAAAGCTGCCTTGCATTCTCACCAGTGTTACAATATGAGAAACCCATTCCATATCTACCCTCTAGCCTGAAATAAGGAGGACTGACTGAAGGAAACGCTGTCTCAGGGCAAATGGAAAGCAAATTAAGCAAGGGACTTCCGATGCTCAACTTGTGCTCACTTAGCGGAATCTGTGGGCATCGGGTGCTGCCCAGCTAAGAAAGGAGTCTGCTCCACAGGGTTTCCAATCCACACAGGAATAAAGATCCACACCTGTGCATCTTGAAACTTGTCATTTGAAAGCTACCGGTCCTTGCAATTCTAACTCAATTGCCTTTAAGGCAGGCCTTGGACTAATTCTAACATCCCATCTCTCAAGCAGTCAGTCACGCAGTCCTAGCCCTCCTAGAGCTGTAGCCAGACTAGCTGAAGGATGGCAGAAAGAGAACAACGCATTTTTTATGGCTATAGTACATAATCCTGGGGAAAAAACTACAAATATTTTCATGTTCATACACAATGCATTAAACAGAGCTCTGATTAAATTCTAGTTCATTGCAGCATAAGTTGTGTCATTCCCATAGGCACACAAGGAAAATGCAGACTGCATACAATTACTATGAGATAGTGGTCTAATAACACAGGTTAAGAAAAGTATGTTCTCCAAGACAAGAGGTTTCAAAAGTTCTCTGTGAAATGGTTGTCCAGTTTTGAAAGCTATCATAAGACTTGTATCAAATTAAGTGACCAATTTGTCTAGTGGAACAGAGCATCCAATTTACAGGCTGAACTTCAGGAAAGAATTCAAAGTCACCTTGATAAATGGTTTTAAATCAGCATGATCACAACTTACAAACACAAACTGTAACAACCACCAAGGAGAAATCCCAGTGCAGAGAGAGGAAATTACTGGTGAGACAGCAAGACCTGGAAAAAATTGGTCAGAAGCTTAGGGAGACCACAAAAAGAGACTGCAACTTTGTGACATTGCAAACAACAACAAAAATAAGTCAAAACAGGTAAATCTAGCTACGGGATGTAATGATAGGGGTTTCACATAAGAAAAGGGCACTAAAGACTGGTCAGCCTTTAAATCAGTCTTTGTACAAGCTCTGGGCATTGTACTTTGAGGGAGAGGCGGACCATTTGGCAAAAGGGCAGGAGAGAGCAAAGGGAACAGGCAAAGGTCTAGGAAACTTGATCTATGAGAAAAGGCCAAAAGAATTCAATTTGTTTAGTCTAGGGATGACATTCAGTCTTCTGAGACATAAAAGCTGTTCTATTAAAAAAAATAAAAAGATAGTCATAGATCATTCTTTTTCCCCCATGGGTTCAAGTAGCAGACAGCTCACTTGGAGAAAGGAGATTTAGGTTTGATATAAAAATATCTTGGTGATTAACTGTTCACTAACTGGAAGATGCAGTAGGATCTCTGTTGCCACATTAGGAACAGGTTACACATGTCAGAGCTGCTATTAACTTCATGTGGCCCTGGGTTAAAATGGTGAGAAAACCTACACCATCTCTTCATGTCTTTTCCACTCTCCTCACACCAACTTCTTAACTTCTTTGCTAACGTGGACTAAAACCTTGAAGATATTTGATCTGGTTTAAGTTTCCAGATTTTGGGGTCTAATTCCACCTGGCTTCTACATTCCATATGACAGATGTAGCTGTGCAGTACCTTCACAATGACAAGTTTCCTCAGTCTGAGGAGAGAAAGTTTGGCATCAAAATGCAGCCTCTTCAGTTCTTGACATCAGGATGGTTCCTCGGCAGTAGAAAAGCTTTCAACCTCAGATACTGCCCTTGTCATTTTGAGATGAAATTACTCAGTCTGTATTTTTTCTTTCCCAGTACGTCTTTTCCATTTCACATACCCAGCTTTGAGATAAGCCACCTGTCTCTGAACACATGTATTTTCCCTCTGCTCCTTGTCCACTGCACTCTTTCCACACTGAGGAATGCTGTTCAATAAAATGAGAAGCAATAGGTGTTTCCACTGCAGCCTTAGCATTATTGGGAAACTATTTTCACTTCCACACCTGTTTTTAATAGTGCTTGGAACAACTAGCACAGCAATTATTGGAGAACTTGCCTACCTCTGCTGGCTGGAGTATACAAGCACACTATTTTTACAGTATTGTAAGTGTGCAATTATAGGACATCAAATAGAAAGCTTTTGAAAACTGTCACAGTCAGGTAAGAAGCAGTTCAGACTGGTCTTCCAACCTACAGCAACGTTCTTTTTTCATGCTACTATTGGTGAGTAAAAGAAGGCAAGAGAGAGGTTTATAGTGTGATGGGCCTTTCATGGAGTGACAGATCAACTTTTTTCTGGTAATATTTAGCACTTTACAAGGAGGTAGAGGGAATTGCCTCTGGCAATTGACTCACTTCTGGATATTTAGCTTGAGTCAGCTGTCTCTGGGCAGAATATTCAGGCTTTGGAAGTTCATGGTAACATGGAATTCAGACATGAGCCATGATGAATTCCTACTCTGTCAATGTCATGAGATGGATATAGCCCTCTTCCATGCTCTGGATTAAAAGGTGAGGGAAGTACTACAAAGTGATACTACAACTTAAGTTAATGTTCCCAGTAGGATTTTTCTGAATTACAGCCTTATACAGGCAATAGCCCCTCCATCTACGGGAGCCCATACACTCTGAGGTCTGAGCTCCAGAGAGAAGCTCCAGCTTTGTGCTGTCAGAGCCTGTTCAGTGAACCTAAGGTGAGGTGGGAAACTGATGGCAACAGCAGGACCACAGACTTCCTTGCGTTATAACTGCTGAAACCAGAGAAATGCCATTCCATTCACCCAGAGTGAGGTCAGCCACTTTAACACCTCTTTCTCCCTCCAGGGTTCCAGGACAGTAAATGCTATTTTGCTTTTTAAACACATTCCTATCTCTTTGACTCTGGAGGTGGGTTCCCTGCCCATCCTTCTTTCCTCTTTAGAGACAACCCTTGGGATCTTCTACAAAGACATCTTTCCAGCCACTTACGCTACATTTCCACAGCCTGAAAAGCATGCACTTTACCCATCTCTGAATGGTAGCACAAAATGTACTCCCATGCTCCCACTGATCACTTCCTTATTTTGGTGGTCTGGCAAAATGGAAAAACGATATGACCACCAAGAGAAGGGGAACATGAGGATCACAGACCCACTCCCTCCCCAAAATATACACAGAACTCTAGCAACACAGTTCACAGCTCTGATGACATCAGTTTGAAAGTAAAGAGGACACGGTCAGTATACAAAGATGCTGTAGTAAGGTGGCTGTTGACCTCTTTTCCCACGTATCAAGTGAGAGGATGAAAGGAAACAGCCTCAAGTTGTGCCAGGGGAGGTTCAGATTGGATATTAGAAAAAAATTTCTTCATCAAAAAGGTTGTCAAGCATTGGAACAGGCTGTCCTGTCAAGTGGTTGAGTCACTATCCCTGAAGGCATTTAAGATATATATAGATGTGACAACTAGGGACATTGTTGGATGGTGCACTTGCAGTGCTGGGCTAATGGTCAGTCTTGATCTTAAGAGTCTTTTCAAACCTAGATGACTCTATGACATTTTCCCATGCTGCTGCTCCACAAACCCTACTGATATTCCTGCAAAGCCTCACACATTTCCCTTATCTACTCACTCCATTTCCAAGACCCACCAAGCTGGGAACCTCTTCACCCTAAGCCTGGCACCAAAAGACACCTTCATGGGAGGAGTAAAGTTCTCCAAAGTTCTGGAACCCAGCTCCACTCCTTCACAGCCTTATGCTATACTAGGCAATATTCCTGGCCTTCTTGGACAAAGCTAGGGGCAGCAGACACTCCTATGGATACACTGATCTGTGTTCTGAACCTTTTTTTTTCCCCTTCAGTTGTCTCCTTGTAAATGACTTGCAAGCCCCACCAGGGCTTTTGCTCTTAGGAGAAGCCTAGGTCTAAACTTTTTCCAGAGGTTATCTAGGAGCTAGTAATGACAGTTACTTTGAAACATCTCCTCCTTAATTGTGGTACCTCAAAAATGTTGTGAAGTTGATGGGAACATTTCAAGAGAGGCATGAAGGTGAGTCAGTATGGGCAGTCTATCTGCAGGTATCAACCTATGTTCAAAAGGAGGTGCAGATCCACAAACAAGCCTGTGCTGGATGCTGCTATTACATACAGCAGGGAGCTCCTACAGAATTACTTCAGGAAATCAATGCAGCCCCTTCAATATGAACCAGTTTCTGCTAAAAAGCAAAACAAACTTCACAAAGTTGACCACACTCAGTTTGTCCCTATATGTCCAGGTAATGCCTGGTGCTGGACCTTATTTCCTTTCCCTTCTCAGCCAAATCCTCACTGGTTTTAAATGCAGGATTGTGATTTATTTCCCCTTTTACTCCAGCTTCTTACACATCTTTGCCCCTTTCCTACTGCTCCCCATCTACTCGCCTTAACTGGCAGCTGCAGAGTAGCAGTTATGACTCCACGTCTAAAGTAATCTGTTTTCTTTCTTTGGGGGATAAGGAGGGGGGAATGACTGAATTCTTTGGGAATGATTTATTGCATAGCACTCAGGGGGAGCTTCATTTATTTGCCTAGCTGCATATGGTTTAACACCTACGGTTGCATGCCGATTATTATAAAATGTTATTTTCCCCACTTGTATACTTTGCACCTTTTCATAGAGCAGATTAACTGGTCCCCAATGGCATGTTTTTTATGACTTTTTTTGCTGGCTGTCTGGGAAGGGTCCTGGCCCTAGATTATTCCATTCCCCCTGCCTCTGTTCTTCCCCACACACACCTGTCACACTGAGACAGTGGGAGAATTACACTTGGGCATCACACATACCTTATCTCTCAGAACTTCCAGGAGGGAGAAAGAAAGAGACAGAGGCCTCCCAAGCAGCAGCCAAGACAGGAAGGGATGCCCAAACCACAGACAAAGCCAGAGGGAAGGGCGAGACAAAAAGTAGGAAAGAAACATCACATTTTGGCTTGCAAGGAAGCAGAAACTCAGCAGGTAAGAGCTTAGGTATTTGTTGTGAAAATGTAATGGAATTAGTAAGTTTTCATTTCATACACAACAGGAGCTTCTGTTGAGATTGCTTCATTTTGGTATCAAGCCAGAATCTAAATTAAAATTAATTTAAAACCAAACCAAAACAAACCCTCACAAAAAGAAGGGGTGGGAGGACTAATACAAAGGTCTGAAAATAAACAGTTGTGGCAGGTGGCACAATGAAGTCATAGATTTTAAGCCCAAGAGTTTTGACAGGTCAGAGCACTCTGTTGGGTGGCTCAGACTCAATATGCAGGACAAGAGCCAGACAGGACACATTAAAAGAGGACAGAAGAAAAGGCAAAAGCTTTCTGACACTCTCTTTGCCTCCCATGAGCTCTTTTTCTTGACACCATCACTGACACATTTTTCCTCTTCAGCCATGAATAAATTCAAAAGCCACTTACTCATCCCAAGTGTTATGCCCAGAGGAGACAGAAGCATCAAAATGTTTATCAAGGAGGACTGCAGTCAGCATTAGAATGTCATTCACAGACAAAAAAATTTTCCAGTTCAAATTCTGCCATAACATCTTATTCGGATGTTGCCAAAGCACAATTATGCCTGGCTAAACCCCCTTTTAAACTAACCTGCTTTCCTGCCAAAGTGACAGCCAGCTCCTCCACTTGGTATCCTGATTAACATTAGCCAGCCACAGATTTTGTGGAAGAGCCTGCAATCCTCTGTTAGACATTTGGACTGTAACATTAACACAACTAGCATGGAGAGACAGTAAGTTTGGAACTAACACAACTAGTTTAGTAGTATCAGAAAGCAGGAGAAAAACAACAGGAGAAGCAGAAGTCCATGGCCTCATGTCTTTAAGTAACAAAGTGGAGAGTGCTGCACACCAAGAGCAGGACAAGAAAGCTAAGCAATAAGGCTGAGAAGATTGGAAAAAGACAGATGAGAAACTGCCCCCATTCAAAATACTGCTTTGCTTTTCAAGAGCCATCTGGATCTACCTGTGGCTCCTTGTTTTCTGCAATGTTCTCCTTATTTCCAAGGCATGAGGAAATTCGTTCCAAATTCAAATGACTATACATTAAACACAAATAGATGCAAATGTCTCCACATTCTGAAAAGTAGTAAGTGCTCAAGTTCCTTGGGTTTATGCTCACTTCTGAAAAGGAAAGACTTAATAACAAATTAAACTTTTGTCCAAACTTGGTTATTTTTGGGGTATCTCACCAAAACTGCCCTATTCCTTTTCCAGGGCAAATCAGCATGCTCTCTGTGTATGCACATACATACTCTATCAGCATGCTCTGTATGTATATATCCTGCTGTATGTTGGTCTCACCTGACTCAAGAGCAACTACGCTGACACTCAATACAGTCTCAAGCAGACTTCTCTTTAATGTATAGGACTCTATAAAGCCTCCATATGGCTAAGGCAACATACCCATGAGTATATTCCCCCTAGGAGCAATCACTGTCCCTGATCATTAAGAAAGGCATGCAGCAAAATGGTCCTAGCTGAGTATTAGACAGAGGGGGTTTTGGGGTGTCCATGGGTGGTTTTTTTGCCTTTTTTCCTGTAAGTTGGGAAAAAACCTTAAAGGAACACAAACCAGAGAACCCAGGTCCTGTTAGTACACTTGATACAATCACATCTCACCTCACTGTGCAGATCTCTGGAGACAAACTGCATGCAAGAAAACAGAGCCTCCCTTTGGGGTGGATGGCAGGGTGTACACAGAACATGCCGTTTTCAGGAGTTTTTTCCCCTTTGAAAAGCCCTTAAGTTTGGACTCCAAGTGGACTCAATTAAGAAAAAGAAATGGGAATACCACCATTCTTCATTAGTGCTTTCAAAGCTCATTCACAGTTATATTCTGTCCATTGAGAGCTTCTGACAGGAGAAAGTACTATCACTGGAATGCCATCATGAGATGCCTGCATAGTGCTTGGGTGCCAAAAGCTGAACAGAATAGACCACATGGAATTGGCCTCCATTCATTGCACAAGATTTTGAAATAAACAGCTATGGGTCTTTTCTTTTTTCTTCTCTTTCAACTAGGCACAGCACACACAAACCTGTCTTCAGCTGCTAACCTTAAAATATTACTCATTCTTTCTTTCAAATAACGTCATTTTCAAAACCCCAGTGACTGCAGAGTATTTACTTGAGGCTGCTACTGCTGGTTTCTCAAAAGCTGTTTATTTTTCCATGCATGGGCTCATTACATCACTCTGTGGTTTTCTTAAAGGTTGTCACGGTAAGCTGGGTACAGACTGGAAACTCTTGCTAACTAAAACCAAATCACTAAGTAACACAAATGAATTTGGAGATAACCCAACTATGGAAGTGAGGAAAGTCTCTGGATTCCTCAGTGGAGAAGGGGTGCTCCTAAACAAGAAGCCATTAGCTTTCTTGAAAGTGGGAAACATTATCAAGTGTTTCTCTAGATCAAGAGCTGTAAAAAAAAAAAAAAGGAACAAAACATTTGGACTGTTGCAGGCTGGAAGAGATTTGGGGTGCTGAAACAGTGAAAGAAGAATGAAAAGACAGTTCCCAGCCATGCTGATTAGAAAATGGTCATTGCAAGAGTCCCCTTGGTACCACCTGCTGTTCTGGCAGTGTTAAAAATGACACATCACAGAGGGCAGTGCCAAATGACTGGCTTAGTTAGCTTAGGGTATCCATGTGTATGCAAATGTGGATGTATATGTTTGGGAAAGAGGAAAAACAATTCAAAACAACCAACAAAACATGTTTTTGCCATCTTGCCACAGTAATATTGTGTTGATCTAGGCCTTTCTCTTGCCCCAGAACAAAAACTGTCTTTGGGGCTTTTAGGAGTCACAGAGATGATGTAAGTGTAAAAAACCAACTTTTCTGTTGTTGAACAGTCCATATGTTCATATTTTGGTTCCTGCCTCTGGCTGAGAAGATTTGAACCTGCATCTAACCCTACTGAGAAAAGGATCTAGTTGTGCTTTTATTCTTTAAGGTGAGCTGGGGTAACAGCACTAGCAATCCCTCCTAGCAATGCTGTTTTACTGAGTAGAAAACCTCACTGGACACATACAGATTCTTAGCCAAGTGCTCTAATCACCAGGCTAGAGTCATTCTGCTTTTCCTGATCCCTAGCTTAATTAGGATTTACACATGCCAAGCAAAAAGTAAATGCTCAAAAAAAAAAAAAGATCAGTTTCAGGAGAACCTCTTTTGTTCGTCAACACAGAACAGAAGGTGGAACACTCAGATTTCAAGTGCAGCTCTTAGGAGGTACAAGCTCCATATGCAACATGGGGCACTCACCAGGTCTGCAATGTTCAGCTGTGTAGTGGGTGGTTCATCTAACATTGACGAGAGACAATGACAGCAAACTAAAGAGTCTGTTTCACTCCATATAGCAATTCTTAAATTCTCCTCATGGCTGATACAGTGATGGTGCTTGCTTTCCAAGCTGACCAACATAAGTGCTGATTAGAGAGCAGAACAGGTCCTCTGTATCTGGACTTCTCTGCAACAGACAGTGCCATTTAACAAGGGCAGGGAGAAGAGAGGTCAGGGTTAAGCATTTCCCTATACAAGCTCCAAGAACTAGGAAGTAGAAGAGTTAAGCTGAGTACTACAAAAAGAAAAAACCTGAAATTGAGTTCAGAGAGCAGAGCAGCTTCCTGTGGGAAGAAAGAAAATCTTTATTATCTAAGGCATATATGCTACACTAGAAAATGCTGCTCTTTGTACAGTATGAACATTCACTAGGCCTAAAGCAGTAGATTAGATGACCTACTAGGTCTTTTCTCACCTCCAGTTTCAGTGATCCCACAAAACTGCTGCAAGAAGATACCAGACTATATCTGCTTCAAGACTGTAAGTGTAAGCTCAGACATGCAATATAGCTGAGGCAATGCCAAACCCAAAAATCCAAATCTTGTGCTAGTAAAACTTATCTTAACCCTTTAAAAATAAATGAACAATCAGAAATTCGCTAAGCATTAATATTTCAAGTTGACAAGGGCCAAAAGCAATTAAAAACATCCCCCAACTTTGCATGCCCATCTCATGACAGTTGTTTCATTATCTACAGACAAGACAGACTTGAAGACATTTGAAGAAACTTGACTCTAAATGATAATTATCTCCCCTAGTTCTTACCTGTTTGATCCCACCTATCCTACACTGTCTTTTAACATATATGACGAGATGAAAAGAATGAGATACCACACAAGGGGACTAGGCTTCATTAGTTAAAAGAAACAGACCTAATGGCAGCTAAGCCATAGCCCTAAGCAGCATTTCTTAATATCAATAATTTGTAAGAAACTGAGATGGTTGTGTATTTGGATGGTCCAGCATGGAAATTTGGGCATAATAATTGGCAACCCAGTCTCTTAATGAGACCCTACAGCAAATGAGTGTCAGGGCAATCAGTAAGGCTGAGTCAGATGAATCACACGTCCTTTTAGCTGGCTGTATAAACCACCTCTCACAGAACCCCTGAATTTTTCAGAAGATCATTTATTTTTCATTTGTAGCATGCATCCACAGTAATTTTGTTTGAATAACAGAATTGACATCAGAAGCAATTGAAAAAGTGAGCAAACGTAAACTCACTAAAGGAACTCTCCTGTGGACGAAATTCCAGATCACATCAGGCAGCTTCCTGACTAAACACTCATGAAAGGCACCCTACCTTTGGCTCTGTCAGACCAAGAAACGGTGGGAGACAGGTTCTCCAGTAAGAGACTCTTCTGCTCTCAAGTTTCTCTGTAACCTCTTAGTACCAACTCTTCTTTCCATTCCACCTACCAGGTTTGCTGCATTAGAAGGAAAGTCAGTCTCCAAAATAGATAGGACCCATTACACAGGATTTTCATATTGAACTGTCACTGTCAATTGCGCTTTTGAGCTGCCGGTTGTGCCCGTAGCTCACAAAACAGAAACTGCATTTGCTTTCCCCTGAAAGACAACCTTAAAGAAGGATGCTGACACTTGTACATCACCTGAAGCTTCTGGTGATTCCCACTGGCAGATCCTACACAAATCATCCTGCCAAAAAAACAGTTGGGAGATGAGGCACTAGAGTCTTGTTAAAACTGTGGCCTTGGCAATGATGGATGTACTTCTGCTAAGGGATCTTCTCCACTCTGCAGCAAGAGAATTTCAGCAAGCCTAGCACCAATTTCATCCTGCTGCTGGGAAGTGGCACAGGAAGGTTAAAGGAACTGTCATGGATGCTCTCTAGCTAATCCAGAAATACCAGGTGATGAGGCACTTCAAGGTATCACAATCCATCTGTTCAAGCAACTGGAATTATTCTCAGCAGCATTTCTAGGCATATTTGTTTCATAAAATATGTGTAAGAGCAGCGTTTCCTTTTCAAACCTTAAAGTAAAGCCATGGCTTCTCTTCAGATACTCCAGTTTCTTGTGATTTCAGTGACTGCACAGCACCATTTCACCCTCATCTCCAACTCCAAGTTTTGCATCCTAACTTGACATCTTCCTGCTTTCCCTTTTCCCACACATGTTCAGGATCTCTTCTTTGCTGTTTTTTAGGCTCGAGTTTTCCCTCATCCACTCCGTTAGCCAAAAAATAATCTCAGCATTTTTTAGGCCCGGACATAAGTAACATACTTTCAGCTGTGAAATAATCCAATTAAAAATACCCCCTGCAGAGAAGAATCTTGGATTTGCTAGAAAAGAAGCCCCATTGTATATCTTTGCAACTACTTAAATCAAAGCCACAGCCCAGATCTTTGAACCAAATGCATCAGCTTGTATATCCATGCTGAACAGCAAACAGAACAAAGATGACAGATGGCTAGGATGAATTAACAGATCAAGAAACTAGAGATTGCCCAGTTACGCTTGGTGGAAAAAGCCACCCTCATCACACGTTGACTCTGGCCCTCTGGACGCAAAAAAGGATGGCATCTGAAAGTATTTTACAGACAGACTTCAAGTTCCACAAGCAGCATAACAGCTTCAATGAAGAAAGAATGAAACAAGAACAGATGGTGAGGAACTGCAGACTAGTTAAAATAAATTTTCTGTTTAGATGGAACATCACCTGAATTCCTTATGCTGGAGCTGTTCAATTTGGAATCTTTGATGACCAAGTGCTTAATCCAAAGGGTTGGTGCTGTGATTTCTGAAAGAGAAAAAACAACAGCCTTAGAGAAACTACAGCAACTAGTAAACTCACATGGGTTGTTATTCAGAATCAGATAATGGTTTGTGTTGGAAGACCTTAAAGATCATTTAGTTCCTACCCCCCTGCAACGGGCAGGGACACCTTCCACTAGAGCAGGTTGCTCCAAGGCCCATTTAAACCAGTCTTGAACAATTAACGTGATGGGTCATCCATAAATTCTCTGGGCAACCTATTTCAGTGCCTCACCACATTCACAGTAAAGAATTTCTTCCCTATACCTAATCCAAACCCACCCTCTGTCAGTTTAAAGCCATGAGCTCTTGTCCTGTCACTACATGCCCTCGTAAAAAGTCTCTCTCCAGCATTCCTGTAGGCCGACTTCAGGGACTGGAAGGTGCTATAAGGTCTCCTCGGAGCCTTCTCTTCTCCAAGCTTGACAAGCACAGCTCTTCCAGTCTGTCTTCATAGAATGTTGGCTACAATCATGCCTAAACTGATCCATTACCTTTGTAGAGACAGGCTCATCCCCTGGTGAAGTCTTCTACCTCTTACGAACAACCATCTATAAATCTTTCACAAGGTTATCTCATTATCTTCCCATTCCAGAGCGTACCCTTCCGCTGGAAAAACTTTGTTTTAAACTCCCTCTACCTTCTACTTCCTAAATTCCCAAGTCCAAAGCCTTTTCCTCAAGACTTAGAGATCTCAAAGGTTACATTGTGTGTTATAGTATACTTTGTTTCTCCTGAAACTACATATGAAACCTGTATTTTAAAAAGTCAACCCAGACCTTAAATAATGCTCTAACAGCCCAAGAAGAGCTGGCCACAGTCAGTTCCCTGAAACAAGCAACAACAAAATCCAAAATAAATAGGTAGAGACATGAAGATATTTCTGGAAAGACTTGAAAGGAAGCCTATTAAAGAAACAAGTTCTGGTTAGAAAAGCATGTCTGATGCACTAACCAAGACATCCAAACAAATTTGTGGGGAAAAAAGTGCTTAGAGCACCTCCTCTGAGGTGTTATAATCAACTTCAAAACACATCAGAACCTGCCCTAATCCACAGAAATGACACAACCTCAGCATTTGATTAAACTGAGGAAAGCACTGCTTTGATACCATGGGCTGAAGCACCTCAAGTGACACTTTCAGAACTGATATTTATTGAAAAAAATTTCAGTTTCCAGAACAACACACCTTAAATAGTTCCTCTAAAACCTTTACACAAAAGTTTTCCTGCTCCCTTGTTGATACGTACATGGATCTGTTCAGCAAAGGGAGAAGTTGGCTGATTGCAAGAGAAACTGATTATACATTACAAAAACATGAAAAAAGGTAATTTCTCCTTCCTAGATGTTCTCAGCTGCATTTACTGTATGCATTATATTAATTGTGTTCAGCCATTTTTTTTTCATAAGGAAATATGTGCAGAACACTGTCAAGCAAGTATTTACTATTGCTGGAATATAAAAAATTGCCTTATCTGCAGGTTTCACTGCACTATTTTAATCAACATTCAAACATGATATGCTTCTATACATACATATATACCTACATATTTTGATTTACAGACTATTTATATTTTGGTGCTTCTCCCTCTTCCTAGCTCTTACGCAATGTTTAATTTGAAGCAGTTCTCCCAAGAAAGGGCCAAAACTCCTAAATCTGGACTGGTATGTC
This sequence comes from Sakesphorus luctuosus, assembly GCA_013396695.1. Classification (NCBI taxonomy): domain Eukaryota; kingdom Metazoa; phylum Chordata; class Aves; order Passeriformes; family Thamnophilidae; genus Sakesphorus; species Sakesphorus luctuosus. The sequence goes on along the minus strand of VWZD01007211.1, from coordinate 86,831 downwards.
TATAGCTGAAAAAGGAGGGACAAGCTAAGTCAGTAGATGTTGAAGAACGAATGAAGGCCTTTAAAAACACAATGGTGCACATCTTTCAGTGAGGTTGAAAGGTGCGCAAAAAGGAATTCTGGGGAAAAAAGGAGAAAGAAAAAAAGGAAATTAATGATTTGGAATCTGTCATAAAAATGTATTTCCAATCCAGTTAATCTGGACATTTGTTTGGAATACAGACAAGCAACATAGGCTCCTCTGAAGAACAGGTATGTGGACAGAGTAGATTTCCACTGAATTGAGAGGTGAAGTTTACAAAAAAGAAAATATGTTTAAAGAAGATATCTCTAGGAAATTACTACACCTTGCATATTGAAACTAAATAGAGAGGGAAAGCAAAATAAACAGAGCCTAGAAGTGCAGGAGGTAATATAATTTTTTCAAACTATACCAAGGACATTAATAAAACACTCTTCAACAGAGAAGAATCTTTTCCTAAGAAACGATTCACTATAAACATCTCTAAGACCTGCACTGCAATTATATGAAATAATTTTTAGAGATGGCTGCTTTATGATTTAAACCTTGGATGGGAGAGTTTAAGTTATCTGATTTGAATTATCTCTGGCACTGTTCTCTTATGCCCTTAGGAAGGATGGTATGGAGTGGGAGGGGACTTATGCCTGAGATGTGGATTTTCATTACCCTCTAATGTAGGTGAAAAGATGAGAAAGGTGAACCTTCATCTTGGGGATGTTGAGGTCCAAGAGGTATCACACATTTCAGAGGAAGCTAAGTGTATTTAATGCCCTTTGAAAAAAGTCAGCCCCTTGTGTATTGAAGGTGGGCAACTAAAGACAAAACACAAAAAAAAATTCCCCATTTTTATTGTTCATTCATGTTGCTGGCTGCCTTCCTTTGAATACACAGGCTTACAGGAACCCATCAGTTCTCAAACCCAATGAAATGGAATGGGATCTGGACTTTGACTCCTTTGAACATCTGTGAAGATTCCAGACCTGACAGGTGAATAGGTAACTCTTCTGGCCTTTTCAGTCATCTGCCATTTGTGTCAGACACAAAGTAGAAGCCATCCCTCAGGAAGATCCGCCCAAGATGTTGGGAGAGTATTCTAGTGAAGTATTGCAACATGTTTGCTCAGACAGAATCAAAGGTTTGTTCAGGATGACACCCTGAGGTGTCTGGCCCAACCTTCCAATCCAGATAGGGTCAGCTAGAACAGACCAGGTTGCTCAGGAATTTAGAATCATAAAATACCTGAGCTGGAAGGCATCCACAAGAAGCCCAACTCCTGGCCCCACACACCATGTGCCTGAGAGCATTGTCCAAATGCTTGAACTCTGGCATGCTGGTGGTGTGACCACTTCCTTGGGGATCCTGCATAGTGCCCAACCAACCTCTACCACTCTCTGGGTGAAGAAGCTTTTGCCAATAGCCAACCCAAACCTGCCCTGACACAGCTTCATCTTGTTCGCTCTGGTCTCATCACTGGTCACCACAAAGAAGAGATCGGTGCCTGCCCCTCCTCTTCCCCTCAGAAGGAAGTTGCAGACTGCACTCAGGTCTCCCCTCAGTCTCCTCTTCTCCAGGCTGAACACACCAAGTGACCTCAGCCATTCCTTATACAGCTTCCCCTCAAGGCCCTTCACCATCTCTATAGCCCTCCTTTATATGCTTTCTAGTATCTTTATATCTTCCTTATATTGTGGCACCCAAAACTGCACACAGTGTTCAAGGTGAGGCCGCACCACTGCAAAGCAGAGTGGGACAATCCCCTCCCATGACTGTCTGGCGATGCTGTGCCTGATGCCCCCCAGGACACAGTTGGTCCTCCTGTCTGCCAGGACAGGAGAGCCAACCTTCCCTTGTGCCTTACCCAGCTGGTTCAGAAAGGATGCACAGAATACCACTTCTCTGGGTAATCTGTTCCACTATCTTATTGTCCTCACAGGGGCAAAGTTTTTCTTTATATTTAGTCCAACCATTTTGTCTCAATTTATGACTATTGTCTCTCATCATCCATTATTATAACAGCCTGGCTTCATCTTCTTGATAAACTTCCCTGCAGATATTAGAAGGCTGCTATTAGGTCACCTTGAAGTCAAATGGTTCTTACTCTTTCTGGTGCACCCCCTTTAAACTGTTGAAGACAGCGTGCTCCAAGGCAGTGGATTACACAAACCCTTGGTCACACACAGTATGGGTTTTCTTGTGCTTATTGTTACAGCACTGAAACCTAGTTAGTCTTATTTTACTAATAGAGATGACAAAAATATAAAGTGACAAATCTAAGAGGTTATTCCTCAATGTATAGCTTCATTAACCTGCCTGTCAGTCTCTTCTCCCTAATCATAAGGGACACTGCTAATACAACAGGAAGCCATTGCATTAGTCATTCTCTCTCAAAGTGTAGGAGATGTGGTCTTGCGTAATATAGTGCAACATTTGTGAGAGGCAATCTTTCATCATACAGTCCAAGCCCATTTATCAGACTTGAGTTCACCTACAAATCAACATGAAGGGTTTTGATTGAAAATATTTTTCATAGAAGATAGGACAACACTTTTTTCAGATTCTGCCTGTCAGCGGAAGGACCAGAAAAGGTCTGTTTATTATACCACTTCAAGAACTTTACCCAGTTCTATTTGAATGACCAAAATGTTGAACCTCTCCTAGAAGGAGCTTCTGAACAAGCTGCATTAATCACATCATCTCATTCCTGGATTCTACTAGTGCATTCCTTTCATTGAATATCTATGAGCACCCTCTCAGGGGAAGACTTAAAGGTCAGAAGTTTGTGATTACAAACAGTAATTTAATACAGTATCAGCTTGCTGCTAGGAGGAACTTTCTTTTGATATAAACAAGAGATAGTTAGCACGGCTTCAGTCTCCTCTGTTTATTTGAGAATGCTTTTTGCTCTACAGGCTTTGCTGATTCTTAAAGCTCACAAGAAGATTCTTACAAATCTACAATCACTAAATGGAAGCAATAGGACTACAACATCTTGCCATTAAATAATCTTATTTTAGCAGCAATAAACCCCCACTCTCTCACCTATTTTTACAAGAAGGCATGAAGTATCAACAGTACAGTATCACCTATTCTTGCTCAGTAGTCTCTATTTCTGCCTTTGACTCAGTTTAAAGAAAACCATGTGAAATACAGCAGTCCACTGTGAAATGCATAGGCTTTCCCTCACTGCCTTATGGCCCACAGCATCAGGTGGGTCACAGACGGGTTCATACTTCAGCCCACAGCTTTACTGGAATGGTGGTGGGTTTAAACCTGTAGAAAACATGTACTACTTCTAAGCGACGTGGAAGATCTAAGCAGCTGCTACTAGGCCCATTCATTACCAAAGGACCACTATCCCCACTGGTATTTATGTTTGTCTGTGTAAAAAGCTTGAACTCTCTGTGATGACAGCCATTTTATCTTTGGTTAAAGGCTTCCAGTGGACTACAGTCCAAAATTCCCTTTGCCCAAAATAATAGAATTGCAAGATTGCCCATGAGAAGGAAACTGCCTGGGTGGGCCATGAACTAAGTGGGCCCAGGACAATGACTTCATTTGCTTAAATAGTGTGTGCGTCAATGAAAGCAATTGCTAAATAAAGAAACCTCCCAGCAATTTTCTTCCAAGTCAATATTCACAAGCTGTGGTTTAGCATTACCCTTCCTTTTGTGAAGCTGTAACACATTGCAGAGGTTATGAAACTCCCAGCATTAGTATCATGAGAGTGGAGATAGTGAAGGGGTAAGGACAGTCTAAAGGAAATTGCCATTTCTGACTTGATGCACCTTTTTTTTATTTGCCCTGACACTTTTTCCTCCAAGATAATGCCAAGGATATGGTCAACTGGTGTTATTGTTGGATTCCAGAAGAGCAGGGAGGATGTAAAGGGATTAGGGAAAATGCCTGAAGTCCCAAGGGCACTGTGAAATTTGGATAACTTATGAGATTCACTGGCTTTTCTGCTTGCAGGATAAAGAAAGTATTTAAGCCATAAATCCTAGAGAAAACTGAGAGGGAAGCAGCATTCTTTTTGTTGTTATTTTAAAGGATGTTCTTACCTTCTCCATCGAAAATAGGCTGGGTTTCCATGGTAGGCGTTGGCTTCGAACCATCATCTGAATTGAGGGTTAAAAAGAACCGAAAAGAAACTACCATTATTGAGGTAAATAATATCTACTCTCCAGTACAGTTGAATGATTGGGATTTGTACATGGCCCGGCCAAGTCCAGAAGAGAAAGAAGACAGACAGAATGAATTCATTTTATGCTAGCAGCAATAACATTTTACATAAAACATGCATCAAGCACTATCCTTAGACTTAAAAAGCCTTTCCCCTCCCTCCATAAACCATTTGTGTGTATCAGCTGGTAGCCTCCCCTTGTTGCACCAATCAGGCAATCAGTTTTTTAGTTTCCGGTCAGTTTAGTTTCACACAGGCCATTTCCTGAAACAGTAGAGGTCTGGAGATTGCTGTCCCATTGTGTCTTTCTCCTCATTCCTTTTGTTCAAAAGAAAAACACTTCCTCTGAAACTTACCTGTGCAGAACCTGGCACCGTCATTCACTGCAGAGCTGTTAGAAAGGGATGGTCAATAGCAAATCTTTTTTCTTACAATGAATGCACCTAGGTGTTCTCTAATTGCAATGTGGTGGCAATGTCTTCTAGTTGCAAAACTGTGGAAAAATAAGTTCTCTTACATTAGGTTTCTCCTGTGCAAGAGTGCTCCATGTCTTCTGACCACAATTCTTTCCTAATTAAAAGCTTCAACAAAAAAATGTTCCATGGGAAACATCAATCTTGATATTTAGGGATGGGCCACAGGGAAAAATGCTCCATTTACAATCTCTTTGGCATAGTACACTTACCCATCATATCTACGGGTCCAGCCTAAATTCAGGCTGAGTCTAATTTCATCAGTGCTCAGAGGGACTCAGATTTCAAATCCCAGCTTGGAACACCTTTACACAGCACTAGAATATGGGCATAGCTTTTGGTGAGGCAAAAGTTTTGCCTGTGAGCAAGCTTAGCTGGAAAACACTACAGAGTAAAGTCCCTTATTACAATGGAAGATTAGAGAATAGAATGTTGTTGGGATTTAAACTAAAGATGAGAATAGTCTAGTGTATTGAGTTTGTGTGGCCAGCTTTTGGTAGTGGTAGGGGCAGGTACAGGGGTGACTTCTGTGAGAAGCCACTACAAGCTTCCTCCATGTCCAGCAGAGCCAATGGCAGCCAGCTTCAAGATGGACCTGCCACTGGCCAAAGCCAAGCCAATCAGAAATGGTGGTGATGTCTTTGTGGTAACATATTTAAGAAGGAAAAAAAAGCTTATTGTGCAGATGTCAACCTACTTCACCTGGGACTGTTGGCATTTTTTTCCTTTTGAAATATAGGGACTTCAAACTTGCCATTTGTAGCAACTATGCTTTGTTAGTGTTATTGGCAAAAATGACACTAGGCATGAAAGAGGGCGGTAACCTAAAATGTAAAGTTAAACAGTGAAAATCTGTTGGAGGGAGGAGTCCATGGCAGAGAAGTCATGCCATGCCTCCATCTCCATGGCCAACAGATGCACAGGGCAAACAATATTTGGAGGAAGGTACATGGGACAGAGGTAGCAATAACTGCCCTTAGCCTTCCCTTATATCGGTTCCACTTACAAAAGTAAGAGACCATTGGGAAGGGGAAAGGAAAAGCAAAGATGGTGTGGTGGGTCTGGCTGAGCCGGAATGTATTTCCCCACAGTAACCCACAGTAGACACAGTTCTGTGCCCTGCATTGGTAGCTAAAGGAGTGTTGATAGCATGCCTTTGTTTTGGCTACTGCTGAGCACATTCACTGTACCATTCATTCTTCAGTGGAGGGCAAGATCCTGGGAGGGGACACAAGTGGGCCAGCTGACCCACACTGACCAAGAGGATATTCCATACCATATGACGTCAACCCAGATATAAAAGCTGAGGCAAGGAGCAGGAATGGAAGCATTCATTGTTTCTGATGACTGCCTGCTGACAACCATGACGTGTGCTGGAGCTCTGCTTCTCAGAGTGGCTGACCATTGCTGCTTATGGGAAGTAGAGATTAACTGCTAGCTCCTGTCTTGTGCCTGTGCACACTGCTTTTGCTTTTCTTTGGCATAAATATAAACTGCCTTATGGCAACCCATGATTTGTATTGTTTTTTTCTTCCACCTTACTCTCTCTCCTGTCCGGCTGGGAAGGGGAATGATAGAGTGGCTGGGTGGGCACCTGGCATTCAGCCAAGGTGAATCCACCACAGTCTCGTTTGTAGACTTTTTCTACCCATGCAGTATTATAAAGTGAGCAAAAGCCTGAACACCTCTTCCACAACCCCTTAATTTTATGCATTTCCACATAAAATAACCTAATTCACAGAGAGCAAAAACATGCTGATCATTCCATTTCAGCCTTGGAGATACACTGAAGGGTAAAGGAGGTTGACAAAAAAGACCAAGAGACACCCTGTTGTCATTTTCTCTCTACATTACTGTATTTAGTTTTATGCTTAATTGCAAACATAACAAAAAATTGGAAATAAAAAATACTTACCATTTCTCAGTTAACTCTTGTTCTGAGCTTTCCCGTTATTGGGCATTGCCAGTTACATGGATAAGCAATATATACTTTTTTTTCCTTAAAGTTTGAGCAACTGACTTGGAAAAAATTCCTGAATATTGTTTAAATTACAAGGAGGAAGATTCTGACCTTTAAAGAATCTTTGGATACAAGTAAATAGCTGATCTTCACTTTTTATTAGAATAGGCTGCTCTGCTTCTGTAGGATTCCAGAAGCCACAGCTATGACTTGTTAATTATTCAGAAGGACACTATACTGTAACAAAGCAATGAACAATATGTAATTAGCATGATTGGTTTTACAGATTGAGAAACCAACCCCAAACTGCTGAAGACACTCATAAAATGACTGTAAAGGTGAATTGTTCTCAAGTTATACAAAATCGGAGGAGACCTGGCATAAAAAAGTGGCCAGTAGGATAGGAAGTTTCTTTTTATTGTTCTCATGAATGCTTCTGCACCAAGTAATTACAGAATTGCTTTTCAGATTTAAAGCAGCAACCCAGAAGCCAACAATGGGGGAAAATTAGAAATGGATCTGAGCCACAGCACTTTATCCAAACCATTATGTGAACTTTGGCAGAACTAAGGACACTTCAGGTTCACGGGGGTTCATGTAAGTGTGAAGAACACAGTAGCAACTACAATTTGTGAAATATGTTCTTCTTAAAGAAAGAGAATTTTGCAGCAGCTTTTGTATGGAGTTAGCCATTAAGCTACTGGAGAGTATTAAATAAATCCCTCAGTTCAAAGCTACTGTTTAAGATAATCTCAGTAAAATGGCTCAGTGAATTACACAACCATTTCCTTACTGGGTTACTAAGGCCAAATAGTCACCAAGTCCACATTGTAGCAGCACCCAGTACAGTATTAAGGGTTTTGCAAATAGAGGGAAGTATAATTACTCCCCTGTTGTTTAAGCAAGTACAGTTCTTTCATCACACATACAAGAAAAAATGCAATAGACAAGAGCCCTGTAATTACATTCACCATTTTTCAAAAATCAAAAGCCAAGGATATTTCTGATTATTTTTTGAAGGTCATGAAATAGTCTTACAAAAGACAAAAATTGCACTTCATTAAAAACATCATGATTACTTCCTGGGTGCCAGCTTCTTACTCTGAAACTACCAAACCTTTTTCTTAAGCTAGAAAATTCTCAGTAGGTGTCAGCATTTCAAACTAGCTCACAGCAAAATGTTTCAGCAGAAAAACCACTCTAATACTTGTCTACTCTTACTGGATTCTTCCTCTTGCTCAATACTCCATTCATCACACTGAACATTTGTTCCACTGGCCTGTTTGCTCCTCACAAACAAGGAATAAATTCTACTTCACACAGCTAAAAGTTTTCAACTAACATTTTGTATTCTTTAAACAAATATTTCAACATAGAACAGAAAACCCAAGCTATTTCAGAGACCTAGGGTCTCCTGTGATATTATGTAAGATACTTCAGGTACAAAGGTAATGAAGTATGTTCACTGAGTACAATCTACTCTTTTTTTCAAAAAGCTATTACATTCCATACTTTCCAGAGGGATGTAACTGCAACAGTTCCTCATACACAGCATGTCACAAACAGAGATCAAAGAGGTCAAGTATTACTTCCTAATCTCTGTGGGTAGCAATACTTCCAGATCAGAGCCTTGATGCAGAGTTCATTGGTATACTTTTCTTCCAAGTTTTACAAACCCAGCATGAATGCCCACTTTCTTCTTCCAAGACCACTGAATACAGACAGTATCACTCAACAGAATATTTCTTCATGAGACAACATTTTAAAGCTATAAAACTCCTCTCCAGTAAGTCACCTTTTCCTAGGGGGCACTTGCAAAAGTCAAACAGACTTTTCTGGCTCAATTGCTGTCATCTTTAAAATGGTATTTTTATCTTGCCACAGGATAACAGTAAAACAGTCAGGTTGAAATGAGACTCCCTAAGCCATTTTCACTTTAAGATACAATGGCTATAAACCAGAAGCCCACTTACACTACTACTGTCAGAAGATCATAAACAAGAACAGTTTTTATTGCATTGTCCTGGCAATAACTCAAAACAGGGACAATTACTTGCATGCCCTGATCTATTGCCAGTGCTGGGCAAGAGTGCTATGCTCTCACCAGGATTCCCCTCCCTGAGCTTTATCCTTGCAGCACACCTAGCAAGGATCCGCATCTGGAATGACTGCAGCGTACACTGTGGTTGAGGGACAAGGAGATTCAGTTTACACAAAAAAGACAACTGTTAAAGTGATCTTTTTACTCTGAATGACAAGCACTGAGGCCATGAGCAACTCGAGATACATCAGGAGAACCGTAAACTCCCTGACATAAAAAAGCATTAATGACTATGGAAAAATGTGAACTGCCTGCTGCTGAGAATCACACCTCTTACCTCAAGACACCTAATGGAAGCTGAAGAAAGGAGAAAAGTTACGAGATAAAAATGATGTACAGAAGGCTGAGGTTGCTTACGAAGCATATAGGTCTTGGCCTGTTAATGTGATGATGCAAGTATACAGATTACTTAGGCAGTTGACACATTTTCCTGGGTTGGAAATGTGATATGGAAAGTTAATTTTGTGTTTTCAGTGGAGTCTATGAGACAGTCTGTAAACATTTCTTCCATTTTGAAGAGCATGACCATCCATTTTATACCAAATCTAGTCCTTTTTTTTTAACTCCACAGCTTGCATGACAATAGTACCCAGCCTTGTGCTACACAGATGGAATAAGCAGATGACAATTTTAAGTGCATATCTCTGCTCTGGTAGGAGGCAGCCTTTTTCCAGTGTCAAGTTGTTCCTTCCCTTACCACCACCTGGTTTTGGCTGAGCCATTAGAGAGCACAGTTGAAGCTAAATAGGCACCTTAAGGCACAGAGAGCCAGGTCAGCGAGCAAGTTCTTAGATTGTGCTGCTCAATGCAGCAAAATCCACCTTCAGCCAACAAAAAGGGAGAGGAGCTTTCCCAGGCTTCTGGAATCCCAAAGAACTTAAGTCATACATACTCATTTCTGTGGCTTTAGGAACTGGTCAGATGAGCGAAGATCTGTCAAGTCTACCAGGCTCTCTGTCTGTATCTGTGCAGTTCCTGAATCTTGAAGATGCAATTTTACAACTTTGACATACCTATGTAATACCCCCAGGTCTGGGTATGTTGTTTTAAGTATGAAAAAAAAAGACAACAAAACTTGTGTATGCACTACATTGGGTCTCACACAAAAATATGTGTTCCTTCCAGTATTGTAGGGGAGAAGCAAGTTGTTGCCTTAATCACACTCCTTCCCTACATCAAAGGAAACAATTTCAGCAAGTCACAATTAATTTAATAGTCTATGCAACTTTTATGCAGAGACATATATTGCTAATATAAGTGTAGAAAGGTAGCATTCATGCAAAAAAAACTATTAAATTCTTACAATCCAGCCGATCAAGATAATTTCTTGCCAAGCAGCTGAAATGGAAACACCAGTGCAGAGATACTTCTCTGCCAAGTTTTCACACTCCTTTCCATAGAACTATTTAGGTTGAAAAAGACCTTTAAGATCATCGAGTCTGACCACTTCTATGCATAGAGATCCCACAGCTGTTAAGAAAAAAACCCCAACTTTTTAAACTAAATCAGCAAAAGCAAGTTCTCACTCTTTATTGCCTTCATTTTAAGAAACAACAACCATGTGCTGCCTTTGGGTATAACCACCCCCAAACACTTGGACACAGACCAAAATACAGTAAAGTTTTGCTTTAAAAGGTGAAAATATGCTTAAGTGCTAAACATGCAAGGGCTCTGTATGGCTTAATGATCTCTTAACTGCAAAGGTTGACTCGTGCTGTCACTGCAGTAATTTTTCTCTTCTTACATCAACTATTCTGTATGCCATATGGATGCAGGCAGCCTTTACTTCAGCACTGCATTCCAAATAGGATGAGGAGCCTTCCCTTGTGCCTTCTGGAAGGCATTAGTTCCCCCCACTTCCTTCTCACATCTCCCTTGCAGGTGCATCAACATGAAAAAAGTCACTCAAGCCTCAAGGACTTCGTGCTCCAATGTAGTCAGTGTGTTTGTTTGGCAGCACAATTCTTCGCCCTCCAAGAAAGCCTATCCCATGCACAGACAGCTGGAAGTAAGTCTGACCCCTGTGACACAATTCAAAGTCTCCTCTCTTTGGCTTTTTGATTCCTGATTGACACATTCACTGCCAGGCAGAGATAAATGCTGTTGGGAGGACAATGTTGATCTGCTCTGACTATTGTGAAGGATTTTTTCAGAATAATAAACACAAAACATTGGTGTGCTTAAGTGTCTGAATAGAACTGGAGGTAGAAAGGGGAGTGGAGCACTTTACAGAGGCTGGCAAGTCGATTGAAGAGTTAATTGTCTGGGTGTACAATGAGTTTATTCTGCCCACAAACAAAGAGCTCCCTCTTCCTTGGGCCTGGTCCTTCAAAAGCAAATGTGTCAAAAGGGGTCTGGAGCAGCACTCTATTAATATAATGCTCTAGTCTCTGGGATTCAGTGGCTTTAAGACTCTCAGATCTCAAGATTCAAGATTCAGATAGAATCTCTCTAAAATCCAAAGCCCTTACTTACTGCATAAGTTCTCAAAGTACTTCAATAATTAGCCAAAACAATCCTGCCCTCTAACCTCTAATTCTTTGCAGCTTTTAAACAGCCTCTCTTGAAAAATAAAGATATAGCAAGGTATTACCCTTCAGACATAATGCTGCAGACACTTTCCTCAACATGACTTCTAGTTTTATATTAGTTCAATTATACATCATTTAGAAGTGGCTCTGAATGTCTCTCATTTGGTAAGATACAGAATCCCAGTCTACAGAGCTTGCACTATAATAGGTCACACTAACACAATATCCAAACACACCCCTTGCCTCTGGGAAAGTTCAGATCCAGATTCAGATTTGAACTCTGCAGGTTGAACCAAGCCCTATGGTAATTAGCACTTAAAATATCTGACTCACTTCTCTAAGTTATGCAAACTTTTCTGGGGAGAAAAAAGATCTTCCAAGTACTGCTGTATGGAAGACAAGGTAGTTGAAAACTGAGTTTACCACTTCGATGGTAACATTCTTAGGGATTTTGGTGCCGATGAAGAGACATAGACATTATATGAAAAAGCAGCACCCAAAAATCTCAGGAATTAAGCTGAGCTGTTTGTGAAGCTTCTGGTGATGTAAATTTGCTTCACTACTTGTGAAAAGTTATTTTAGTACACTCACAGAAATGTAGCATTCTGAATAACTTTTTTTCCCCACATATATGGACATGCTTCCAAACAGAAGACAAGGTACCTTAAATTTATTAAAGCCGTTATTTTAGAGCACTCACCTAATTCAAACTAGGGACAGACATACCCTTTCCTCCCCGCTTTTTCAAGCAAAGATCCCAACTATAGTACAATCAATTAATTTAAGAGGACAGCAGGGAGCCACAAGTTTATGTGATCTCTTTTGTGCTAGTGAGTAATAAATGAGGGATTCAAAACTTCCAAATGTGTGAAAAATAAGATTTCTTGGTTTGCAGCCAGTTTCTCTCCCAATTGTAAACAGTAAACCTCAGTCTTGACCAATTTTGCAGGCTTGGAGCTTTGGACAAGAAGCAGCAGTATCTCTCGACTACCCTGAATACCAATGTAATTCAGAACAAGGAACCTGCACACAGTCATGTTGTTTGGAACTAGAATTCTCAGTTCATTTTTGGGCTGAAGTCCAACACAGAGATGTCCTCTGTCAAAGCAATTTATACATAAGATATGGGTCAGAGAAGCAGATTATCAGATTTTAGTTTGTTTAACACAGCATTCCGGAAGTCAAATTCAGAGAAGCCTGAATGGAGAAGACCTGCCACTGTGCATAGGTTTACCTTATGCAGTTTTACAGTTTGCAGACCTCACAGACAAATTCCTTCCCAAAAGGCAAAACGGATCTCTTCAAAGATTTGAAAGCAATAGGAAAAATAAAATGCACAAGGCCAGATTTGAACCTTATCTGCTAAAAAGGTAAAGAAGGTAATATAAAGGTCAGGTTACTTTGAAACCATTTCTAGTCTAGAATTGCACAAAAATCTTCACTTTTCATCAACATAGAATCACTGTCAAGCTGTGAAGACATTGTTCCCCCACGTCCTCCCCCCATTTTCAGAGACTTGCTATTCTCACCCTCCCCCAACACTCCTTGCAGCAGTTTCATTCGTGAGGCTTCCAGACTCTGCTTGGGTCATCTGGTAAGTTTTCAGACAGGATCACAGCCTGCCTGTCATAGCAGACTGATGTTTCACAGCTGCTAGCAATGTTCTGCACGGCTAAAGAAATGGATCTGCGACCACCATGGAGCGTGGCTCTCCTCCTTACGTACCAGCAACAATTTCAGTGGCATGAAAAGATCAGCTATGACAACACATGGGAAGACTACCAGAATGCCTACAAACCTAAAGAACACATACAGTCTGCAGAAAGAGGCTCCTGGTGGGAGTAAAGAATATTTTTTTCATTCTGCTGTGGACTTAAACTGTACTTCAAAAGTCTAATATCATCCCTTTACTGATACACACACCCAAGGAGAAATGGAGACATAGCTAAAATAATCAGGGGGACTAGATGTTTTTTTTGGACTGGCCATAACACACAACACCAAAAACTACCTGCTACCAGAAATCATAACTACCTAACACTTGCTGAAGAATGGTGGCATTTACAAACTGACAATTGCAGCTGGCTGTAGAGGTGGCACTCAATTTCAAACCCAAGTCTTGGAGACTCATTTTGACCAGCAGATACTTTCACTTACTGCATAGAAAAAGCTTTGCTGTGGTAAATACAACCCATATAGTTGTACATCCAATACTTCCCTTTTTCTCTATAGAGAAGGATCAAGGTATAAAGATGAGAGGAAGCATTGGAATAACCTTGTTCTCCAGGACATACACAATTGATAGGAAATAAAACAGCTGTAATACACAGTGAATAAAGAAGAATTAGGCCCTGTATCTGTGTGACAAAAACTTTATCTTAGTGCATATCAATATAGACTACAACCCAATTATTTAGAAAATGTCATGACAATCCATAGAAGAGATGTTAGGCCATCTTGTCCCAGTAATGTCTGTAGTGAAAAACAAGAACAGGGAGGTGAGTTAGAAGAGGCAGTGGGATACATGGCTGTTCCAGACAGTCCTGGCACTAAGCTTCACAGGGAAACTGGAAAGAAGGGGCAGAACACATTAAAACAGAGTAGGAATATTAGAAGGTAAATCACAGTCCCCCTTTAGCAAGAGTTGGAGTGTACACTATCAGGAATGTTTGTTGGTGTGTTTTTGTTGGGATTGTGGGTGTTTGTTTTTTTTTAATTCAAAGCAGAAACACTTTCAAAGTGTCAGCATGACTTACACTGTAGAGTGAATGATAAGATCAAGGAATCAGCAATAGCCAGCACTGAGAACATTTAAAAATAGATTGAGGGAGGAAAAGTACAGGAAGAGATGCTTACCTTTTTATAGCTTCCTACTTGGTAGAAGCCTATGTTTTTATCTCACCCTGTAAACACTACAAGTATTATAGATACTGCAGGATTTTAAGCTACAGTATCCTAATTTTGAACCATCTTCTGTTTGGCTCATTGCCTTGAGTGACACTTGAACTAAAACAGGGAGCAAAAAAGTTTCCGCACAAAGAAATATTTTGCTTAAGGCACCATATCTCATAGCAAGATTTTTAGCACTTGATATTGCCCCAGACTTGGAGAGAAGTTTGCAAGAAGTTCTATAGCACTGTCAACAGCTGTCTGATCACTGCTGGAAAAAGCAACAACACCATATGATTGTTTAGTTTAGCCTCTCTGGTTTTATTCTACCTGCAATATATCACTTCCTTTTTCAGGAGCTTCTGCTTTGATGTGAAGTATTCTGTTTCTGCACAGCCTCCCACCCAATTAGACACCCTCTCCTCAACTACCTCTCCTAAAAAGGCTGCTCAGAGTCCACAAATAAGTACCACCTTGTCACTTCTAGACTGTGTAAAAGCCCAGATATTTGTGGAAAACGCAGCACATCTTAAATGGCCACAAGGACACTGTGATTCTGGATCCTAGACTGGTTTGCTGAACAATATAAAAAAAATTAACAATTATTATGTAAGCTCCATATAGTAATAACCAGACCTCTAGCTTCGGGAACATTTTAAAAGCTACCTGAAAATATACAGTGACCTGGCGCAAGGGACATGAACAGTGTCATTAGAATACCAGTCTCTTCCCTCTCTCCCCAGTATCACACATTCCCTTTCATTCCTCTCCTTCCAGCTCTGGTCTCTTCAAGGTAAAGACTCTATAAATTCCCCCACATCTTCAAGGCCTATAAGTGGGGGATGGAGAAGGCAGCAAATTTCCTAGATCAATAGCCATTTGAAATTCAGACATATGGCTGAAGCCCTACAGCTGCATGTGTTAATTACCACACGTGTCCCCTGTAAAGCAGTCTGTTAAACACAAAAAGAAAACAGAAGAGAAAAAAGCCTTTCTGAGGGATTAAGTAAATAGTCTAAATTTTTGACCCTGCTCTCCCAGACACATGCCTGAGTAGAAGAACATAAGCTGCCTTCCTTTCTCCCAGCACCTGCATCCTGAGGAAGCACACGACCCCTTCCACCTCTAGCCATGTGCATTCAACATATCTCAAAGTGTACTTTCCCCCTCCTAGCTCCTAATTCTCAGCCTCTTCTCTCACCAGCCCCTCTCCCTTTCTCCTTTAGAGGACTAATTCCTGGCTGACAACCAGACTAGTCTTGGGCTTACAATACGCCTTTTCATTTCCTTGCAGGCAAAGAGAATGGATACCTCACTGCTATGTCTATATTGCATGTGTGCAAATGAAGAAAAATCGGGGGAAAAAAATGCTTTTTCCACTGCTTGTTTCTGCAGGTTCCCCCCCCCTCCTCCCCACCCCCTGCGTCATTAAAGAGGAGAGGTTCAGTGGTTTAGTCAGTGAGCACAACTTTGCTTTCTAACTATACTGCCGCAGCTAGTTCAGCCCAGGACCTGACTTTTGTCTAAAGGAAGGTTTGTATTTGACTATGAAAGGAGTAGTTTTTCTGTATGAGGGAAGGAACAGACAACAGAGGGAAACAGACAGACAGGGCAACTAAGTAGTGCTGGAAGGACCTCCAAAGAATAGATTTCCTTCTGAAGCATGTTAATATACATATAGAACAAAGCATTTCAATAATGTACACAGGGTGTAAGTGACAACACATTCTCAACATTAAAATATTTTAAGATGAAGGTCATTACTTCAAGTTACAGACTGCTAGACATCTGCAGATGGACTGTTCAAAATGAACCAGATTCAACTGATTTTAGGAACCATCATCATTTAAATGTATATCTGTGAGCAGCTGAACAGTCAAGATGAAACTTGTCAAGTCCTTACATGAATTGTTTTGCTGCAGCACCTCAAGGTCCCATCAGAAACAGCACCAAGCTGAGCATGGTGACATGAAATAAAAGACACAACCCAGAGAAATTCAGTCTGTGGGGAAGATTGTCCCATCCTTAGCCTTTATCAAAGCATTTTGTAGTACATCTCCCTTGCTGTCAACATATAACAAAACCCCAGATTGAGCACACAGAGGGAAGCTATTATTCCAGACAGATCTGTTCCAAAGAACCTTTAATTCCCCTGGGTGCTGCTGTCTAAGGAACTTGAACAACAAACATTAGGGTTGCGTTTCCAGCTTCCCTCTACCTTATTTACAAGCACACATGGTCTGCACACATTCAAGCTTTCCCATCACAGTTTCATAGTTTCTCTCTCTTACAGAGAAGCTTTGACAGAGCTCATGAGGCAAAGGGGCTGAAAGGAAAGTACTTCCAGCTCCTCAACTAAACACCTGCACCACGACAAAACACATTTCCTGGTGCATTACACTAATTTGAAAGAAAACAACACTAACATTCAGATGTCCAGATTCTATAGAGCATGGGAAGAATAATTTCAACAACTGTTAAAAAAAAAGGCGTTGAGGTCACATAAAGTATCTAAACAACAAAAACAACTAACAGACCCCAAATCTATTCCACTTCTCTCTAAGCTGTAATTGATCAGACACCAGAAAGCCATGTATAACACAAACAGTTAATAATACCTTAACAGGTGCTGCTTAATCAATTGTTAGTCTACTTATTAGATGTACTCACCAGGTTGCTCAGTACTATGGCTTAACCATTTAAAAACCTTTACAGCTGTCCTTAAGACATTACAGACATGAGTCGTCTGTAGATTGCTATAATAACACTTGTAAACTACAATTTTATTAAGTCATACTATATAGACTAAGCTACCAGTTGGAACTGTTGCTTTATAGATGAAAGCAGACTTCTCGCACTGTATCAAACAAAACATACTTTAAAATAGAATTTGCCTTCTGTTTACACTTGCCAATGAAACTTTCTTCAGCCTTAAATTTGATACATATGTTCTGAGGCCCACAAAGAAGTCTTGATGAAAACTAAACAATTTCAGACAAGTCAGTGACGTGGGGACTCAGAAAGATTGGGTTTAGTTCTACTGTTTATGCAGTAAATTTGAGGTTGAATTTTTCTTCTCGATTTTATTTCAAAAATCTGTTTGCTTAGAATACTGCTCCACTCCAGAAAAGTGATCCAGTATACACAGCACTGTAAAATGACACTCCTCTGTTCTCACAAAAATTGATCACAATTCCGAGTTAAAAGGTGGATTCTCTCTATCTTATAAAATCTGTAATACTGGCAAACTCCAATCTGCCACATCTGGGAAATTGACTTGCTTTCTGTAGTTACATTTAACTGGAATTTAATAAACAGTTTTGTAGATTATATATTGTACAGATAGCAATGGGAACCAGAGAGAATTCTGAGTATTTATGAACTGGCAAACCTACTGATTAGGTTAATAGTATTTTTTTCAGAACTATTTTTCTAATAGAGAAGCAAACTTCAAATCCATTGCTAAGTTTGCTTGAAAATATAAATATAAGCTAAACAAAATCTCATGTGCTACAAATTCCATCAACAGAAATTTTTACTCACAGCCCACTCGGGCTGCTACAGGACAGTTTTTGTTGCACTAATCTCTCCCACTAACTTCTCTAGTCAGCTGAGGTTTTATCCCAGTTTCACAGCACACATTCATGTTTCTCCCATAAATTATTTCCTAACCCCATTGTATTTTAACTGTATAGACTGAGAAACTGTAACCATCAGTGTGTGGTAGAACAAATCAAGCTTTTGCACATCTGAAGGACTTGGAGGGCTCATGTAACACACACAGCAAATCTGTTGCTTTCAGGAAGCTGACTTATTATATATGCATAGCATAGTCTGACTTTCCACATACCTACACTACATGTGCAATTCTGTCGACAAGGATCAAATTGTTTGTGCACATTTTGAGCACACATGTATGTTTTCCCCATAAAAGACCTAACAGAAACACATCAGCCCTAGTCTAGGAATATTACATGACAAAGGTAAACAGTTTAGAAAAAAACTACCTGCATGAATATTCTCCTTCGTCCAGATTTCTAATATAATATACAGTATTTACTTAAAAGTAAGTATGTAACATAAGATCCAGAAGAATTGTTTGAGCAGCACTGCAGACTTGCTACCTGCTAATGTTCTGAAAAAAAATAATCATAAGATGGTGTTCACCAGCTAGAAGCATCACTTGACTTCATACTGCCCCAGTGAACCTGTGTGGCCTTGTCTTCATCTTACTGATGAAGGCCACACAAGATTTCTCTGTCTTTCCTATATTCTCCACAAAGTGCTAAAGACGACAGAGTACTTTCTCATTATTTATGAGGTCAGAGATGCAGGAACAATTGGGCACTTGAAGCTTGGTTTCTGTAACAGCACAGTGTGTTTCAGATTTGATAGGCACCTAGCTGAATCCGGAAAGGTCTGGAGAAGGTTAACACCTAAGTTTTTTAATATCTATCTTCTGTGGGACATACTAACGACTGTGGAGGCAGTGTGCTCCCCTCCCCTCCTTGCCAACTGATGGCAGGGGAGTTAGTGCCAGCTGCACCTGACTCCTTAACACCAGCAGACTCATTACTGATTCTAATTGCTCAGTCAATTGGCTGCACAACTAGGCCATTAACATTTTCTAGAGGTAAGACTCTCGGAAAACAGCAGGAAGAGTGCCACAGAATGGGCCAACTTGCCCACAGCTGCAGCCTAGAATTTCCCTGCCTGCCAACAAAGCCTGTCTTGAAACTGATTTCTGACAGTAAAACTCATAAAAAGGAACCCAATTCTACATGTTGAATTGGGAGGGATTTCAAGTTGCTCATCTTCAGTGTTTTGAATCCCAAAATATTCTGAGCTGGAAGGGACCCACAAGGATCATCATGTCCAACTCTTAGGCAAATACCCCATCCTGGGACAGAACCAGCAACATTGGCATTATTAGCACTATGCTCTAACCAACTGAGCTAGTCTCAGGGTAGGCTTCAAACATATTAAGGAAAGATTTTTGCAGCTCCATACAGGAGTCTTTTCTACATGTAAGATAGTAAGTGTACAACAAGTTCAACCTAGGCTTTCCTTTCTGGGAGGCCATCAGAGCCTACATTTCGCCACCTGTTCAGGGAATTGCAGATGCTATTGCCAGCTCTTGTAACAGAGAAACAAGACAACTCAAAACAGGCCTGGAACTTTATGCACTGCAAGAGACTTTAAAAAACAAAAAAGCAATTCATACTACTCAAGGCTGCTCCTGACTGACACTGAAAGTTACTCCAGCCCAAATTTACCCTGTAGTTGCACCATCTTTAAATCCCAGATTAAAGAACCGAGCCACCTTTCCCATCTCCTTCAATCAGTTGTTTTAAAAATGGTATCAATACCTCTCACATAGTGTACCAGAATAGTTAACAACCACTAACAAACCAAAATCCCCATCTGGACATGTGTCTTCTTCCAGAAGGAAGGCCAAGTGACTTTATCAAGATAAGCAATTGCATGGCTGTTTTTTATATCTATCTGATTCCTGAGCAGCCTACTTTTTAAAACCTCCTTGGTGACTAAAAAACACCACTCATGATTGCAACATGCTAAATCTGAAGCTTTGAGCTAAAGCCCAAGCACTCTGCAGATAAAATAAGGTTTTATTTTCTTTGTTTCATGTTTGCTTCTTTTGTTTCAAAAGGGTGGCACCATTTCCCTTTGGCTGGACATGAACATTCTGCATTCTTCAGGCAGGGAAGAAATCCAGTCACGTTGGCTCCAAGGATGCCTTTCATTGCTTCTTGAAACATTAACAACATCCTAGTGGGAGAGACTGGGGAGATTCAGACCTCTAGAGGACAGCATGCATTTTCCAAGTCTTTCAGGCCTTTCAAACTAAGTAGCAACTGGAGCAAATTAATGCAAGAAGCTCCTTACGAGAAAGGATTGTACAAGCAACAAGCTGGAACAAAAAAGAGACAGCAATGGAAATCCGCAGGTTCTAGATATCTTAATCCCACAAAAGAATAATTGTATTCCCTTACAGAAGTCCTGGGAGCTTGTTCTTCACTTGCAGGCCAAATTCAACACAGAAAGAACAGTGGTAAATGTCTGAGCTGCAAAGTCCATAGAACAAGCATGTTCTGGAGAGCCTGGGTTTCTGTTCCACCTCATGCAAACAGGCCTCCATCTCCTCGTGCCTGCCGTGCCTTCCAGCAACAGAGCACTTCTCAGAGAGAACAAGTCAATATGCCCTATTTTAAAATTTTAACTTTGATGCCAATTTAATTTAATTTAAACTACCTTACAGGGCAAATTGTATGAGTAACTGGCATTGCATCATACAGCAATAGCAGCAATGTAAATACAGATAATCAGAGGACAGAATTTAAAAAGAATCTCTCGCCAGCATGCTTGCTTGTCCTCTGCAGAGAGCTCCCCAGAGCCATTTCTGTAACTACAAGCCAAGCCACACGACTATAGAGCAATTTTGTTTTCTTTTCATCAGGAGTGCAAGAGCCTATGAGTGGAATTGCATGTTACCTCACATCTTCTGGTACCCCAACATATCTATTGAGCCACAGAAATTAGGGCTAAACAGTATGAAAAAGAGGCCAAAAACTTGAAGAAAAGACTTACTACCAGTAATCAGTCTTCTCCTCCTTCCAACATTAATTTCCCTCTTCTAAAGGAGACTTAATATGCTAGTAAAGTCTTCACTTATTACCCAACTGCTTAAGCCTATCCATTGGCACTATTTCTAAGGCAGAGCAGCCTCTATCCAAAAAACTACTTTTGCCCTGAAGACTTGAAAGCCACCAGCATCACACTAAGTTTATTAGTTCCATATTTTACATTCCTGTATGAATGGGACAAAAGAAATCACTTTGAGAGTCTTAGCCATTCCTTTTCCTCTTCAGAGTACATATTCTGTGCCAGATAATGCTCTTTGACTATGAGACTCTCATCTAGGGATGGAGAGGGGAGTTTACTCTGCAGTGGGAAAATTCCAAAAACTCCCAAGTCAGATGGCAGTTGCCCAGAAAGATATGAGAAGCTTCCAAGTTGTGCCTCCACAACAGAAAGGTCATCACTGACCCAGTTGCTGATGACCCCTCCTCATCCTGCCCTTTCTGTAATTTTGGAAAAGGTTATCTTTACAAAAACGGCCTGAACACTCAGCTGGAACAGATGGCTATGTGCATGCTGGCTAGCCACCAGTCTTCAGAGAAGCCACACCTGCAGTAACCACCTTAGTTCAAGGAAGCCAGGTTGTTCTTGGTTCCAACTTCCTTAGAACAGGACTTCATACTGGAATTTAGAATCAAAGGAACTTAAGTCAAGGAAAAGCACTGACAAGAAGGCCAAATTCATTTTTAGATTGGTCATTTATCACTAGCAGAAAAAGTAATGCTAAATTCATCAAATTTTAAACCAAATTATTACAGCTTCTAAAAGCAGTCTTGATTTTAAAAGACCTGTTTCATAACTGCTCATAAGTACTTTTCTAACATGATGGAAAAGGGCCAGACTTGTTTTGCATGGCCTCCCAACACCTATGAACAGATTCAGAACTGGAGGGGATGGCAAGTTTAGATTATTGCTTGACACATGGTGGCTGTTTTCCTTTTGACAGCTACTACAACCATGTTTCTGCAGCCACACAACCAAGCATATCTTTGAAATAGGATGCCACAAGCAGCACTAAGGAGAATGTATTTATATTACAAATTTTGGATTAATACCATTATACAGTTCTCTTTTTACATGTCCCAACATCTTGAGTTAATAAAGGGACTAACAAGGAAAAAACTAGTTCAAATATTTTTTCCCCTTTTGCTCCAATGTCAGCTGCTTCCAATTCTAGAACAAGAGACCAGGACTACTCAGGTGAAAAGCCTACAAACAACCTCCACTCAAAAATAATGCAGATTTCAAGAGCTACTTGATTTGCTTGTACTTCAGGCAAGTAATTATTGCATTAGCAGAATGATAACAATGTGTTCAGGTGCCAATTATACATTAACACGTAATTACAGGTTTACAGAGACATATCCTTATGTAAAGTGAGAAACAGGCTTCAGCATTCAGTCTTAACTAAGCAGTTTTCCTTGCATCTTTCTTCTCCCTATCTTTTCCTAGACTACTATACACAAACAATAGATGGGAGAGCAGATATGCTCAAATGCATCACTGCTCTGAATACAGCAATCTAATCCTCATTAACTGTCTTCAGGACTGGATTGACACTCCCAGCATGGAAGATGTTCCTCAAATTAAAGTATTGGCATCAACTGGTTTAGAGAGTTAGCACTAAAAATCCTGCTTCAGTTATCAAAAAAATAAGCATTCATCCTCACCAGCAGGATTGAGGATGCATTCAGCACTGTTTTCCTATAGTAAAGGGACAAACTCGAAAGTTGACTCTGAATCAGGAGAAAAATGTTGAAAATCAGGCAGGGAAAAAGGCCTTAAGGCAAATTTCACTGCTCCTCACTGTATATGTGTGTGTGTGTATATATATATATATATATATACACACACATACAGATATACATACACACAGACATAATTCAGTGGTCAGCCCTCCCAAAACCAGTGAATTCAAACCAGAGGACGCAGAAAAGCTACCAATACTCACAGGAGAAGAACAAGGACCCACCTAATGCCTTGCACAGGAAAGGCAAGGACTGAAGACAGGAGCCTAATGCACAAAAGAGTGAGGTTCCCAAGCACAGCTAAGGTTTAATCCAGCGCTGCTCCAGCTGGCCAGAGGGTTTTTATGTGCTGTTGGAAAAACCCCACCTTTCAATGCATACAAAGCCACAACCATGATATTGGCACTCCTGACTCCCAATGTACTGGTCATATTGACAGCCTTGCTAATCTCTAGGCATTTTACTGAAAAATGCTCAATATGTTCCTTTAAGGTGAATAAGCGGAGGTTTTTCTGGGCCAGCCACCCCTTTGGGGAGCTCAGCTATTTTGTACTACAACTCAACTGACAAGCACAAAGCAGAGCACACCCTTTTGTACTCCACAGGGAGAAGAGCAGACAGTCACGTTATTGCTCCTCCTGAAGCGGAGGTCTGACAGCGTATACACCTCCCGCACACAGAGCTCATTAGGGATCCAGGTTCTGAGCTATCTTCAGGGACTTGGCTGGGCAGCTGCTATCACAAAACAAGTCGTTGAAGCACAGGACTCCACTCACCTTTCCTTCCTGAATTGCCCTGGCTTGATGGTTTATCAGTTACAGAACCTAAAGGGGAAAAAAAAAAAAAAAGACATCCATTTAGATGCTGCACAAAGCATGAGATGTCACATTAATACAGTCAATATTTCAACCTATAAAGCATCTGTTTTACTTAACAATAGCTCCACTTAGGACTCAGAAAGCCTGTGGCTTCAACCAATGCAGAAAGCATAAGGAAGTTTTACACATTACGATGTTAAATTGGGATGAGGGTAAACAAGAAATCTTTAGTAGCTGAATCTAGTGATTTGAAAGAGCTCAACAAAGCAGCAGCATGCTAGTAACAAGCCTGAAATAAATCCAAGGGCAAGAAGGAAAGATCAATAATAGTAACTTCTTTCTTTTGCAAATGTCAGGAAGAACAAATCAAAAACTGAGGGGGAAAGTGTGAAGGGAAATGCAAGTACAGTATTCTAAAGGAAAGGGATTAAGTGGGACAATTTGCAGAAAATTGATTTCAACCAACCCCTGAACATCCCCAGCTGTTTGAAATGGGACACTGAATAAGATCCAGCATGTACTTGAATAGAACACATCTTGGGTTATTAACTATAACTCCGATCTTCACATAATATATAATTCCATGCTTGTTTCTGCAGTTTGCTTTAGTGCTTCATCACAGTTTTCTACTAAAACTTGAAGAGGTAAAAAAAGCTTTTCAAACAAATCCATTATCAAAGTATATAAAAATCTATGACAAGGTGGGGGGGGTTTTAAATAGCTTTATTCCTAGGAAAGTGATTCTTCCATGTACCATTATTACACAGTTCCAGTGGTTACTGAACCTTCAGAAAACATGGATGAAAAGTCAGCTCTGAAGAAGACAGCTCTGACAGGCCCAGCAATCTGGTCAAGACAAACTCTAAAGGCAAACTCTATCACCCAGGCACTTTCACTGGCAGATCAGTTCATCACAGATCTACTGCTGAATTACAGGCAGGAAGCACAAACCCAGTACTAGTCACTATAGGCCTGGCATCTGTGTCCTAACATTACAACAAGACTATACTTTCCTCTAACACAATTTTATAAACAGTACAAGACTAAATGAACAACTCAACAAAACTCTAAAGCATGCCCTACTAAAATGATGTACTGAGAATGGTGTCAAAGTCATATTCTAAGGTTTAAGCCAAATAACTGTAGTATTTCATCTTACGCTAAAACAGCACATTAATCTTTTCTTCTTTTCACGTGCCTGTGAAAAACCAAGCATTTCCTCAAGCTACATTGACTCACTGGTTCACAGACAGCTCTCCCACTCAACTCAAACCCTTATCCAAGTCAATTATGTTTGCTTATTACCACAAAACACATTATTATGGCGAAGAGGACACTGAATATGGGGAGAAAACTTTAAAAAGCCAAAGGTTTGACTGCTGTCATGCCTTCACCTAAAGAGCAAACACTGTAAGGCGTGAGAGCAGAAACACATCAAAAATCCACAAGGTGCAGATTGCAAAGCACAAAGCCACACACAGCAGCAGTGCCTGCAAGGCATCACTGAACACATTTAAAGCATGCTACTATGCTTACTGCCTTTTCTTTCTTCTTTTGTTTTTGTGAGGAGAGAAAGGGGAGAAGTAAGGAGGGCAGCATTATTCTAGTGTTGCCTTCAAATTCTTCCAAACAGCACAGAGCAGCTTCCCACCACTGCCTGCATCTAGTGTGGTGTTGACACAGCAGCACTGCTCACCACAGCTCACAAAGCTACACTTGTACACTACTGATCAGGTACATATGAAAAATCTAGAGGCCAACCTCATTCCATTTGAGCCATGGGCTACCATACTGAATGGTGGCAAGAAAAAAAGAAAAGGAGCATAATTAAAGAAAGTTGTAGACTTGGTCTCAGGAAAAACAGGGAAATACAGTATTGTCAAGCTAAGTGCCCAGAAACAGATCACTTAATAAATACATGCGTAAGAGCCTGGGTATGGACCTTCCACTTGTGACCTATAGTGAAAGCCTTTCACTTGTGACCTATAGTGAAAGCCCAGTGCTATTCAGCCCCATGACACAAAGACATCCTAAACTAAGCAACACGATCAGAAGATCAAAATTCATTGTAAAAGCAGAACCAAAGAGACTGCCAGTTTCTCACAAAACCACCTTAATGAATTAACTGAAATCACTCTGTACAAAAAATTACTCTATGTCCCACAAATACCATTTCTTTAAAATACAGCTCATAGGAAAAAGTTATCCCATCTGTTACATGAATCTTTGGTTTTGGTGTACATGGAACACTCTTGCCTTAGCTAGGACAAGTTTTCCCTGGTTTTTCTCTCTGAGCCTTTCAGAACTGTCTGTATCCCAACCACAGTGTGGACACACTAGAGTACAAAATGCAGCATTAAGTGGGATAAACTAGACAAGTCACCTGAAAAGATTAAGCTCTCTCAACAGGATGCATTCATGCCAACCCTCTTCAGTTATAAAATTAGTATTTGTTGAAGCCACTCCCACAGTACCTGAACATACAGGAGTTTTGTTCTGTACAGAAGAGCCGCTAATAGGCTTGCCATCAGGTGTCACACACCAGCAGTATCCAGTGTAGGTATGGCACTGCACCTGTTTAATAAAACAAAAAGCATGCATTTCATTTCTCACTATCACCAGCCACTTTTATTATAATTCAGCATTCTACTGGAATTCTCAACCCAGGAGCATCACAAACACATGCCTCAGAGAAAGGAGGTCTCACAGAAGATTATCTTTGACGTTACCTTTTCTTCCCGCACCTTCCCCCCACCCCAAAGAAAGGTTTTCTTCTACTCCAACTCCTTTAGCTGAAATTCAGCAGCAAAGAAGTTACAAGCAGTCATCTGAGAACACGTAAGTTCAGGGATGCAGCATTTGTATCTCAGCTCATACCACTCTCTGCTAAATCTCATTTATTCTTTACTATTAAATAGTTGTCCCACTGCATCCCAGCTGGGTTATGCAAAAGCCACATGGTCCCAAACTCCATAGCCACTGCTTGAAAGCAGCATCTGTGGGCATTTCAAGAGCATTTTGTTCAGTAAACATGGCTGAAAATATGCAATACTGACTTGTTATGTTAACAAACCTTCTCCAGATAGTAACAGGGTAGGGCTTAGATCTATGTCAAACTACACAGTAGGAGCAAGATACAATATGCTTGGTCTTTACATATGGATAAGGACTAAAGATTATTTGATGAAGATTCTAATGAGTCAAAAGGGACACAGTATAAAATTCGTCTTGCTCAACTGTAAAGCTCTAGATCTCTAGAGTTGCACAGTTACTTCTGTCACCACAGAAAAGAAACAATTACTAGTTCAGATATGGAACCTCTAAAGTGAGAACAGATAAATCCTGAACTAGCAGACTAGTCTTAGTAACATCTATGCAGATACTAGTTTAGCAACACTATGGATTCATTTAGCTTAACTAATCCAATTACAGCCTTTGCCTCAGCTTTTAGAGTGGTCAGCAGTTGGATGAAATTCAGTGTGCCTTTGACATCCCTTGAGACAAAAAATAAATTATCATTACACAGGCATCTTTGTAAGTACTAAGAGGTTCCAAAATCCTTTGTAGCAAACACTTTCAGCTATGGCTGAGTGTGCACATCAGTATCTTTATCTTCAAATGGTATAGAAATGCCTATATTACTACAAGCTAGAGATGGCCCCTTCAATGTATTTCCAAAAAAAAACCCATGAAATGAGACCACTTCAGAAACAGTCTTTTAAGTTACTTGTGAAATGAATTCTGTCCATTCTCTCTTTTCCTAAACAAGTTCATTGAATCCAATTGCCCATTCCAGTCCTCTTCACACAGAAGAGTGATGGGGTGTGTGTGCAATTCCCTTCATTAGGGATCCTTCAGAGCCAAACCAGTCATTCCCCCTTGCTGACAGCTGGCTTCAATGCCCTAAGGTAGCAAAGTTTGTTCAGAGACTTAATGACAGGTTTTTTTAAAAGGCTTTGAGTATCACATAAAACATGATCTAAGGGCAATTATAACACACAGTACTTCGTATTTATCTTGGGTTTTACTAAAGCGCAAATCAGTAATTTTACCTCAAGGATTCCCTTTCAGCAGCCAAAACCAACAGTAATCTCATGTATCCATGTTAGTGCACTGTCACCGCTATCTGCAGTTTTATTCTCTCAATATATCACAAAATTGACTGCAAATTACTTAAAAACACTATGACTGCAGAAAGTATTTCTTATTTGACAACCTAATCAATTGAACATTCAAAAAACCGCGATGGAACTGCTTGGGTTTGTGTTTAGTATTTGCTGATCAAATATACAACATCGCATTCCCAACAGCACAAGAAGCTGTCTTTATATCTGAGCATTAGTTGTAAAAATTCTACCCAGGGATAAAGCCAAATTCCAAGGTAGGGTGTTGAATTCATAGGGTAAAACCATTCCAGGTTATATTATGTATGGAAAAAAACCAATGTACTCTGCATTTAAAAAAATTCAAGCACTAGTGACTTGATAGCCCAGCAGCCAAGCCTTCAGAACAATAACAAAGTACACAATAGAGGAGTCAGAAAATGTAGTGACATAAATTTAGGATAGATACATTAACTAAGAGTATGTTATATAACTCATCTCAGTGGAAAGCTACCAATTACATACACTCATTTATGCAAGCTAAGCACATTATGTCCATAATAGTGAAGTAATTTTGTAAACAACCAGGCTAAGGAATGCTGGTCTTCATTGGACTGGTATCCCATGACCCTTTCTTCCTCCATGCTGCCATTAAATGAAAAAAAAATCTGAGATTAACAGCACTTTCACAGCAACCACAAGCACATGTTTTACTGCAGCACCAAAGGACTTCCCTACTACAGATAACAGCTGCAATTAAATCTTATCTGGCCTTAGCCTAAAAGCCAGACAGCTACCCATGGAGCATGGACACTTCAGAAACCTCAAAAATCACTGCAGCTGTGTTTTCTGAATGTCTTCATGTTGAGAGATGCCACCTTTTACCATGATACCTCACCAAGTCTTAGTATATTTAGGTGTCACCACAACAGTTGCCTACAGCCTAGAGTTTGCAGCTTAAAGTCTGGGGGGAAAGATGTATTTTGAACAGTTACATAGGACTGGTATGACACTGAAGAAATGTAAAAGCAATAGCTGATCCAGTACCATTTCTAAATCTGTATTTAAATTTAAGATGTCAACTATTTCAGAGCACCTATAGTGAGGAACCTTGAAAATGCGGGGGTTTACTTTACATTTTTCCAAATATCTTACATTTGAGTTTTTGTTTTTAAATAAAATTTATATCTTTACCCAAAATTCAACCTTATTCTAATCCCACTCCCATAGTAGTGAGACTTTTAAATACTGTTATAATCAGGAGAGTAACTTCTGATCAAAATACATGTTAGAAAAAATGTTTGACTTTTTTGTCTCTCAGTCTTCTAAAGCTAAGCCTTGTGTCAAAGAAAATACAATCTTATATACTAAATACTCTTGATTGTTAACCAAGCTGCAACTATAGAATGCCCATTACTGCTGGAAAGGCACATGGCAGAATTTGACATCTCACATTAACATACACCTGTCCAACAGCTGAACAGTAAGTTACAGAATAGGAAATCAGACAAATAAAACCCATAAATCATTTGAGGTCTTCAACAGATTCCCTATTAGCATCTACACTTAAAAAAAAAAAAGAAATTGCTGTTTAAAGCACTGCAAGCAGTAGAATCCCTGATGGTGCAGGAGGACACTGCTCCTCTTTCATAAAGAAATAGGACATTCCACTTGTGTCTCAACTGAAGGATGAAAGGTATGATGGACGAACTCAAGAAAGACTGCTCTACCACCACTGCCTAAATTAAAAGTGTAGCAGCAGCTCCTCTACTCCACTCTACCATTACCAAGAGTGAAATCAAACAGCAGTTAATATACTAGCCATATGATTAAATAGCTGCTCTCATCAAATTCATTACAATATGAAAATATTAAAAGAGAAGTCACTGACAGGTGACTCTGCCTCTTCAGTTCCTGAGAGTAAAAAGAGGCCTTTGTTTGGGTTTTTTCAGTACCTCACTGGCAACACCGTAATCAGATTCCCAAGCAGTCCAAGGCTTCTATACCAGTAAGCAGCATCCCTTCATAGCTATTTGACAAAGGAGGATCAAGGGGTAGTTACTGAAAGATAAAATGGAAGCGAGAGAGAAACTGCATGCACATATGTGACAGAGATAACAGAGGCAAAGTAGTAATTCTGTGATGGCCAAAACCAGTTTCTATGGAGTTACAGTAGTTTTCTGTGAGATGCTTGAAAGTACCCTGGACAAGCACTGGGCTGAGCACAGGAACAGCAACACTGAGCCTTGCCTCTCACTGCTGTTCAGATGAAAAGTTTAGTAACTGATTCCTATCCCATCACAGATGCAAACATACATTTCCTGGCTCCTTCTATAATGTAGGGCAGAGAGGAGAAGGGAATAAAAACATTCCTTCTGCATTCAAAGCAATACTTCTGTGAAAGAAGAAAAAAATGTAATCATTTTTTTAATGGCACTGCTGAAGGCAAGGGCAGGCAGCAGAGCTACAGCCTGCACTCACAGCGTGAGGCAAGGCTCCAAATCCTGGCTGCACCCAGGTTCTCCTTGTAAACACTGTAAAAACAGCTAAATAAATAGCTCCAAGCCAGCAGGTCATCTAGTCTGAACCCAGGGAGCAGAAGCCAGTGTCACACAGCAATTCTTACTCAAGCCTTTCCTTTGTTCAAGCCATGAGGTTCAGCTAGAAAATCTTCTATACTCAAATTAGTGGTGCACAACCAGCACACTGGCCTGATGGCCATTTACCTTAACTCTAAATAGTGATGCCTCTGTTCTGGTTTGCATGTCTTGCTGTAATGCTTAGATCCCGGATCTTGTCATACTTTCTGCTGGATTAAGAGTCAGCTGACTGTTATCAGAAGCCTACCTTACTTTTATAGGTGATTTTAGGGAGCAATGAATCAGTCTGCATGTTATGCTTGAGCTTCTTTGGGACTGCAACCCCTTAATTTTTGTCACTTTTTCTGTTCTCTGCTCGTATTTATGGTGCTGTGCAACTATTCCCATCAGGGTTTCATGCAGTACCCACCTCCCTCAGGCCTATGCACCATTCAAGAAATGCTCCCTCCACAGGAATTTCACTATTCATATAACCAGGGAAAGAAGTGATTTGAAGCACAAGAATCTTAGCTATGGTCAAGGGCATTCCCATCACATACACTGACACATATGCTATTTTTAGTTCAGGAGAAGTGTCCCTGAGAGAGGCTTTCTGCTTCTGACATAGAATGGGACACTTGCAAGTTAAGAATGATCTTACATTGTCACTTTCCTTAAGCACGTCCACTCCTGCCTCAAGAATCTGTTCCTTTGTTGTCTCAACTAGTACTTCTTTGAAGAAATGCCATATTAAACCAAACCTCTTACCTCCTTACTCATGGGTTGTCTTTAGCACAACATATAAATGAGAAACAATGAAAGCTGCAGGACGAAAGCAAGTGTTTAAGTAGCAGACAAACCTGCAGAGCAGTACTCACAGAGAGCTACAGCTAGTCTTTTATAGAAGAGATGTCTTCATAAAAAAAAAAGCCAGAACCATCTACCAATTAAAGACCAGACACCTTATGAAGAATTTCTTCAATTTAACAGTATAGACTGTGTTCCTGCCTTCTGAAAGGAGAGTTTAAGTCCTTGAGAGTTTAATATTGCTAAAATATGAGCACTGAATAATGGAGTAATAGCATCCAGGGAATGTGGGGGACGTCTACACATTGCCTTGCCGCATTAAGAAGTGAGTCTGTAGTTCTGCACAGCATCACGCTACACTAGCCAACGCAGAGGAACAGACTTGGATCATGAAGTCACCGAAGGCTGAAAGGGTTCCTCACATCTTTAGAAAGGGCTGTTTGTGGAACTCAGGAGAAAACAGAACATTGTATGTGCATTAGCATAGTACAGAATGAAATTACTGCTATGGACCATAATATAGATTAGTTTTTGCAAACAGACTCATATTTCAAGACGTAGGAGTGCTCTTGAAGCTATCTGATAACAGAGAATTGCTCTGATACCCCACACAATGATCCTGTCAGGAGATGACAAGTTTGACATGCACTCACTTTAAAAGAAATCTCAGTGCTGTACCATAACTGCAGCAGCCACATTCTGGGAACGCAAGTAGATTTACTCTCGGCCCCTTGTATGAAGACTTGCGAGAAAAAGAAACCACAGCTAGACAGTGGAAGGTGGCAGCAAATAGCAAGACATACCACAAAGTCCCACAAAACTACACCCCCAAGGCAGGATTAACATTATTCATGTTCATATTAATCTGTCTGAAACGGATCCCATTTAAAACCTCAGCAACGTTTTCTAAAAAACTGCTTGGGGGAAAACTATGAAGAATGCAAGTCTCTCTCAGCCCATGGCAACAAGCCCAATGGCACTAGGCAGCAAAAGAAAGTGTGCAGATTACCCACTAGAGCCTGTTGTTTATGAAGAACAGATCACAGCAGGTTAAGTGCAGCATGGAAAGGGAATGGCATTTATGCAAAATACAGCATAACAGCAAAAAGGCAAAAGTCTTGGGAACAGAAACGGGTTTTCATCACGTCCAATTTTGCACAACAGTACATGACCTCAGTTTTATACAATCAATCAAATTACTCATATCTAACAAATATTCTTATGCTGTAAATAACTCAAATTCTATCTGCTTGCTTATGTTACTGTGGGCTAAGTGCAGAGAGCTTTTGTTATAGGAAGTAACATTCTTCACACAGACTGAAATACAAAGAAATAGCAATTCTAGAGCAATTAATCATGTCTGCTGCCATTTACAGTCATCCCACCATGCCTGCAATGCCACCACCTCTTCATGTTGCAAATCCACGTTACATTTTCAGATGTGTAAGCAGCACTAGAAAGGGATTTGATAAGATCTTTGAAAAATACAAACTCAACAGTAAGGAAAGCAGCACACAAGGTACACAGGAGTCATGACAACCAGTGAATTGACAAATGCCTGCTCCTCTTGATGCAGCACATATTTTAACTAGTCATGCATAGGAAAACTGGCCAGTCAAGCAACAGAATCAGTGGCAACCCTGCTTTCGGTCTGGATTTCACAGGCAATGAAAAAAAAGATTATACAAGTGTTTAAGACACACATGATGTCTCACTAAGGCAGGACTTAAATGCCAAACCTACGTCTTTGCCTTCAGTCGCTCCTTCCTTTCACCCTTCTCACCACATCTAAGTGTTGGGTCTGAGCCAGCTGCCTCTCAGGGAAGCAGGGGGAGATAAGGTGAGCGTGGCCTTCTCTCTGCAGCTGCCCCACACAGCCCAGGCTGCCACTCACAGGTTAGCACAGTAGCTGTGTCCTCATTACCACCCTACAGCACCATCCAATTTGCAATGGATCCAACCCCACATTAATTTTTGAACTTCATATAATTCCAGGAGCTGGAAAGGGCACACTTGAACTGCTTTCAGAGGAACAGCCTCACTTAGTGCTGCTTTCAGTGTACCCAGAGTAATTGCAATTCAGTTTCTAATCAAGAGAATGATGATAAACTACATAAGCAACAGTTCAATCCGGTTAAGGCCAAGCAGGTTTTCTGAACATAGTTACCACTACCAAATGCTCCCATTGCTCATGTTTTTCAGTCCTACAAAAATTTCAAGGATTTACAACAATTAAATAATTAAATAAAAATCAGATCTTATGAACTCTGATGGCAAGGACAGTGATGTGGGCCTTAACACCTACTGTGTTCAGGAGGCTCAGCTGGACCTGAAAACAAGTCATCCACATCTTGAGTGAGTGGATGGACTCAGACATTTTATATTTGTTTCCCCTCTGATCCGAATTTTTCATTTACACAAAACACTCTTTCAAAAACAGTTACACAGAAGGAGGGGAAGCTGATGAAAAATGTTCTGTAGCCAATTCTACATACAGGGTATACCCTGAAGCATGTGCCTCAAACTCTTGTTGGGATAAGGATTCCACATTGAAAAGCATGGTGGGTATTTCTCCTAGAAAGTTCACTGAGAGATGGTACTCTGTTGTGGACTTCCCAACTGAGACTGGAGTCTGGATGGAGCAACACCCTGGGTAGTGAACCAGAATAAACTAAAAACAGTGCAGAGTTGATTTCAGCAAGACCTCAGGGACTTCAAGAACACATCCTCCCTGCACAGCAGAACCCAGGAGCATCAATTCTCTGCACAAGAGATGCAGTATGCAAACCACCTCCACCAGATAAGATCTACTCATGAGTTGCTGAAAGCAAAACTGTTAACACTGTTCACCAAAATTCTAATTTTTATACATTTTTTAAAAATCAAAGTTTAACTAATTTGGGCCAGAAGCTATTTGGTCGCAATATTAGAAATACTTGTCTCAAATGCAGGTTGAAACTAGTTGAAATTGGGTGTTCTTTTTCATTTAAATCTTATGCAGGGACAATGACCTTAAATGTTGCAATGTAACTGATGAAGTTGGTTCATGAAGTATGTGCAATGTAAGGTATTTTTTCAATCCAAGGAATGATATGAATTTCAGTTTAACTCCAACTACAAAGAGATCAGAGGCTTCCTTCATCATGCCAGGTAAAACAACAGCACTTTAGTGTTCACAGATAAAACTGAACAGAAGAAGAATGTGAAACATTGCTTGACTGGCAGTTGAAAACACACAGTTTTTGTAAGCAGTTTCGTGCTTGCCCGTCAACTGGCAACCAACACTGGCCAAAGAATGCACAGGAAAGAAGTCCAGCAACTGCTCCACAATCCAGACAATGGCACCAACCTCCAAAATAAACCTGTCTGAAACAGCTTTATCAACTACACTATCAGTTCAGCTTATTAGGATAAAAATTTCACCTAGACCCCTACTTCACTCCCCAAGAGGTTGATGTACAGGTCACAGACACTTGAAAGCCTGCTTTCCTTCCCTCTTTTTTTTTTTTAAACTGTGAAGTTTAACATGGAACACTTTATTGGCCCACAGGGTTAGGTTTTATAAGTATTCCCATCCAGTGTCAACACAACCTGAGCAGCTCTACACAATATCCAAATTCAACAACTGAAAAGTGTGGTTCAACTGCAAGAAACTGCAACCGTTTTCTCTTACCCCCATCTTGCCATGATGGTCCACACTGTACACTAATAAGATGCTGCTTCAAAGTAGCATGCAAAGTTGGCAGGATGGATAAAACTTATCCCACTTCACCATTAAAAATCAAAATCAAACCAAAACACTCCCATACACCAGATAATGGAAGGGTAAGAAGGAGGAGGGGAATAAAAGTTTTTGGTGGGTTATCACAAAAAAACCCCCACAAAAACAACAAGAAAAACCCCAACAAACAAACACACACTTTCCCCCAGGCGTCACAAAATGTTTGAACCAAACCCAAAGCTCTTTGCCTTTCTCATCTCTTTTAAGCCAATATTGATTCTATTTTGGAATTTCTTTTACCTTCAAAAGACCTACAAACAAATAACCACAGTACCCTAAAATTTCTCTGAGGAACACAATGTCTAGAGCAGTTATAGATATATGGATGCTAAGGCAAAAAAAGTTCTGTGATTTACCTAAATTCACAAAGTTGTCATAGAGTTGCAGAACTTTGGCTTTTGAGATGTGTGCAGAACTGCACAGACAGCAGACCTCTCCCACCTGTCAGGAAACTCTACATGAGCCATTTCTAACAGCCAGTTCAGTTAACACTGGGACACTACCCAATATGTCAGTGGTAACAGAACCAAGTATTCTTCATTTCTACCCTGCTTTGGCAAACTTCACTAAGTGAATAGTGAAGAATCAGAAAACCCAAACAAAGTAGTCTCATCATCTCTCGGCCAGACCTCCAAACTACAAGAGGGTATAGTACAAGAAGTACCCTGCAAAAGGAAAAGGCTGAATAGATTACTTTTTTGCTGGGATAGATGAAATGCATGTAACAGCAGAATCAGCTGTGTCCCCCCTGTTCTGTGTAAACCACAGCTCTCCATGGAAAACTTGACCTCTCCAGCAACTGTTTTTGTTTCTACACAATTATGAAGGTTAATGCCATTTGTTTCTGTACTACATTGGAGCTGGATGCTACTGCATAAGTATTTGTGTTCTCATGTATTGTGACTGAATCAAACCTTCCATTTAGTTAAAGAAGTACCAGCTTTTGACATTTTCACCTGAATAACTTTGCTCATGCCTGAACAGTGAATCTCCTATAGACACCTGAAGCCTGGGTGAAAGAAGCAAATGGAAATTTTACCTGCGTGAATGATCCATCCTCATTGCATTCTGGGATGAAGACTGCTTCCTGGGGCTTCTTTGCCTGTTCCAGTGCTTGAGCTCTCTCTAATCGACACTTGCTTTGGCCAGCATCTACAAAGAGAAACGCAAAACCCACTTACATTGCAAACACCATTTGGCCTCTCCAAAAGCTACCAGATGCACCATACAACTGTGGGGGAAAACCTCCAAACAAATAAATAAAAAGCACAAAGAACTGTTATCTGCACATTCACAAGGCAGATATGGAGTCAGCACTCACGATCCCAAAGACAAATATAAACCTACACACTTACACTATAAATCAGTTAATGAAAAGCTGCCTAATTTCCTAGTCAATAGTTTTTATGGCCATCTAAGAACTCTGGAAGCTTCTTTCAACAAGTGCTGGAGCACAATGTCCATGCAGCGAGTTGTGTTTGTGTTAGCATTAACAGGCTGAAACTGGATGGCTGAGTATAAACCACGTAATTCAGGCCCAGCAGTGAGCAATGTGGAAGAAGAGATGATCCCATCAAAAATTCTTCTCTGAGTCACTCTTCAGTAAAATGCTAAAATAGCCAGTCATTCATCTGAACTTCCCCCTTTGTGTGGTTTAGATAAGGCAGATATGCAGTTTCCTGTGCTTTCCCGAATCTCAGCTTCTACCTCCAGTCCCAGTGCTTAAAGCCAGGTATGCATTATAACTTTTTCATATGAGTTGCTCACTTTGATGCCAAGAAAAGACATTGCTCTGCAAGCAGAGTTTGAAGGGGTTAAGATCTCAGCTCTTACTTCAGATGATGGCAGCGTGTAGCACGATCTTAACCCCTTCCAGGTCCAGCTCACTGTTACGGAGTATACCCAGATAAGTCTAACACTGATGACTGATCGTCAAAGAGGAGAGTTCTGCCCTGCAGAGATAGAGATTGACTCAGTGTTTACATTTAAAAACACAAGGTCTAACAATACTGCTGTTCAGTCTAGAAAGAGAAGGAAAACAGCAAACATCTGTTTCCATGGCACTCTGACAGAAGGACTAGCAGTTTCTTCCTCTTCCCATGAATCCACTGACTAAAGACTTTCAGTGCAGAAACTGCAAAATCTGATCACCAGAATCTTTCAGCAGCACCAGAGAGTGATCAAAATTGAATTCACAGCTCACTAGGCATGGAAATCATATTGGTTAACAAAAAATTCACTGGATTTCTGAAAATCACGTATTCTGCTTCACAGATCACATGAACTTCAATAACAGAATCACTAATACCAGCACTGAATTAGAAAGTCAGTCTGGATTCTTAGACCAACTGAATTCATATTGCACAGCAATGGAAGCAGCTTCCATCTAAGCCTATCTAGATAAAGAAATCAGTGGAAATGCTATAAATAGTTTAGATAAAGACACAGACCAAAGTTTTCAAGTTATGTACTCCAGTTACACAACTGATGACTCAAGAAACTAACTTCAGATTTGCCAACACAGTTTACTCCCCAAGAAAGATTTCATAAAGGTTACGAAATTATGAAAATCAAATCCTTCTCTATGAAAAGAAGTAATTATTCATAGCAATAGTATACAGCACAGATGCCAGTCACTTAGGGGATGAGTGAGACAGAATAGTGCCTATATCAACTCTGCCACTGACAACTGAGTGGCTACAAGTCAGTCACTTCACCTCCCTGCGACGTCATGTCACTTATCTTTAGACTAATTTGTTTGCGGGGTGTTTGCACATGGACCTTTGATCTCAGGTGGGCCTATTATGTACCTGTACTAGTAGCAAGACTGTTATAGAATGAAGAGATTTGAATAAAATTTACTCTGTATTTAGAGAAGCAGTATTTATTTTTCTAGTTATCCATGACATAAGTTCTGACATGCAATTTCCTTTTCCACTGCTTGCCAAAATGACCAGATGATCAGACCTTGTTTGCACATCTCAAGTGGAGGACAGTCCTGCCAACTGACCCTCCAAACACTTGCCCTTTCTTCCAGTTGAAAAGGAAGTACTGGCAATGTTGTTAATTTTAACACCTATCACCTGCAGATCTGTTCAAGCTTAAGAGTAATCTTGCCTAGCATTACAGAGGACATCATTACAAAACCAGATGCTGTGGCTGCACCTTCTGTTTCACAGCTAGCTGCTCTACTGAAAACACTTCCAACTTCTGCATCACAGAAGACAACTAAGTAGCAAAAATTATGCAGATGCATACTTGTAAGGGAAAAGAAACCAGCTGTGAAATTTTTATGGAACAATCAAAGCACAAGCTCCCAAAAGAAAATGTTTTCTATTCTCTCCATCTGAGGATACAAGACTGCAGACAGGCATATCTGGTTCCTAACCTGAACGTAAAACACAAGCATAAAGCACTTCCACATAGCACCTACCTTAGTGCTGGCACACTCACAAATACATGACAAACTGGAAGCTTCAGCACAGAGCTGGTAGGAACAACCATTTTGTGATATCCCCTGTAGTACAAATACACTAGGAACCCATGCAGAAGGGAGACTAACCCAGATCTTTGACCAATTTGTCCAGTGAACCGAGAAACATGCACAAAATCAAGCCCTTACTGTAAAGCGAAGAGAATATAAACACATTACCGCTAAGGTGACTGTGGCCCTCCTGGCAATTTTAACTGGACTTTATAAACTGAACTCTCTACTACCACCCAGCAGACCATACTTCATAGCAAACTACCACTACACCACAGCACTTAAGAGCTCATCATTGTTGCAGCATCCTCTTTTGCCACTCAACCCTTGGCTCAACTGATGACTCTTCACAAATCCCTGCTTGAGAAGACAGACAATTTTTCTCCTGTACATGAACACTCAGGACTGATTACTCTTCTCATCCTCCCTCATTGATTTCTAAAGGGTCAGGCCAGTCCTTTTACAGCCTTGATTTGGAACAAGCACCTATATACCCCGCTGAGTGCAGAGGTATGTGCATATTGCTATCTTTCTCATCCATCTTCCACAGTTCAGTTCCAGTAAAAACAGTGCCTTTAATATCAACATTTACTAGTTTGTTTTTAGAAGGACTGTCAATCCTTCTCTTCCTCACTCCACAGGCTGGTATTTTCATAATGTTTGCATCAACATGTGATTTCAGTGGGATGATCTCACCTTGCTATTTTTGCTTTGTTAATTAGAAAATGTAAAATATTACATAAGTGCCAAGTGTTAAAAAGTAGCTGCGAAATAGCTCACCTCAAATAACATACATTACAAATTTTACTAAAGCCTGATCTTATTATGGTAGGTTTATATGCCCTATTCTGCATTTTGACTGCTTACTCAAGTGTCTAAGCATTTTTTCTTTCCTCTTTCTAAACACCATGCTTATAAAACACCATGCTTATAAAACAGAATGGCATTAATGCATCCCATGCTCCAGACAGACCAAATTGGACATTCTTCCCTCCATTACATTAGGTGAAAACACCAAAATAGGATGACTTCCTTTGAAAGCAGACCTGCTTGATTTTACTATATCTTTAGACTTGGGACAGATTTACTGTAGCTCAGAAAGCTGCCTTTTAAAGAAAATGAGTTCTCAAGGTAGCAGCTGGCAACTAGGAGACTTAACTACAAGTGATGTTTTTGATATCCCTAGCCTAGTCTGCAGAACACAGGTGCACAAAATTTGGGATTTTGCAATGAAGATGGCTAGTTACAATGGCTGATACTATGCACGAACAGTTTATTCAAAATAGACCATTGTGTCCCTCCTAACACACACACTGCACTCCTGAATAGGCCACGAGAATTCCAGCACCCTCTCCTCAACAGGCAGAAGCAGTACTGACATCACACAACATCACACAATAAAGACCCAAGCGATCCTAGTAACACAAAGTAAAACATCTCCAGGCATCCACATAACATTAGCAGCAAATCAATACAATACAACCACGTAAAATTATCTATTTAAACTAGCTATTTAATTTTAATCCTGCTATGTTTGCATCAAAAGCCCAAAGGGAAAAAATTGATCCAAGCAGCTTTTTACTATTTCCCGTTCCATTAGGTAACTGTCTCATGTACAGGCCAGGTCCCCACAGGACTTGAAGCAGTACAGCTAGACTGAAGTCAGCAGATGCATATCCATTTACTCCAGCCAATTATCTGTGTCTTTGCATAAAACAGGCAAAAATGGAACCTGAGCAAACTACAAAAATGTGCCCATTTGTTCTACAGTATATCAATCATTCTTTACTTTCCCCACTGTAAGAGTCCTATACCTAGAATCTCCAAATTCTTTCACATACACAGAATGGTTCAGGTTGAAAGGGATCACTTGAGGCCATCTGGTCCAACCTCCCTATTCAGGATTGTGTCCAGATAGCTTTTTGATAACTCCAGGGAAGGAGACTCTACAACCTCTTTGGCCAACTGTTCCAGTGTTCAGTTACCTTCACAATAAAAATGTTCTTCCGTATGTTCTGGTGGAACTTCCTGTGTTCCCATTTCTTCTCATTGTCTCTTGTCCTATTGCTTGGCATCACCAAGAAGAGTCTGGCTCTATTCTCTTGACATCCTCCTTTCAGGTACTTAAGATCTCCTCTCACTCATACCTTCTCCAGGATAAATAGGCCCAGCTCCCTCAGCCTTTCCTCTCAAGTGAGATACTTCAGTCCCCTAATCACTTTCATAGCCCTCTGCTGGACTCGTTCCAGGAGCTCCACATCTTTCTTAAACTGGAGAGCCCAGAACTGGACACAGCACTCAAGCTGTGGCCTCATCAAGGCTCAGCAGAGGCAGGATTCACCTCCCTTGACCTGCTGTCAATGCTCTTCCTAATGCACCCCAAGATACCACCGGCCTTCTT
This sequence comes from Sakesphorus luctuosus, assembly GCA_013396695.1. Classification (NCBI taxonomy): domain Eukaryota; kingdom Metazoa; phylum Chordata; class Aves; order Passeriformes; family Thamnophilidae; genus Sakesphorus; species Sakesphorus luctuosus. Next base: position 46,295 of record VWZD01007211.1, on the reverse strand, counting down.
CACCACAAGGGCACACTGCTGGCTCATGCATTGCTTGCTGTCCAACGGGACCTCCAGGTTCTTCTCTGCAGAGCTGCTTTTTAGCAGGTCGGCCCCCAGCCTGTACTGGTGCCTGGGGTTACTCATCCCAGGTGCAGGACTCCACACATTGTTGAATTTCAAAAGGTTCCACTCTCCCCATCCCTTCAACCTCCAACAAGCTGAGATATTTCTGAAGAGCTGCACAGAACTCTGGGGCCACTCCTCCCAGCTTTGTGTCATCAGTGAACTTGCTGGATGCACTCTGTCCCTTCATCCAAGTCACTGATGACTAGATTAAACAATACTGGGCCCAGTACTGAACCTTTAGGGACACTGCTAGTGACAGGCTTCCAATAGACTCTGTACCACAGATTACAACTTTCAGGGATCTACTGTTCAGCCAGTTCTGAAACCACCTCACTGTCCACACATTCAGTCCGCACTTCCTGAGCTGGCCTGTGAAGGACATTAGGGCAGACAGTGTCAAAAGCCTTGCTGAAGTCCAGGTAGATGACATCCACCACTCTTCCCTCATCCAACCAGCCTGTTGTCCAAACATAGAAGGCAATCTGGCTGGTTAAGCATAACTTTCCAATCCATGTTGACTACTCCTGATCATCTTCTTGTCTACCTTTCATGCTGATGCACTTTGCTCCTTCTCCGACACCCACATAGGATTTCTGCTCTAGAGTTCCCTAATTTATCCAGAGCATGGGTAAAAACATTCCTAAATTTGCCAAGTGATTGAAAGTGACATTTTAGAATTTACTGACTAACTGCTGCCAAGGAGGGACACTCTTATTCAAAGTCAAGGGAGAATAAAATTCAAAGACAAAACACACAGATCTAGCAAGCAGACTAGAAGTGATTTCAAAGTATCATTTCCTGCCCAATGGAAACAGTAGGTAGAGCAGAAAGATTATCTTCAAATAACCCATCAGTCAGGAGGAGACCTGCCTTTCCAGCACATTAGCCCAAAGTTGTACTCACCTGTATCCCAGGAGCAAGGCTGAAGACCCCTGTTACAATTTCCACCAGTGACTTACACATGGGTTCACTCTACACAGTGACTTGTGATCTAAGAACCAGCAGACTTTCCAAATGAACCATTATAAATCTGAAGGGAAGGGTTTTTTTTTATAATTAACTAAATCAAACAAGTTCTTAGAAACAAAGCAGTTAACACAGAACTTGAACGTGTTCTAAGACACAGATATCCAATATACGAATATAACAATCACTGCATAAATGAGTCTTGGCAAGCTGTCAAGATTAACAAGTATTCATCTTCAAACCCTGCAGTTTTGAGCTATAACTCTTATTTAACATCAGATCTTATGATGTCTCCTGACAAAAGATCCAAGTAGGATTGCTTGGTTGTGTATTTTATGCACAGCTACACCATCTGGAACATTCTCTACAATCTCATCAATAAGGCTCCATTTGTCATGGATGCCAGAGTTTGATCATTTTAAGCTACTCCTGACTTTTAACCCTTTGTGATGTGTGAGTGAGGGTTTGGAGGGAGTTCAGATAATCTAGCACTGAAGGAATTTCATTAAAAAGCACTTGAGGAAGCTAGCAAGGAATGAGGGCTGAATAAGGGTTATAGTCACCAAAGGTCTGGCAAGGTTTCATCTTTAAAGGTCTTTAGTTTCTTGAGAGAGCAGAGTGTTAAGTTGAATCAAAAAGGTTCTGTTCTCACTATGGAAACCATTCTGTTTTCCTTGGCATAAGCACAGTTCAAGTCATTGGCATATGACACTGGAAACCTATGACAATCTGCAGTGCAGAACTATGCCTTGCTGTCCACAATAGACTTTTCCTTTGTTTCCCTCCTCTTAGAGAGGGAAGTACAAGTTATAATTGCTCATTTTATAAGGATAAGTTCTTAGGTACAGTATCTACCACACTGTATGTGACTGAGCTCAATGGCTCATGAGATCCCTTACAATTCTATGGGAGTTCTCCTGTAGAGCATCTCTGTCATGCAGGAGGAATAAAGGCTGTTGAGGGTAAATCTGCTGCTCTGTTACAGTAGAAGGTGCTTGAACTCTGTTGGTGATACCTTCCTTTAGCATATGGATTTACCACATTTCAGATCCCATGTTTTAAGCAACTGAACAGTGCCATTTTACATACAAGTATCAGCCGTGAAATTGCTTATCTAAGCCACCCTGCTTAAGGGAAGACAGCAAAACCAGGATTCCCATCAATCAGCTTCTTACTGTGATACTCAAAAAGGCATCACTTGCAGGAACAGCCCATCTGCTTCTTTTGCCTTGGGAAGAAAGCTTTGGGTTTCCAGTACTTAGAAAGTAGCCTAATTCAAAGGCTTTTATCTATGCTATGTGAGAAGTTGCCATAAACCAAACCAGCAGTGGTGACAAAAAAAATATAAAATAAAAGGAATCATACAAGCAAGCTTTACTCCAATAAGAAACTGTTTAAAAGAGAGCAATATTTGAGGTCATGCTCATAACTCACCTAAACTATAAAGTCTATCAGTACATTGCAGAGGGATTTCCATTTTGGATCAAGTAATTCTGACAAAGATACATTTTTGTAACAGTATAAAAGGCTTCATGAACAAAAGCCAGGCGTAAATGTATGCCTATTTATCCTTTCACATAGATTTTAATGAGTTACTCCTGTCACTTTAACCAATCGCTTAAAATATCTGTGCCATTTCCCCTCTGAGTCAACTGTGCTCTCAGAAAATGGACTCTACTTGATTTTTCACTTCACTGTAGAAGCAAAGCATTTTGTGACAAGACATCAATATTCCTTTAAAAAGTTTCAACTTCATCTTTAGACTAGGCTGAAGGGATCAACTGAGGGATAGTATTCGCACTTCTAAGAGCATGTGTTAACAGTAAATAGGCACAAAAAAGACATGTAAAGCCTTGTATGAACTGTCATCTTAATTAGCTCAGCACAGAGAGGCTGTGTATGTCTGAAAAGGAACTAGACATCTACTGTGCATCACACATTCTTCCACATTCTTCTCAGTCAAAGATATCGTGGTTTCTCGCCAGCACAGGTAGCAAGGAAGAAGTCTGCTTTCAGAATTTGATTTTACAGTGCCATGCAGCCAGTTGCTTCTTTCTGCAGTCACACAGACACATTTCAGCCCTTTTTCAGTGACGTCTGTGCCTCCTTTGCATGATAATTCAGCCAGCCCTTACTCCACTGCCTAAACTCAGACTCAGATACCCATGCTTACATGAATGCACAATTTCAAATCAGATTACTCACAGAGGGTGGTACTAAACATGAGGGTCTACGAAATCAGTTTTTTACAAGGTAGGGCTCCCAATCTTCCTCTCAGAGGCATTTGAAATCCACTTACCTTTGCACCGGCCACGATGTGTCACGCTCAGACTTGACTCACGGCATTTGGCTCTCTGGTAATCGCACATTGACTCGTATGTTCTGCCATCAGAAGCACAGAGGGGTTTGGACTGGGACCTGGAGCAATGCAGGTTACACTGAGGGTCTCTGTCACGGTCGCTTATTAAAAACTGAAGGAAGTGAAAAAAGGAAGGGAGAAAAAAAATAGTGGTTTTGTTTGGTTTCCCAAAACAATCTTTTTTTTTTATGACAATAACAACATGGTCTATAATGCATTTTAAGCTGCCTACCAAAGCTGACTTTGCCTGAAGGGAACTTTAAATGAAACACGTACATCTTTTAAAAAAATTAAGGGTCTTTGCCATTCCATTTTCTTTAATAAAACTGAAACATTACTCACTCTGCCTCACCTCTAAAAACATAAGATGTACAAAGCCAAACATAACCCACACGGGAAGAGTAATACTGAGTCATAACAGTCCAGCTTGTCCAGTGCCCTGCCACAGTCTCTGGAAACTAGATAATTTTAGTCAGAGACACAAGAAACTTATCACCAAGGACAGAGGAACCCAAATAACCTACCAAGATTGGCCTTGGTAGTTGAACCACACATGTGGCCAGCTTTGTATCACCAGTTACCTGTTATTTAAAGCATTGCTTATATTATCTGTGGATACCACTTCCAAGAGCATACCTGCACACTCCCAAAGCCACTTTTTCATCCTTTCTGATGACATCCAGCACAGATGGATTCCACGCATCTCACAGTCCAACTGCACACTACATGAAAACCTGTGTCCTTGCAGAAGTCTGAATTTGTCATTTTTCTGAATACCTTTTCTTCCTGAGCATTTCATTAGGATGAAACCCATTTTGTATAAACATGGCACTCCTTTGAGTCTCCTAATTTGACAACCTCAGACTCCCAATTTCTCACTCAAACCACTTCCTCCATAGCATGATCACTACTGTTTCCCTTCTCTGAAGACAGCTTGGCTTTTGCCTTATTTTTGGTGATGGCAAAACACAAAAGACTCATGAATGGGTCCTCATCTTCTGTCTGTTTGTTCCCTGCAAATCCCAACATCTCAACTGCTGTACCCCGAGCTATACCCTGAGCTCCCCAGAGGGACACCCAGGTCTCTTTCCCAAATTTTTATTGTCTTCCTAAGGATCTCAACTGACAGGCTTCTTTCCATAAACACCAGCACAAAGTTTTGGCAAAATGTGACAGCAGCAGCCTGTCCCAAGTTACACAAAAATTCTGGTATTCACCTATTTCTTTTCTTTTTTCTCCAAAACTACCTTTTGGCCTTTTTGGTGTTTGGCACCTTCTTGAAAGAGACTGAACTGCTAGTGACCAATGACTCAAACATTTGACCACCCGCAGTGACCCACCCAGGTGCTGTGAGAGACTGGACTATTGGTGCTGATGGCTCAGTCAGCAGCGTGCTCTGCCGACAATGTGCATGAGACCCAGGCCAGGGGCTGAAGGCGTGCACAGCTGACACTGCAGGCTACAAGCTGGGTGTTAAACAGGACAAGGAAAGAGTCAAATCCTGCGAGATGGGGTAGTGCTGGGGTTTTTTTCCTTACACAGATAACTCAGCTGTGATAAGTTTCCGGAACATTCACATACAGCCTGAAAATATTCACGTCTTGTCGATGAGCCGCAATGGGCCATAATGGACTCAGCTGCACTGACGCAAGAGATAGCTGCAACATCTTAGAAGGTGTCAAAGACGCCCAAAGTATCCCTTTACTCGTAGTATTCCATCATCCAGTGCAAGACTCCTCATTCCCACATGAACCTGAGGGTAAATAACTTGAAGTTTCAGGGTTTCCCTCACCCACACCTGGTTTCCACCACCACCACCTTGACTATCTGGGCAACGACCACCACTGTGACCAATGAACATCAAAATTGCAACAACCAAGTCTTGTCAGTGGATCCAACAGGTGTCCTGTGGGTCCTTCCAGTCACCTGGGGGATCTGCTGGGGGCCCCTGCTCCGACTGCCTATACCAGCACTGCAGCCTCACTCCAGCCCTACACAAGCATCTGCCAGTATCAAATTCCAGCTATCCACCATTTCCTGCCAGTGCTGACTCTCCAACCATTCCTGCCAGATTTTCTAGGCTTGGGGGAGGCAAATCACGTGGAAAGGAGGCCATCCTATCACTGTTCCTGTGGCCACATGTGTTTTTCCCAGATGAGGGAGGCTGGCCACCATATCAGTTTGGGCCACTGGGCAGGGATTGGGAAGTTTCTCTTCATCGGTTGGTTTACCCCAGTCTTATCAGTTATTAATAGCATTCCTCTTGGTAAGGAGTTATTTGCTCACTCTCTCAGTGTTGGAGAAACTAGAAGTATTGAATTCGAAGGAGGAGACTTCTATCCGAGTTATCTACCCCTCCAAATTGTCTCAAACTGAGGCAGCCCTTTTCACTTTCCATGCTACCTCTCTTAATGGTTAAACTATTACCCTAACCCAAACATCTGCTCACAGGAAGATTTTGGGGAACTCTTCAAAGAAGTTCCATGAGGACCAAGCAAAGAAAAGGGAAATTAAACCTGCCTTGCACTTCCCCTTCTCTAGGTCCCATTTCTAAAGCTTCTTGCAAATCTGGATGCAACAGAGCTGTTCTCTAACACACTGATATCCCAGTTTGCTGTCAAAGCACTTAAGAGCTCAGCAGTTCAGAGCTGGCTGGCAAGTGGGCACTGACTGACACCCTGCCTGCATGCACAAAGCCACAGCTCTCCAAGTGTGTTGATAGCTGGATGCCTTACAGGGAAGTGTGAGTCATTGCCATAATCACCTTGGTGTTACAGTTTCCTACAAAGCTGTCTACTCTATGCTTGGAGGTTAAAGCTGTTGAAAAAACATTGCCTGAAGCCTAGTTTGAGTTGGTTTTTAACGACTCCAAGAACACGCATCTCTGAAATGGGATTGCTGGTTTGGTTTTTTTACATTAAAAAAAAATTCTTCACCCTCTTCTTCCCCTCTTCGTCCCCCCAGCTGAGTGAAAAACAACTGAGAAGTTTCATACTGCTTAATCTTTTTAAGACTGATGCATTACTAAAACCCTATTTTACTTTCGGTGGAGTAAACATTCTTCAAAATCTGTCAGACTCTCCAAAAAGCATAGTGTTTTTTGGTTGGTTGGTTTTTTTTCTATAACCTGGCAACACCTGTTCCAAATGGGAAATTGGAAAATTTAAACCTGAAGGCAATTTTATATGGTTTATAGAGACCTGGACTAGACTATAAAAACACTGTAAAGCTGGACCAAGTTTTTTCTTTTTCAGGGACTGGACTATCAGAGGTTAGCTTAGAATTGCTCTGGCTACAGTAATGTCTTTTTGTGGACCCCAAAATGCAAAGATCACCAGTGACAGTAAACCTACAGCAAAAAGCTGAAGTTTCCTCCCAGCGTGTGATGCCAGAAACCCTGAAAGACTGACAAGGCTTTTCAGGTGTCTGTATGAATAAGCAAACTTTAAAAGCAGAGCTGCCTGATAGGATAGTATGGTGGACATGCAGCAATTAAATATTCAATTCAATACAGATGCCATTCTGTTTAGAAGGAACACACACATTTCTCATTTACCACCACTGAGGGCTTGAACTACTGGGATGAAACTTTTCACAAATTCCTTGTGTCAGAAGCCAAGTTCCACAGACCCAAGTTATCTAGAGGTGCAACAAAAAAGCTAGAACACTGGTTCTCAGCATCAAATCATTTACCAGCTTACTGAGAGTCATCTTGTATAGTGGGGCCTTGAGCATCAGGAACACCGCTTCTTCCAGAAAGGGCATCTCTGAAGAACAGAGGGTCGACAAACAAGTTAAACCTAAGGCTATGGAAGAGCTTTCCTCAGATGCCTTCTCACAGACAAACAGCTTGACATTTATTAATTATGAGGGCCTGAGGAAACATGCAGAGCACCCCAATGCAGTCTATGAAGTTCTTGCCTGCCCAAATTAAGCCAAGAACCATGTTATTACACACAAAAAAAAAATTCAAAGCCTTTTTAGCATTTGTAATTTGGATTACTGTAAGGAGCCCACACAGCATGTTAGGTGCTTTCCAGACACTGAAGATGCCATACCTGCCTTGCCAAAAAAGTTTATGGTTTACATAGTTGCACAAGATGGTGCTTGTTTTGTTCAGGTAGATTGTAACTGTGCAAGTCTGCATTAATTTGAAAAAGGATCCAGGATCACACCTGTCTGATCAGGGTTCTTCTCATGCAAGCAAACAGCATGGCCAGAAAGGCCAGTAATATCTCCAGGAATCCAAAGGGCTTCAAAACCTCCCCATTACAGCAGGACACCTGCTCCACTGCAGCTCACAGCCCATGTCTTTGCTCAACAGCCCGGCCACCTTTTGGATAGTAAAATGGTGGTTCTTGGGCCCATTTCTAGCTGGTAAGCATCAATGCTACAGAAGTGATGATCAATACAGACCATCCAGAGACATTTAATATACTAGCTGTTTTGAGTGTGGATTCCCTCTCATCCAGCAGAGGAAGTCTTCCTTTCAGCACTTTGCTTTGTTTGAGAGCACACCACCTGCCATCCTTTGTAAGCAACTTCAGCTACATGGAGAAAAACATTGGATGAATGTCAAAATGTGTCTGCCATGGGAATATCACTTGGATCTATAATTTTAACATCTAGGACTACAGTCTGTACATTACCTCTTCCCAGTTCTTTATTCCTACTTCAAGCAAGCATGCACCATTTTCCTAAGAGCACAGCCCTGCTCCAGAAAAGCATCTTGATCACTGCAGGAGGTACTGCTGAGCCAGGCTGAGCGCTGTGAGCAATATGCACAAGGTGCCCTAACACTTGGCTACCCACCCTTCCCAGGCACAACCGAGGCATTAACATGATTCTCTGGTCCCTTCAGAGGAAGAGTGGCAAGGTAAGTATTCTGCCTTTAACACCAAATGTCCTAGGATGACCCCTGAAGTTCAAATCAAAGCTTGATGGATGCCCTAACACCTTCAGGATGCACACACAAATGGGCTTTGCAAACAAGAAAATCACCACTCACAGAGCAGTGCTTGGTGCTCTACACACAGACATACACGAGCAGACCTGGGACTCAGGGGAAAAAGTAATCCTGCAAACATGTCCAGCACCAGCAGGTTTCCAAGCTTTATCTAGAAAGAAAAAAGCCAAACAAACAACCACATGAAAAAACCCTTTAACCCACAAACACAAAAGCCCACAAAAACTAGAAGGAACTATCTGTTTTACAGGAAAAAGTTAAAATTGACCAGATTGCAAGTGGGGTCCCATCAATGTAGGCTCAGTGCTAAAATAAGCATAAGTAACACTGGTATTAAGCAATGGTATGTGTATTTTTGTAGTATTTGTTTACACTAAGGGAGTCTGCACAACTCCTATACCAGTCAGTTTAAGTCCCTGCCTTAAAGAGCTTCCCCTTCAATGCAGCTCTCAGAGCATCTTTTTAATGTCAAGTGTTCCATCTTTATAAGGACACAAATCTCTTTTAGCGAAGAGATTTACACAGGTGCTTGAAGAAATCACTTTCAAAACTGCTTTCTGCTTCTTCAGACTTGAAAAGAAAACGGAATGATAAGAGGTCAGAATGAAGTTAACTTTGCCAACAAAGCATATCTGTTCTTTTTCTCCACACCTCAACACCACTGCTGACAAACAACAAACACTGATTAAAGGGGTTTTAATGCCTGTGAAGGAAAGCAGGCTCCCTGCAGCTGCACAGCAGCTGGGAACACTTGTGTTATTTAGCAGAGAAAGGTCTGACCCCACAAGTGAAAATGAGCTTGGTGGTCACTCATTCTATTCACCATCTGGGCACATTATAAGCACAAACAGAACAGCACAGCCCTTTGTGATGGAGGTAACAAGAAATGGCCAAGATATTGTAGTACCACAGTAATAGTGCTTTAGCAAGGCTTGAGGGAAAAGAGGGAGCAAGGGACACAAATGATGTGAACTTGGGAAAGTAGTGGTCTACTGAGAAACAAATCCAGAAGACAAGAGTTCACTACAGATCAAAATAGAGGTGCCTCTGCTATTTAGCAGCTTCACTTCCAATTAGTACTACAGAGTGTTGCAGCCTAACAAAACCGAGATGGAGAAAACACCACATGCAATACCTTACACCCCTGCTTTGGCAAATTTCAAGTTTGAAGACCCTTAGAATACATCTTGGGACAGAGTGATTGATCTAGTTGTAATCATACAGCACAGATCACCCACTCATTTGTCTGAGCACTCAGACTGGCCTCACTTAAGTACAAATGAGAGAGTCCTTCCCAGGGAGAAGTCCCCAGGAACACTCTACCATTTCATACAATAAAGGAGACTATAAATTTCTGGCATTTCTGTTGCTGTTGGAAAGAAACATTTCACATTTTTATGCCTTAGTTTCAGGCTCTAAACTGATTCAACCAGCCATTCTGGAGGCAGGGCTGGAGCCAAGTCCCAGTTTTAATCATGGCCAGATTCTAAGCCCCATAGCAGGTTGCCCACAGGACACAAGGACTTCAACTAGGACTTCAACTTCAACCATTGGGTTTGGACTTCAACCAAGTTTCCTGCCATGGAACCATAAGCCTAGCAGGCCTCACAGGGGTCAAAGATCCTATTCTGAGCCAGAGACCAAAAATGCCTGGCTACTAGGAATAAAAAAAGAAAACTGGGAAATCCTTAAAAACTGTCAGAGAAAGGACTGTCAGGTCTTGGATCTCATATGTGCAGAAAGATATCAACTAGCCAGAGCCACCACAAACTCTCAACATCTCACCAGGCTGTCTGGCCTCTGTCTTTAAAGTGCCCACATAGCTTCAGAGCCTATCAAGTGAAAAAGGGCTTTAGAAATGAGCTTCCTGAGAAGTCCATCATGTGTTTTGGGGCAGGGGGAGGAAGAGATTGATCTATTTTAATATAGCCTTTTTTGGAAATACTCACAACTTGTACTTCACTGGCATCTGGCTTACTCTGGTTTAAGCATTTGCTTTTACAACAAGATTTCTCAAAGTCCTGCATTTTAGCAAGTTCCAGTCCTTGTGTGGGTTTTTTTAGCATCCTACAGTTTCATACTGAGGCTTAAGACTTTCCCAACAGATTTTAGACAGGCATAGGACTTTGCCCAAGGAGAAGGTACTTAAAACAAGAAATATATTGTAATATTTTTATTCCTTCATTCATTCCTCCTGCAAAGTGAGGAGTTGAGCCGCTTACGTGTCAACCCCAGGCCCCCAGCTGTGCAAATAAGAATGGGTTTGAAGTACATAGCCTGTGCTTGAGGATAGGTGAAGGCTGGGCAAACATATGGGATCACACTGCAAAGCCAGCAAACTCTAGATTTATTTGCATGAGTTGAATTCAAGACAGTTTTCTGCTCTTTTAGTCTAGAAATGTCATTTTTCTATAGTGATTCTCCATTCCCCCACACTATCCTCCCTCAATCTTTGCTTTGTGCAAGCCACTACAATGAAGGACAGCACTTAAGTATTGTGCTTCATCTGTTAGCTAAGAAATAATACTTTGGTTTTCTTCACAAGCTGATCCCCAAACACGATGCAGCAGCTGTGCTCTGCTTTTAGAAGATGAGGGACTAGATCTAGACACACTACCTAACTGAGTATTTGAAGTGCCCATCAAGGTTTCAGGAGAAACCCATAGAACTGGACCTCACCCCAGAGCAGCAATCTCAGCTGTTTGTTGCTGTGGTTTTCTTTTTCTTTAAAATAAAGAGAAGGCACTGCAGTCAGGGAGTGAACTTTTAAAATTTAATCTATTTGCTTTTGAGGCGCTTTACTACAGTTGACTTGTGGGAAAAAAATGTCAGAGACATCAAGAGCAGGACATTCATTTCAGAGTTTCAAATAATCCCTTCTTCCTAACAATTTATCCACGTGTCTGTATCACCTTTATAAAATGTAACTTCAATTTTGTAAATCTCAAGTTTAGGCAGCTCAAATTGTACTGCAGATCAGTACCCCAATCATCGAAACACAGGAGGAAACCAAAATTCAAACACAAAACAGAAATTTTGTCTGAAGTCTCACATTTCTAACACATGACTTCTAAACTTTTCTAGTAATTTTGGTGGTATTAAGGTAGATAGTGATTTAATTTCTTTGAAATAATTTACTTCAGCTGCTGTTAAAGCTCACTCTCCTACTTGGATTATTCATGCAGCCAAGGTGACAGGTAAGCCTAGAACAAATTGGAGATTAAATTTGTCAAACACATTGACAAGAGAAAGCATGTTTAACTTGAACTATTTCTTTTCTTTACCGTTGCTACTATACATGTTGAACTAGACAAAAGATCCAAATGTTTTAGCAGTCAGGCAATGAATTGCTTCTCCCCAAGAAAACTTCCATTAGTATAAAAGGTGCAATTTTGTCTTCAGTAAAATGTATTGTTTAATAACATGATCTGGTTTAAGGAGTCCTGTGCTTATTCAGCATAACTCAAGAAACAAACTAAAAACATCCCTCTGTATAATTGAGGCCAAGTTAATCTTTGAGTAACCGTAACACCCACTTTAGTTTGTTAAAATAATTGAGGCTGTGGATATCCCCTGGCAAATGTAGCAGGACTGCAACTTTATGCTGTCACTAGGTGAGAACTCAACTATTCCCTTGTAATCGGGTATGTTTTTCTCAAAAGAAGCTCTCAGAAAAGCAGAAGCATTGAAGTAATACCAGCTGTATACTTCAACATAGGACAGTATCTCAAGCAAGATCTCCAGAAATAGTGATCCCTATGCTTACACAAATGTTAGCAGACTAAATGCTTTAAGCCATTGCACAAACTCTTCTCTCTTGGCCCCAACTCTCCTGAATCATGGAGGAGACTGAAGTACATACTTTCCTACCCTCCACTGTATAAATCAGAACTTGTAGAGTTCTGTGCACTGACATGAGAAGTCTAATCACTTACAAAAAGTGGCTACAAAATAACACTTTCTTGACCCTATTTTCCCCCTTGTACTGCTTTTAGTAGAACTGGCATGCAGTCAGCCTAGGAAACCTTGTCCATTTACAAGAGCTTAGAGTATTGCAGACAGAATGGGCAAACTGTGCGGCCACCAGTACTGAGCTCTTGAAGTGTTAGAAGTTGGAAGTTTATCTAATTAGATCTGCTGTATAATTCACAGTAATCATAGAATGGCTTTAGTTGAAAGAGACCATAATGATCCTCTAGTTCACACCCCTTTGCCATGGGCAGGGACACCTCTCATTAGGTCAACTTGCTCCAAGCCCCATCCAACTTGCTCTTAAACACTTCCACAATGGGACATCCACACTCTGGGCAACCTGTTCCAGTGCTTTGCCACTCTCACAGTAAAGAATTTCTTCTTAATATCTAATATAAACCTACTCTCAGTTTGGATCCATTCCCCCTTGTCCTGTCGCTACATGCTCTTGTAAATAATCTCTCTCCATCTTTCTTGTAGGCTCCCTTTCACCTATATTGAGTTTCCCCTCCACCTATATTTAGTTTCTCCCTAGAAATTCCACTAGAACCTTTCTGCAGCCTGTCTTGAATGTCTCAAAATTTCTACTAGTGCAAGTTTGTCAACATTACAGTAATACTGTTCACTATGCTCTAATGAACAGCTTAACACTCCCTTTTTCCAAAGGGCAGAAGAGTCTTGATACAAGCTTTTCACATGTACTGGGGGGATACACAAACTGCAAGCACGTCTGATGACAACAAAGTTTTGATGAAGCATTCTTAAATGAATAATCTGTTTGATGAAGTACAAATTCTGTTGATTTTCCATCAGTAGCCTGGTATGGATAAAGGGTTTCCTTTTAAATCCAACTCCCCTAAAATTTGTCATCATCATCTGACATCTCAGTTCATTCAGACTCCCTTCTCTTACGCACCTTCTCAAGCTTCTCTCAAGAACTCGGAGTACTTTGCCCTTTACTTCCACAGCGTTATTGCTGAAGAGCTGGGTACCTACTTTAAGTGGACTCTCCAAGTCAGTTGATAAACTTTCTAAACATCCCAAACGGACAAGATAAAAACCAACATCTTCTCCCCATCACCCATTATTCCCAATAAGACAAAACTTTCTATACATGCCAGAGACTTCCCACTGCAAAAAGTGGATATCAAGTCTAACTAAAGACAGTTTTGTAACCTGAACACTGTCTCCTGGATAAGTGCCATTCCCTTCAGCATGCACACAAGGCACATTATGTAAGCACACACAGCAAGTCAGATACAACTGAGCTTACCTCAAGTCAGATAATCCTTTCCCCACTTTCAAGTCTACACCAGCACCAGTGCCTCCCGTCAGTCACAGCCATATATATTAGACATTACTACTGTAAGCAAAGCAGGTGTATGAAGAGGACTACCATCTCTAGAACTGCTCTATTCTGCTAGGAGAGAATCTCATAAGGAGACATGATGACTGAACATAGTTTACAAACACAGTTTGGCAACCACATCTTCAGAGTTGGGCTCCAATGGAAATAAAACTGTGCAAAGCCACTTCTTACATCACAAATATTTTGTCCTTGTAGATCTTTCAGGATGGAGAATACTACCCATTATAACTCCATAGCTCTGCAAGTTTCAGTCCTTAAATCAATTCCTCTAAAATGCTGAAAGCAGCATTGAAATTGAAGCCGGTATCCAGTCTTCATCATAGTTGGTGTTTCTGCTGCCAACAGTAGAACCAAGAAGTATCAGAAATAACTGAACTCATTAGTTCAAAATCCAGCAAGGGCTGGCACCCATCAGTAGATGCATACTAAATGAATACAAAGTCTGAAATTCTTAAAAAAGGAGGTACTGAAAACACTTAATGGTTCACTTTCCTTAACTATGTTCTTACCCCTACATGCTCCAAAGACAATGATTAACCAGAGATAATTCTCAGGGGAAGATGGCTACACCAGGAGCTTCTCTCCACTTCATTTGACTTTACATATACTATCATCAGCACTTCAGTGTCAAGGTTTCTGAAGCACTATGACTACTGTAGGCCTACCTTGCCATCTCCAGAGAGAGATTCAAAGTTGGGTTCTGGCCCTAGCAGGTATACACAGTAATAAGGGAGGTTGCCCCTATTACTCTAACTCCTCTGAAGTGTCAGAGACAGTGCAGCTGAAGAAAAGACTGGAATTCCACCTTGGTTATACCTAACATGTACTCATATTAAATACATTATATTATCATGTTGCCAATATTGTGAAAGTAGCAGCTCTCTTACATTTACTACTAATGTGCTGTTAAAAAGAAAGGGTTTTTCCTAATATCATAGAGGACGTGTTATCCCTGGACTTCTAGTCTATAAATTAAGAGGCAAGAATAAAGACACACGCTCATTAGCAGAAGAGTATTAACTGTTCAGTTAATAGCTGTGAGGTACCATTTGCTCCCCCTGGGGAGGAGGGGAATCTCTGCAGTAGTGCTATCTGCCTACCAATACATGCAGTTATTTGACATGAAGACTTCATGCATCTGATCTGAAGACAGGTTGTTTCAAAGACTGAACTTCATAAAAGTCAGATGACAACATTTAAAAACATCATTTAGAAATCTTAACTCTCGTTTTAGCAGGCTAGCTGAGACTTCTGCACCCTTCTCCCGTAGGATGCTGTTGTCATTGTAAGGATCCCAGGCTTGGCTTCCTAAGACTCACTGTTTCAGGTGCCAAACCCACCATGGTGGATTCCACAGTGACCCAAACAGGCACATTAAATACAAGGCAAGATTTAAATTCAGAACGAAATAACCCAGTTCTGCCAACTAAGAAAAAATGTGCCAGCCAGGAATTTACACCAAGAAGGAAACAATCAGGAAACGATGTAAAAAACAAAGTGAAACTCCCATCAAAAGTCAGGAAAAAAAATAAACTTCTCATATCAACTCCCTAAGGGAAAGATTCACTGTTTCATTATTTCATTCTGTAGGTCTGTTTGCATTATATTTTACAGCATGTAACAATACCTCTCATCTTTCCAATTACCTTTCAACCAAATGCTTTCCTCAGTTTTGTAGGGGTAACCATCCAGAGTTTAGCCCTCTTTACAAAGTAAGTGGTAGATAGTGCTTTCTTAGGCTGTCAGGCAGTTTTGGCCTTTGGAGACAGTACAGGCAGTAGCAGAGAAGCTTTCCTCATTATCAGAGTCTTTATGGATCAGAGATTGAAGAAACTGCTGCGCACAGAAGGCTCAGGATAGAAACTTCAGTTCTGCTGGTACGAAACTCTGCTTCCTGCTCCCACCTCAAAAAAATAGTCACTTAATATATGACCATCTAAATATGACAAAAACCTTTCCATAACAGACAAGATGCACGCGTTGGTTGCTTCATGAGATGGATCCTTGTAAGCGGCACCATGGTTAGCTCTAATGCCATCATCTGTTGTCAGTGACAGGCAACGCTCAGAAGAGTAAACATACTTTCCAATTTCTGCAGACAGGATTTGTTTACAGTAGTTACTTGTGTCTTTCTTCAAAACTGTAGCAGTAACTTAGCTGCTGATTGCTGAACTTGAAGGAAAAAAATACCAGGTCAAGCACCTCTACAGCACTGAGGAGTCAAACTAGGCAACACCACTTCAAACTAGCAAGTCCTTAGTGAGCAAGGTTTCCTAGCCTATCAAGTACAGTTCACATGCCTTCCAGTATCTGGGGAGTAAGATGTTGCATTTTATCACCACCACTGAACTACCAAGCAACATTACTATACACTAGAACAAACATCTGTTTTAGCATGAAAATCTGTTTACACAGGTAAGACATATTTTCCATACTGAAGTGACAGATGTGGTTTATATGATGGTCCCAGCAGAATCTCTCCTGCTGAGCTCTACAAAGAAACATAGAGCAGAATCATTTAGTTTGGAAAATACCTCTAAGATAGAGTCCAACCATTAACCCAGCACTGCCAAGTCTGCCCCTAAGTCATGTCCCCAGGTGCTACATCTACACATCTTTTAAATGCCTCCAGGGATGGTGACTCAACCACTTTTCTGGGCAGCATGTTCCAATACTTGACAACCCTTTCAGTGAAGAAATTTTTCCCAATATCTAATCTAAACCTCCCCTGGTGTAACTTGAGGCCATTTCCTTTTGTCCTGTCACTTGTTACCTGGGAGAAGAGGCTGACCCCGACCTCACTATACGCTCCTTTCAGGTAGTTGTAGAGACCTGTAAGGTCTCACCTGAGCCTCCTTTTCTTCAGGTTAAACAATCCCAACTCCCTCAGCTGCTCCTCCTAAGACTTGTGGTCTACACCCCTCCCCAGCTTTGCTGCCCTTCTCTGGACACACTTCAGCCTTTCAATGTCTTTCTTGTAGCATGGGGAAACATCTCTAAGCTGTCAAGTTGCTGCTATGAAGTCTGTATTTTTATTATGTAGAATAGGAAACAAGGACAGGGATGTCTTTAAAAGACAAAACATTTACAGGTGTATCTTGATGCTGCCCCAGATTGATGGTATTTTCCCAAACAGGATACAAAATCCCTTTCCCATTAAAGCACTTCCTTTCCTCCCCACAATGTTATATATATATTTAATCCCCACATCCAAGCAGAAAGGTGTTAGTAACTGATCTTCACACAAACTGTTCACTCTCTCATGTTGACAGTTTTTTCACAACATTTTGTACTATAGAACTGTTTATTTTAGTGTGTTTATTTTCAACTTGCAGAAAGGCCAATTCTAGCTACACTGAACTATTTTTCACACTTTTAGTGAGGAGCTGCAGAATACTCACACTGCTTCCTTGTTGCTCAAAGCAGACATGCCTTCCTTATTTTCCATGGAAGTAAGCTTTAGAACATTCCCAGTTCTATGGTATTTCACCTTAAACACGGGTAAAATTAACTTTCATTGTCACGAAGACCCTTGCAGTTAAAAGCTATGATATCTTTGGTTATCTTGGATATCTTTTTTGTATCTTCATACATGAGCTGCTGTCTAGGACTGACAGCTTTCCATACAAGAAGCCATCTATAGTCTAAAGTCACACAGCACTTACCAAGTTAGCTTTCCTCCAGTCACACTCACTGGGGCTCTGGAAGTCCTCAGCCAACCTTGTGCTGCAATTTCTGTGTGTGTTGCTAGTAGAATTTAAAAGCTTTAATATACATATCAGTCTCTTTTTGCTGTCAGCCTCCCTGAAGGGAGCAGGGTATCAGTCTTAATATAAGCAAATACAAGACCTTTGCACAATAAATCTTTGACAATGATAACTGGCAAGGCTATTGCAGTCTCTCATCTTCCTTTTCAGGGCATGTTATTGAGACAGCTATGGCAAAACATCTGCGGCTTTATCTGGATTCCTCAGATTTTCTGGATCTTTTTCCATTTGGTCTAAGACCTGGCCTCAGTACAAACACATACTCAGGCTGACTGGTCAGACTTCTTACAGTGGACAAAGACTAAACTAACATTTTTGATAGAAAGCAGGCTGTGATGCCACCTTTCACATATAGCTTTGTGACTGATTTAAGCTATGAAAAGTAAGTAGTACTTCCACCATCACCACATCTAGAAGTAAGCTTCTGCACAGGGTTAAGCAGTTTTCTTTCTTCATGCTTTCTCTAGCTTAAGAGCACTGGGCCTGATCTCATCTGAAGGAATTTGCTTTTCAGATCCAAATAATTGGGATTCCTCTTCTCATTGGAGGATATTGCCCACCTTAAAGCAGCCTGGACTATGGCCAATAAGAAAATGTTTCCAGGAAGTGACACCAGTAGAAAAGATCAGAAGCAGGACTTCCTTTATCACTTACTGCTCACATGATACTATACTGCTCGAGGGGCCAAGCAGGCAAGCTGATGCATTGGCAGGGAACAAGGGAGATGGAATATGTGCAATCACTTCTCCCCATCCACCTGTGCCACCCATGCAAGAATTACAGAATGCCTTTTTCCTCATCCAAACAAGACAAAACCAGCAAATTTTCCTCTCTCACCCTGTGCAAATGCAAGCCCAAGAAGAGCTCTAGTTACTATAAAGTGCTGAAGACCTCAGTTGAGCTTTGTTTAAAAATAGGTAGATAGATAAGAATATGAAGGCCTCAGCTGTGGTGGTTGGCATGCACAGCCAAAAAAGCAACTCAGTGCTATATAAATATTAACAAGATCATTGAAAGCAGCAGCCAGGGCAATCAGTTCTCAGTAGGCTTCAGGCTGAAGAGGAGCCCATTCTGCTTCAAAAGGCCCTCCTCCTCTTACCTCCCCTAAGTTTAACAACCTCTTCTAACTGAAGAGTTATCCCAGGCTTTAGCTATCTTAGCAGATATTGCTAAATCCTAGTTTCACCTGAAAAAAATCTTGACATGCTGAATTATATATCATCTCACTTCTTACTAGCTCTTTGGCCTACACCAGGAGGCAAGAGATAATTGGATGGGTAATCAAGTTTAAGAAGTCTAAGGAAAGGCAGTCCTACAAACAGGGAGGGAAGAGTTAGGAAACAATGATTTTGTGTTGTCTGATAGGACTACAGGCAGATACTAAGTCAGCCTAGGTCAACTGTGACCCAAGAGAAAATACCTGTTTTTAAGAAATTGGTGTGACAGTTTCATTGAAATTGGTTCAGCAAGTGCATGAGAAATGGCTCTCTGGCCTAGCTATAAGGTTTTGTGGACCTTATAGCCACCAGTGGCCACCAGTAAAGATCCAGCCTAATTCTATCTGAATCAGGTTGCTTATCCTTGTCAATTCTCATTTTGCCATGACTGTTTGCTCCAGACATTTCTCCAGTCAAGTCTCCTTTTAACAAGGCCTTCCCAGTTTTATCACTCTTGCCTGCTCACTCTGTCTTTGCTCCTTTTTAATTCCAGTCCTCTTAAGATTCAGGCAGATCCTAGACATTTAATCTGCTCTCTTTCCATGCCTAAACAGAAAACACTGAAACCTCTGAGAAAACTATTCAAGTCAAGAAGAGTCATCTCTCTTCCTCGCAGCTGCAGTTTGCCAGCTCTTGCACACAGAAGGATGACTAACTGACTCTGAAAGAATTTTTTCCCCTAGTAATTACATTAACATCTTACATATACAAATACTGTTACCAGCTCCTGCACCAGGCATCTTCTCATATGCCAGGCTACTAGTTCATTTCTATCCTTCATCCCTGTTCTAGCTCCTCCTCATCCATTCTGAACTTGTCCAGCTTCCTAGGCCTTTCCCTGTTCCCATTTAGAATCATAGAATCAATTGGGTTGGAAAAGACCTCCGAGATCATCAAGTCCAACCCTGGGTCCAACTCCAGTCCATTTACTAGATCATGGCACTCAGTGCCACGTCCAATCTCAGTTTAAAAATCTCCAGGGATGGTGAATCCACCACCTCTCTGGGCAGCCCATTCCAATGCCTGATTACTTTCTCTGGAAAGAATTTTTTCTGCTCTCCAGCTTAAATTTCCCCTGGCACAGCTTGAGCCCGTGCCCCCTTGTCCTATTGCTGAGTGCCTGGGAGAAGAGACCAACCCCCACCTGGCTAGAACTTCCCTTCAGGTAGTTCTAGACAGTGATGAGGCCACCTCTGAGCCTCCTCTTCTCCAGGCTAAACAACCCCAGCTCCCTCAGCCTCTCCCCATAGGACTTAAGCTCCAGTCCCTTCATCAGCCTTGTTGCTCTTCTCTGGACTTGCTCCAGCCCCTCAATATCCTCCCTGAACTGAGGGGCCCAGAACTCAACACAATACTCAAGGTGTGGCCTCACCAACGCAGAGTACAGGGGAAGGATCACTTTCCTGGTCCTGCTGGCCACGCTATTTTTGACACAGGCCAGGATCCCATTGGCCTTCTTGGTCACCTGGGCACACTGATGGCTCACGTTGAGCTTCCTGTCAATTAGTTACAAACCCAAACAATTTCACTAGCCAGCTTCTCATCTAGAACTCATGTAAAAGGAGGAAGTTATTAACCAGACTCTCAAACCCCCTAATTATACTCAGTCATTCAGCTCTATCACTGGATACTATTTCAATCCCCAATCCTCTCTTACTGGTTACAGTTCAAGTACCAGCATATTCCTTTGTTTTCACAGGACTTCTGACTCCAGGCTACATGGAAGTAAGTCAGTTCAATGTTGCCCTGTTTTTGATCAAGCCAGATGACAAATTTTATATCTTGAAATTTGATGTTTTATTCCTATCACTTTTCAGTGACAGATCAAAATCAGTGTAGCTTAGTTTCCTATTACTAACAGGCCCCTGGATGACATATAGTTGTTGGCCACAGGATAGTGAATAGCTTCGTTTCTTGCAAATACTTTTTAGAAGCACCACACTACAGTTACACCTGAATATCAAGACAGCACCAAGAAAGCATTAGCATCACCTAAAATAAAAGTAGAATGGAGAAGAGCATGAAAAAACACAAATTAGCCCTAAGGAAACACAAACCATTTGAAAACAATATTAAGTTACCGTGCAGAGACTCCACTCTTTGGATTCAGCTGCCTTCACGATGGGTCACCAGAGCCTGCTAAGAGTGCTAGTATGTTAAGGCTTGTACAGGACTAGGACTCATTGCAATTCCCAAGTCTGGCTGTGAAGTCTCTGCCAAGGAGCTTCCTCCTTCCTTCTCTCTCTCCCCTCACTGGAATTTCCTCATTAGCAAGCAGAGCCCAACACAAACTTCTTAAAAAAAAAAAGTTTACAAGGAAATTTAGTCATCATTAACCCCTAGGTAAAAGGGAGGGAACACTTTCATAGGTAAAACCAGAGCCAGATTTTGAACACCTGTGAGTAAGGTTTAAGGGAGGAAAGTCTGAAGTTTGCATGCAAAGAGGTTGACAGCAGCGTTTGGCTCCAACAGATTTATAGCCCTTGCTTATTTCACCTTTCCCCACGCTCAAATCCAGCAGTAGATTCTGCTAGAGTGTAAGGACTCCCCCAGCAAGGGATCTTCATCTGAGCACTGGTCTTAAAATGGAATCACTTCAAATCCTCTAAATTAGATGAACCCCGCGTTTGCAATCAAGAAATGGACTACTTTTACATGGTAACTTTCATGAGAAAGCCTTGAAGTGGGACCTGCATATATTCCTGAGAATGGAAAGAAGGAAGGATCCTTCAAAACCTGCTACTGAATGAATTCCTAAGAGCGGAGAACAAAGCTGGAGTGCCTGGTCTCCCCAAATCACAGGTGGTCTTGTGTTAATAACACTTGCCCCAGACATTTTTCTTCAAGTTGGTTCTCTGAACTAGCATGCTCTAAATGTGTGTAATGCTTTAGGTGACTAAGTATTCATAAAAAGAAGCTTAGCTTGAACTGGGAAGAGATCAAACCAAGGAATGAAAACAGCATCCTCCAGAAATTCAGTATAACATGAATTTAGAGATGAGATTTTTGTTAGAAGATAATTACTGTTGCTTTCCCAGAAAAGTTCAAGAACCTAAAGATTCTTTGAAATGACAGTTTCCCTAACTGGCATACAAGCAAACTGTCCCCCACAAGGTCTGTTTTGAGACACATATTAAGTAAGAACTTAAGCTCTTACAATAACTTTCTTCATAGATGTTCTGACTACTGAGTTATGTATTTGTATTACCCTTATTCCATGTCCATGTATGCAAAGAATATTCACCCAAATACAGAAGTTACTTCCATTTTTGTAGAGTCATAGAATAAAGAATTAAACCAGTAGTCAGGAGACAGGTAGTTGCATGGGATGCAGTTCCTGTAAGTTTGTTGCTGTATGCCTTCTTAACACCTAATCAACTAAGCTTTTTCAACTGCTTGCTTGTGAGAGGACTTACTTTTATGGTCATCATTAGCAGAACTGTTCACTGACCCATACAATTCCTCCCACATGCTAAACTGTCTGCACTGATTTCAAGTGCTGGAAGATTGTCTATGTCCTAACCACAGGGAATTGGGATTCTCAAATCCACTGACTTCTTCAGCTTACTAAGCTTAAGTTCTCCTTAAGATCTCAAGAAGAGTGGAGAAGTTTGGCCTGAGAAAGGCAAGTTATTTAGTCGTAATGAAATTAGAGTCTTAATAAATCAGAAACACCAGAAAAATCTTGTAACTTTTTACTGTCCTGAGAACTGTTTTACATGGCACCAGCTTGGTATCCAGGCCTACATCAGGAAGGAGCTTCAACTCTGCATTTTAAGAAAAGAGTATGATACCAGCAAAAATAAACCTGCAGCAAAAACAAACCGAACATCCAGAAAGATCCTGATCGAACTTTAAAGCGAAGCAGGCAGAATGGCAAAGGAAAGGGTCAAACAAAAGTCACAGAACTGAACTGTGAAGATCTTTCCAGAGACTATATGAGGTTTTTCAAACAATGTTTGCCACAAAGGTTGTTTTAACAACTCATCTGTAGCCAAACCAAATATGGCTTATCAGGAGGGATCTCTATCTTCTTGAGCCGTTCAGTCCAAGGCCCTTCTCCACAACGAAAGATTTAGCTCCTTAGACTTTGTAATAAAGAGGACACAATGCCAAAAATAAGCATTTTTCCTTCTGAGATGTTTCAGAAACACCGAAGAGAGGACATCTAGTGCCAAGGCAGCTCACAGACAGTATCACTCTTCCAGCTCTTACCTCCTTCCCCTCCCTAAGAATTCTTACAAAGCAAGCATGTCCTCTTGCAGCAAATCAATACAGCAATTAGCATGAATTCTGTTTCAGACACTTGTCTATTGATATATAGCCCAAAATAGCTGAGGATTACAGAAAACCATGATAAACTACTGTCACCTCAGACACTCTTAGATAACTTCAGCTGGCAGCCTAGAAGTGGCACCCAATCCCCAAGACAGCCATGCAATCTCTTGCCATCCAGCAAACCTACTCCTTGCACTGGCGCTCTGGGGTGCAGAAGCAAAGTCTTCAGAGGAAGGACAAGTTCTGCAATATTAACCTGTCCCTTGAGTCATCAGCACCTCTGAGTGACCAAGCAATGGAAATAGTGTTCCCAGTAACAGCCTCCAGAAGAAAAGGGGAGGGGACACATCTACCTTTCCATCCCAAGGCAATGTTATTTCAGAGGCTGCAAACCAGCCTCAAGGCACAACGGTGGGACTGCCTGCAGGCAGGCAATGCCTTATGGCTGCTCTCTTCATTCTTCTCGCCCTCAAGTCAAGTCTGTCTGCATTTCCTAATGGCCAGTGGCTTTATTATATACTAATCCCCCAGGTCTCTCACAGACACTGGCCTGCACATCTTTCCAGCCTGTCTAAGCCAAAATCTTTCTTTTTCTCTCTGAATTACAAAGGACCACATTTACTTACATCAGCAACTTTATCAAGTTCAGATTTATTAGAAAGCACAAGATGCTTCTGTGATTCTGTGGAGGAGCAGTTTTTGCTATTGAGGACATTCCTGCTCCTAAATTTGAAATGAGGACAAACAAATCTAGTGTAACTAATTCCAAGTTTTACCAGACTGCAGGAATAAGATTGGAAGAGTTTCTTCTATGCAGTTCCCAAACCGACATAGACACAAAAACATCCCCGACATTCTTTGCTCTTGTTTGAGCTTCCATGCAGGAAAGCTCTTAGGTGCTGAGCAACACATGAACAAGAATAATTTGGGGTCTTGTTTAAGAACAGGAATAACCAGGATCCCATCAAATGCAACAGGTTGCATACTTGGTTGCCTCATATGAAATAAAGACTTATTTTAAAAAATCATTTTAAAACATTCCTCATTAACTGGAAATTGCATTAGACATTGCAAACAGCTGTTTAATGGGGATATATTATAAGCCTGCTGTGCAGCTTCAGAGGTTTTGGACTTCTAAGACTTCTTTTATCTGTGGACTACAGCATATTTACTAGGAAAAAGGCTCTGACACATAACTGTAAGGCAGGTATTATTCTACTCTAGGTAAAAACTTACAGAAATGGTAACTTACTCAAATTCACAAAACAAGCCAGTAGAAAAGATAAAAGGGAGCACAAGTTACCACCATTTTTCAGGCATTTAATGCCTGGAAAGCTATTCTCCCCCAGCCTCTGGTCATGTTCATAGACACTCAGCAAAAGCACATCCAAAAAAGAGTACTCTAATGCATCACTGTGCTCAGATGTTGTATGCAGTTAACTCCTTATACCACAGAGCTCCTTCCTCTCATCTCTGAGCAATTACAGCTGGGGATTCACTTACATGTGATGTTTGAACTATAGGGAGGCACTTGCTGATGCAGCCTGAGTATCTAACACAGGAAATGGATGAATAACATTGGACAGCAAAGAACAAAGCAGTGCTACAGCTTTAACCTAAACAGTACAGCAAACACCCTTCAATAGAGAAAGGTTAAGCAAGAACCTGTCACTGTTTTTCTTATACTCTTGCATTAGTATTGCACCAAGGGACAAGACAGATTACCACTATGCACTGTCCTAGATTTTTCATCTGTTAAGGAAAGGTTAGGTAGAAATATGCAAAAGTTGGTACCAAAGGTAGAGTCAGTCCAGTTGAATGACTACGTGGCAGGCTTATTGTGGAGTTACTTGACTCATTTGAGCTTTTAAAAGTTTATATATATAATAAAGTCCAAGATTTAAGTGGAATTTGAGACTTGGATCCATGCAGTTTAAGAATAACATGCCAGTTTGACTTATAAAACAAAGTTATGACTTCATTAGTAGCTTACCCAAACCCGTAAGATTCTAACCCTCAGTAGCAAAGGGGCAAGTTATTCCTTTACTGGGATACAAAAGCCTGCTTCCCTCTCAAACACTAGCTGGTACCTTCCCTATCAAAGGAGACTGGTCAAAACCGTAGAAATTCAACACCATCCTGATGCTCCAAGTTGGACAAAGGGACTCAGAGCATCCATGTAAGACTCTGGAGCTTTCCATCACATTAGACATGTTTACTCATTGTTTGAAAAACTTGAAAATCCTCTTAAGTTACTAATCACATCCTGTAGCAAGCTGAAGATACTTGACATTCCTTCTTCCACCACCTTTGGGGCAAACTAAGTGTAAACATGGCACCCACCCAACTACAGCAGATCCAAGTACCATTTAGGATCTCAAAGGAGTACCCTTTAGGGTTAGCACAACACAGAAGGTCCAGGCACAGCCCCTTCCCATCACCTAACCAGCCTGTGGGATAGAAAGCATTGGGAGAAGCAGTGAAGGATGAATTTGTTTCCTAGTGCAGTGATGGCACTTCCTCTCAGCTCTAAGTCTAGAAACACATAGCAGTTCTTATGTAAAAGAAAAAATAAACCCTCATCCACCTAACCAGGAACAGAAATAGGGTAAGGAATCCCAAAACATGCAATGGAGAATCACACGCAAAAAGGCAGATACGTCTTTAAAAATTCTCAGTTTAAAAGGGGCAGACAAGAAGAGACAAAAAGTACCCAGTCTGATGTGGCATTTCATTCTCTAGCTGGCTCACAGCTTGCATAGATTCTTCGTGAAAATTTCCCAGGCAATTCCTTTGCACTGTTCCCACTCTGAAAATTTGTGGTAGCATATACATGCTGCTGACAATTCAGCTTAGTAGATTTCTGGGTAGAAGATCAAGTAGAACTACTGTTAACATCATTCCCTTTCACAGAAAAACCTCACTCACCTGCTGACAAGCCCAGAATTAAAAATATCACATCTCAGGCATGTACCTTTGTGGGAAACCAATAAATGCTTTGGTAGATGCACCCAATCCAACTGCTCAAAGAGCTACAGGAGTTGCATGCATGTTTTAAGAGCTGTTTTCTCAGTATTGCTCTCCCAATCCATCATAAGAACATCCACCAAGTTCAGTATCAAACAGGACTGAGTGGATAAATGCAGCAACACAAACGTAATCAAGTGTAGTATCCATGATAAAATTAGAAACTGAAGAGTCCAATTCAACACTTAATTATTGGAGCAACAATCTGCTGAAAGAGTGGTTAAGAGCCTTAAAGGGTTTTCTTACCTGCTAAATAATGATTCAGTTTCTAAACTTAAGCAGAAGCCTGACTAGTTTCTATCTTCACCTATTTCTTATCTGGACAAGCCCATATTGCACAAACTGAAGCAGTAGTAAGCTTAACTGCCCAGATGTCCAGCCCTGTCTGTGCAGAAGTAGTACATGGCAAGCTAAGTTTAGATACTTTGCAACTAGGAAATACAAAGCTGCGATAGACTTCATAGGAAAAAGAGACACCACACTGAGACTGTCGAGCAGCTTCACTGTCTTAATACTGAAGCAAACTGCTGAGCTGAAAAAATAGGCATCAGGCAAGTATTTTGGCAATTATACATCCACTGTATTGGTATAGGTCAAGACATCCTTAAAGTTCTTACCAAGTCTGTGATTTATTTCTTTGAATAGTAAAGATCTTAAACCTAATGTATTTAAATCCTTCAGTTCTTGGTACAAAGCCTTAACACACTGGGGGAGTACCACTTAAAAGAACACAATCTAAAGAGAAAATACAAGTCTTATTGTATTTCAGGCTCACTTTTTTTATCATGTTGAAGCTATTTAGGAGTTGTCCAATTTAAAATAACCTGAAATTCTCCAATCCACAAGCACACTCAGATGAGACTGCCTTCAAAAGACAGATGCATAACCTAATCTTTTTTCACTCAGTACTGTAGTCTAACTACAACTTCCATTGCTTTTTTAGTTGCTTCCAGAGGTAATTGCTCAATTTCCAGTTCAAAGCACTTTATAACTGAGCATGTAAGAAAGCCATCTCTGAGACACCTTATCAGTATGCTGCACACCAGTGCATATACCTCTAATGGTCAATTAATTATATTACTGGTCAGGCAGACTATTCAAATGGAATTAAAGCATCTAATTAACTTTCACCAACAACATACTGAATGAAAGTTAAACTAATACATCATTACTAGAAGCCACGGTAATTTGAAAGATTACATTTAAAGGTAGAATCTTGTAAGCAGTTTTGATCTTGGAAACTCAAGGCATATACCAGTTCCCCTTCTTGGTAGTGAGCAAGTACAGACATACCATTACGCAACCAAACACCTTTCAACCTTCTACAGCCACACTGAGCATCCTAGTGGTAAAAGAACAAGAAACAGTGTTAGAGAGCACACAGGCAAGAGTGTTCAAAGCCAAGCCATTCCTTTAGGAGATTAACCTGTTAGGAGGGCACACCTGTAGCTAAATTGCACACACAGGCCTCCAGCTGCTCCAAGTTCCCCAGCCTGTACAGCCTTCCATGGCTCTTGCACTGTAAATAAAGTGGGGTGTATTTATCTACATGGTTTGAAGTAAGATGGCTTTTACCACACTGCTGATGCAGTTCTGCACCGTGCAATTCTGAAATTCTGTCTTGGCTAGCTTTCCATTTTATCATCAAGGTTTCTGACTCTTTGCTCAAAACTCCAGGCTTTTACAGAATGGAATGTTGCAACTCTTCTGCAGTAGGCTCCTCTCATTAAGGGTTTATTCTCAACCCTCCCAAAAAAACCCAGATGCCGCTTCTGGAATGCTTGGCATTCCATAATATTTAAATAATTTCAGTTGGGAAGTATTTCGTGGATGCTTTCCACTGTTACTCCTCATGGCGTTAGAGCATAGCTGAGCGCTCAGCACACACACCTCCCGCCCCCTCCTCCTGCAGAGCAGCACACGGGAGGCAGGTGCTCCGGTAACAGGGCACATTCCCTGTGCATCCAGAGCCACGAGAGGGCAGGATTTCGTGAGAGGGACAGCCCGTGCCCTCTGCTTTATAGGGAACTCAGACTTCAGGAAGAGTTTGCTCTACTCAAAGTCCTCTCTGCACAGGGATCACATCACACTTGGATGCTCATGAAAAAACATCCCATTGGCTCTCCTAACTGCCTCAATGCAAGATTTTAGCCTTTAGCTCGCATCAGCCAATTCACCTAATCAAGCCACAAATCAAATCAACCCATATATTCCCACCCTGGCACACCACTGTGTACATTGGTCAACCTTTTGCCACCTAATTTCAATTTTTTTTTTTGTAATTTAGGGGTCAGAAAGGATTTCCGAGCATTCTCTGCCCCATCTGCAGACAGCAGTACTCTCTTCTTCCCTTCCAGGCTAAGTTCAACATTGCCACAAATTCCAGGCCTACTTGCTTCATTCCCTTTAAGTACCTTGCTCATACTTGTGGCCTGAATGTTTTAGCATACTGTGTTTACAGACACCCATGACAGATTTCCACTTTCACATGCTGCAAACCTAAACATGAACTAAAGGCAACTGACAATCCTGCATTCAGATTGAACGAGCAACAGTTCATCACACCCGTACCTGAGGGCCCAGAGTTCCCTTTCCCTATTCAGACAAAGACCTTTCAGGGTATACACAGGGCCAAAGCCATCCACCAAAACTTCTTGAAAATTCAGTTTCTAGTGCACTGCAGATAATTCTTCCATGTTCTTAGGAGCCACATCATCCCCTCAAGTGCTGCTCCCTTTGAAACCAGCTTGCCCAGGGCATCCCACAGTAATGTCATAACCAGTGTGATACAATAATTTTATTCCAGGGGTTGCAGCTTGCAGTTCAGTAAGCGGAAGTACAGCATGACCAGGTATGCCAGTTTAGAGCACCTCCAAGTCATCAACCCAGCTCTGTTAAGTCCAGACAATACTCTTATCAGATCACAGGCCTGTCTTCTACAGTTGTTGGCAAAAATAGGCATCCTTGCAGAGTTCAAAAGTACACGTAAACAACAATCTATCCAGCAACCACTATACTAGGTGTGCAGTGAAAGCTTCCAAACAAGCAGCAGGAGACAGCTAAATAAAATGCCAAGGTTAGGGCATACAAGTTACCCCAGATCTCTACTGAAGAGATGTATAGTTTTCCTCTTTTAGCAGATAAACTCTTGCAGATAGCCCAAACAAACGCAGTGTTCAATTACACCTAAAGTAGGAGTAGAGAAGATAGTAAATTCTGACAGCACAAGGCACCAGCAAAGTGGGCCTGTGATAAAAGTAGAGACATTTGCCTTCAACTAAAGGTAGCCCAGACACTCTTAACTAGTTTCACATTGAACTTGTCTTCCTCATTTCACATTAGCAAAGAAATAATCTACTGTTCATTGGAGACACAGACCCCATTCAAGGTGTGTGGAATAAATCTCTATTCAACAAGTTCTATGCAGAACTTAGCCTGCTCCAAAAGGCTGAAGAAATAATTGGTCTTATACTTCCTTGGAAGTAGAGTTACTTCTCATGCATGTAACACTTCTGGATCATCATACCAGAACACTGCAACTCTCAACACAAATTAGAGTAGACTAGGGGTCTACTGTGATTTTAGTAGACATTAGCATTTGTTCCTGTTCTCAGCTATGAACTCACAGCGAGTAGACACAAGCTCTGCTTTTGCTAACAAGACAGCATGAAGAACTTTGCATTATGAACAGTACAAAAAAAAAAGATGGACTCCTGTTACTTTGAACAGAGTGTAGGAAGCATAAGTTATTATAGCTCCTAAGTGTGCAGGAAAGGAAAGCAGTGTTTTATCTTTAATTTGCAGCAGAGTCTCAGAACTGTGACTTCGGGGTTTTTAGAGGGGTAATATAATGGGACAGCATTTAAGTTCATAACTAGCGCTCCCAGACTTGGTCTGGTGCTCTTAAGTAGGATTTACAGCACACTGTGTGCCTACACAGTGTTCCTAAGTCACACCATTGCCTCTTGCTTAGAGCTAAATAACAGACAGTGTCACTGAACCAACATCTCTGATTCAGTGATGTGCAAGCGTATGAATGGTGGGATGAATAATAAACTAGTCTTTGAGGACAGTGAAGAAGCTGGGCTTCTGAAATAGGAGAAATGCAGCTACTGTCACTAAGTTGAGTGTCCAAAAGATGACAGCTGCAAGCAGCCATGGATTTTTTAACTACTGTGCTTTTAGAAGCTATTTCAAAGTTTAACTTCATTTAATTCACTAGTATATGCAGGAAAGAAACAGCTGAAAGACTTTCAAGTTTCTTAAATTGCCTGATAACTAGAAGTGTTAAGTCAGTAGAAACAAAAGAACCCATTTTCAGCATAGTCCATCCCTACAGCCAACGCAGGCTGGATATCAGGAACTGCAGTGTCATAATAAGAGCTCCTAAACTCTAAAAGCTGCTTGACTTCCACAATATGTCAGCCCTTCAACCAGGAGGCAAGAGCTGTCTAGACTGCCTTCAATAGCTGTCCTTCATCCAGGCTTGACCACCAATGCAAGTGATTAAATCCAGCTCCAGCCATACAACTAGCAAAGAGCCACAGGAGTTGTCTGGCTGTAGCTCACAGCAGGCCAATCCAACACGTTCAACACATAGTGAGGAATCAGAAAACACACTCAGATATGAGCCTGGAAACACAGACCACAGAATGGATGCAGTATAAGTGATTGATTGTGGGCAGAAAAACTGACTGGAAACAGGAGGCTGTTACAGCTCATGAGTACCCAACTAAGTTTGTTGTCTGCTGCCCTTAATTGCCAACAAGCCTTACTCAAGCAATGATTCCTCCGCAGCTAGGATAGACTTTTTTTTTTAATAAAAAATTACTGTACTACTTAAAGCCCATACTTTCCTCAAAATCCTGCCAAAAGGAAGCAAGTAATGCAAGCAAAGTAATAGTTTTATTACTGCTTTCAAGTGTAAGGTCAATAAGTTCTTGTGAATGGCTTCAGTGGCATAGTCTTCATGAGGCTTTGAGAAATCACTTGGTAAAGGCCTAAACCTAGAGAAGTTCCAGATTCTGTAAACTTTAAAGGGTTCATTTCTATTCTGTTTGGAGATAGTTTGTGATCAAAATTACTAGCTGCTTGCTATCTAGCTAAAGACAGAATTTAAAGACAGAGAAAAGTATTAGCCTCAAGCAACAGTGAAAAAACCTTAGGAGCCAACAGAACCCAAGTTTTGGTCTTTGACATGCAGCCCATTTTCAGCACTGTCCCTCCCTACAGCCAGCACATCTATCAGGAACTGTGGTATCATAATGAGAGCTCCTGTATTGTACATACTGTTCAGCTTTCACACTATGTCAGCATACAGAATATTTAAGTAGATAACTTCAGTATTGGAGCAGTAGCATTTCTCGGAAGCTACTTCTGTTCCAGGTATTTCATATTCCTTTCCACTATCAAGCACAGAGCACTAGCACTATTACATGTCAAGTTTCAGCTTCTGCAACTTGCATTTTAAGAGAATTGCTCACAAATTAGAACGGGTGTAAACTTTTATCATGGTCCTATGTCTCAATGGATAGCACTGACAACTCAAACCAGGCTATTTCATCAGGGTATCAAGGTATCCTTGTCCACAGCCAAGGATGCGGACTACCAGATGTTACATAGATGCTCTGATAAGTTTCCCAGGTTGAAAGTTGCCAGGATATACAATAACCGACAGTCCTTTTCCAGAATTACTCTGTACCAGTGATAAGACATTAAGGTCTTAACTCTGTGCTCTCTTCCCCTTCCAAATGGGGAAGATGAAAAGCCAGTCCCTAGGTTTGGGTGTGATAGCCCTGCAGTGCCATGTCAAAAATTTCAGGAGATCCTCATGGAGCCAGAACTTACAGAAATGAATAGCCCGTAAGTGCTTGAATTCATGTGGGATTTAGCGCTCAACTCAGTGCCAGAGAACCTGCATCAATATGCCATGATCTGAAGCACCACAAGTGTGTAGAAGCTAGAATCCCCAAAGAACTTCAAGATGATCAGGCTTTCCCCTTCCTTACTGTGGAAGTCACTCCCTGCAAGTCACACACATGCCTCCAAAGCAGCTGTTTACCACCTCTGCAGAACTGCAGTACTCCAAAAGTAAGGGCATTTGTAGGGAAAAAAACCAGAGTAGCACAACCAATACTGGAATCTACATTCACATGGGAAGAGAACTTGAAAGTACTCAGGTGCCTTGAGGCTACAGCTTAAAAAAATTAAAAGCACAGAGAAGGATATACATTAGACATCTTCTCTGATATTGCTTTGGTGCACTGGCACCTTTCACACCAGGACTGAAGCAGGTAACTTCAAGGCACAACCAGTTTGGCTGACATGTGACCTGCACATTGGTGGTACTTCCAGAAGCACTGAAAAACCATTGCTGACTCTGCTGGGAGATTTACAACCCAAGGCAGCATTGCAGAAGCAGCAGTGCTGGCTAACAGTGCAGAACCTGGTCTGACCATGTATACTGGGTTTACATGGTAAGGAAACATGGTAGTTCTAGATGCCAAACTAGAGATTGACCTGCAGCTCACGGAAGAGACCATGAAGGAACAGGTATTGCCCCGTAGCCCACAGAAAGGATGCCACAGCAGAGCTCTTGGACATTTCCTGAAGGAAGCCCATGGAGAGCCCACAATGGAGCAGATTTTTTTCTGGAAGATTGGAGTCCATAAGAAAAATCCATGCTGGAGTAGGGGAAGAATTGGGGAGAGGTCTGGCAGCTGGGCAAGGTCAGCCAACCACACAAGCAAGGAGAAAAGCAGAAACCTTTCCAGTCTGCAGATCCTAGGCACAATCCTCACACTTCGGTCAAGAACTGCCCATGCTGCTTGGTCCTGTGGGTAACTTAGTGACAGCTTGCTTGTCATCAGAGGTACTGTAGCATAAGTGAGATTTAAGAAATACAGTGATGGCCTGAAATCTAGAAAATAAGCTTTCCCTGGCATGAGTGAATAAACCAGCAAATAAACCAACCAAGGGAAAGAATATGGAATTAAGTGAATGCAACTGATTAATTACAGTTCTGTTTAATTTTGTCACATTGTCAGACACCAAAACAGTTTCTGAGCTCTCCTGTCTTTCCAGAACTGTTGGCCCTTCAGACTGATAAAGAAACATCTGTCTTTTCTATTCTGTTTCCTAGCCTAAGAGCTTATATCACAATTACCAAAGTAGAATACAAGCTTCAACTAAGACAGACACTTGCCAGATATTCCTTCAGCCCTCCACAACTGCCTCTTCAGTAGCTTATAGTGTTTGTTGAATCGCTGCCATTTGAGCTTTAAAGTGGGATGACTTCATAATCTTTCTCAATTTCCACAAAAACTTTCCCAAAAGGGGAATCACACTTACAGGGAAGCTTTCTACAAAATCAAGATCACTGTCTGAAAGCAGTAGGTTCAACTAAAACTGTTTAAGCTGAGCAAACTCTGCATACAGCACTAGATACAACATAGATGTTGCCCTATAATACATCTAGAAAGATTCCAAGAGCCAGCCGTACATTCTAAGAACCACCAACTGAGAACAAGATAATACCAGGTACCATCAGCTTTCTCCCCCCAAAATACCTAAGATAGAGGCACATCTCTCCCTAAGGTAAGGGGAAACTTCCTGGTGCTTTCCTTTCACCTCAGGGATCTGAAGCTCCAAGCCAGGTGCTCAAGATGAATGAGAAACTGGGACAGCAGCTTGACAAGAGTTTCAATTAAAGAGATACTGTAGCAGCTGCTTTACCAGAAGTGGAAAAAAAAAGAAAACAAAACAGGACGGGCAGAGCTGGGGAAAGGAGAAGAAAGTAATCCCTGCTCTTTGGCTAAGAAACGTTCCTTCAAACCCTGTCCCTTACCTATTTTAAGAGGTTTCCTCTATTCAAAGCCATCAAATCCTGATTGCAATTCAGTATAGGGCATTAACTAAACAAGCTTCATCAGTGTCAGCATTTATAAATGCTATCTTCAGTTAGTATATTTTTGAATCCAGTAGTGACTTCATTCAGATGCTTTGTGTAAACAATGCCTAGCACTGGTGTCAATCACTTCACAACAAAACAGATGCCAAGAGAATCTTGTGTTTTTACATCAGCATCTGCTAGTGAAACAAAAGCCACTAGCAAGTCCCACTAAAGCAATTTTAGATAAGTATAGTTCTACCCATCTGAACACTGGCATGAGATTTAACAAGATTATCTCTTCTCATTTGATCCTAATTGGTTGCCTTAGGAAATGCATGGATATGCATGAACATCAGTCTACCATACACTGAAGAGTTGACATGCTTGGCTTAGGTTGTTTGTGGTAATCCCTAGGTTTGCTTTCTAATAAATACTAACCAGAGACAAGCCAAAGATAACACCCTGTTTTGTCCTCTTAATCAGAGGTGACCTCATCATGTCTCTCATCAGCCTTCTGGCACTTCCTGAATACAAGTGTCTGTATTCTTCACAGTTTCATGCAAGGTGAAGACAAGGAAAGAGAAGTAAAAGTCATCTTCAGCTTTTGCTCTGACATGCTGCACTTAATCATTGCCCTGAAAGGCTGGTTGTATCTCTACACGTGCATCTATCAATGCTGAACAAACTGAAGCAAAATATGTCAGCTGGAATACATATGTGCAGTTTAACTTGATTTACTCACTCTGATGATTTCCAAAGAAAAGTGTGAATTACTGAAATTGGACACACCTTTACCAGGTGGCTTCAGGCAGGGTACAGCAAAGACTACCAAGTTCAGAACTGATCTCCACTCCCAATGTCCTGCCTGAACAAAGGCACACCCAGAGAGTATATAGCTTGGAGGGAATGAAGCAGATTTTGACAGGGGTCTAGACAAAGAAAAAGCTAGTCAGAAGCTTTTCATCTACAGCTATTCTGAAGGTGATACTATTAGTGAACAGGTTAACTTGGAAGTAGTCACAGTACAGGCTTTCCACTTAAGGTCAGATATGAAAATTTTCTTAAGAAAAGCAATAATGAGCTAAAAGTGGCATGGGATACCCGAGAAGGTGTCAAGTTTAACAGGAAGAACAGTTACTGTGATAACTTTCTTTTTAAAAAACAGGGTGAAGAGAGATATGCATTTGTTACTCAAAATTTTTGCTACAGAGAAAAACTTTCTGAGAGTTGAAGTTAGACTTTCTATTTGGGACTGTCATTAAGTTAGCACCACTACGTTACTTGGGGGTGGGGAGGGAGTGTTAAAGTTTCAAATAAAATCAAATGCTGCTCTTTTCAAACTGCATAGGATTTTCTTACTGAAGTCTTCCAGTCTGTTCTGGGACTTCAGCAGGGGGCAAAGGGAAAAGTCACTGGATTACATGAAGCAATTGTGGAAGCATTTTTGGTTTTGTTTGCCAGCAGATCTAGAAGCAAAACTTGAAGACTTTTAGGTAAATTCTTAAGAATTCCAACAGGAAACAAAATCTTAGTTTACTTCTTACACCAGCTGTTAAGTTAGATCAGTCCCAAATATTTAGGCTCAAAATGTACTTATACAATTGGGTCAAATCCAGAAATGTTGAAGGACAGGTTTTAAGAATGCTCAAAATTACTCAAGTGTGGTAGGCTTCCCCCCCCCTCCCCCCGGTTGTTCTCTACAGGCAAAACTCAGTTTGGAAGTTAGGACTGATTTTTTTAAAAAAATTACTTTCATGCAAGAACCACATATACATGAACCAGGATAGCTTCATCCTCCTAGGATAAAAGCAAACAGCTACACATTATTCCTGTTTACACACCAACAGATTTTACAAAACAGTGCAGATGACTTAAGGTGCTTTGTCCTATGGGTGCTTTTATATCCAGATTAGAAATCTGCAAAACATACACAACAATATGTTGATGAGCAACAGCTAGTTTCAGCTCCAATACTGCTGCCAAAGTGCTTCAGGTGAAGAAGCACTTTCATGGTAAAGAAAAGCTCAACATCTGTTCACAATCCAGCCAGCTTGGAACTCCTCTAGGTATCTATTGCTCACAATAAAAATCCTGAAATTTAGAAAGCATCATTGACAACTGAGGTGGATGACAAGAAGCATTAGCAGCCATACTTTCATACTGATTGCCTTTCACTCTCAAGAGACACCTGTTCCAGTGACAACATGACTAAAGTTTAACCTGTTTAGTTATTTAATGCTCCATTATCCACCTTAAATGTAATTCTGATTTTTCAGAGTGCACATAACTGATAGGTGAGCTGTGAAGTCCAGGAGAGCTCCTACAATTAGATTTTAACAACTTAAATTTTAAGAAGGGTAGTAGCTTAGGTCCTTAATATAGAAAAAGAAAACCACCACCAATGTGGAGCATAAACCACTTTCAGAGTTCACTGTGAAGAGAATATTCAGCTCCCTCAAAGTTCCTGAAGATGAGCACCCTAAAAAAAAGAAAATTTGGGCTGACATACTTCCCCATACTTCCAGACAATGGGTTTAACAATCATTAATGTGCTACCACCAGCCAAGTATGTTTATGGCCATTTTGTAACCTGTAGAAATTGCAGGTATTTCTCCTCCTACAGTTCAAGCTTGAACTGGGAAGGTGAAGTGGTTGCAAGACCAGTTACTGCCACTGAGAGAACATCCTGCCTCTATGAAGTGGAACATCACTGGCTCTGCAGAGCACCTAACAAGCTAAAGCCTATAGAAGACAGCTTTGACTTTCAACCCCTGACCAAAGCATATGATTCCTGCTCCTAGAATTACTGTCCATACCTATGCAATAATAAAGAAGGAAAGAGAGTCCAGAGACACTGATAAACTCAGAGGAATGCTGGTGTAGCAACCCTGATTAAGTCAAATTCTTCAATGTTTACCCTCTTTATGGAAAGCATAAGACACACGTTAGGTAGCACAGCCACCACTGAAATACCATATTCCACCATTAGGTATTGCCTATCCAGTTAAGCAGTGTCACTTTGTCATCACTTCAGATTTTTACCTACAAAGCTGCAGGACAGCATCTCTAGAATCACATGAGGCCTTCAGGTACAGCAACCAGAAGCACCATTCTCTTACAGTCAAGAAGTAAACCTTGGTACTTCTACACATGTGCAGTGTATTTAAGAAATCTCGTCTCATGGCAATTGCTTTCAGAATTTAAGTAGCTCTAGCAGAACAGATTTCTGCATCTTGCCTAATTTTCAGGAATATTTCAGATGCATTGCATATAATTGAGGGCAAATACCACCAGCAGCAGCAGCATTGATAATCTATTTGGCTACTGTTTACTACAATAGAAAGGGAAATATGTCTAGTTAATCTTTAGAATTGTGTAGAAAAAAATCATTACATGAACATCCCTGTTCATTTTACACATACCAGTCTTACAGATTTCTATGCTAGAAGTAATTTGCTTCCACTAAGCCTGAGAAGTGTACACAGTAAAACTCACATTTCCCTACGAGCTTGGAGTGGAGAAGCCTCCAGTGTTCCAGATGGGTATATATTTTTAAGAGCTACTTTTACACACAGCTTATCTGCTTTTGCAACACTTGTCTGCTCACTTTTAAGAGCAGAGGAATAAGCCAAATACAAAACTCCAGGCGGAAGTCAATGAGAGTTACCACCATTCTGTATGGTAACTAGACCCAAACCAGAAGCAGCTTCTTGGCTCAGACAGAAACTCCTTTATCTGGCTTGTATCCACAAACTTCAACTCATTTAATATCCTCCACTTGGAAATTACACCCAAGAGCTTCTGCCTTTTTAGAACTTAACTTGCACCTAATTCCACCACGTATTTGTTTAAGCCTAAGTGTAGACTGCATGTAAATCTGCTTCAAAGAAATGGGAAAGGAAATGGTTTGTTGTACCAGCTAGAGTAGGTTCTTTAATCCTCATGCTATTCAGGGGATTCTATGCTGCAACAAGAGGTTATCATCCTATCAGCTTCTGATAGTACATACAGAAGTAAGATATAGTGTACATCTGGACATCTTTCCTAGGCATCTGGCCCTGTATGTTCTATATTAAAGGATGCCACTACCTTTACCAGGTGTTTTCACCTGAGTATGCTTTCGTATCTGTTTGATTCCTCATTCACTCTCCTTCCATATCATAGTTGGTCACACTGCTGCTTCTGCAATCCATGGTACCCATAGAACATAAGACAGTTACCTTTACACTAAGACTGTATTGGATTGTTTTAGTGTGCTGAGTATCAAACCCTAAAGTACTAGAATTACAACTGAAGGATCATTCAGCTTTGTCTTTTGGGTTCTCTATATAACCAAAGAAAAAGTTCTCAACCAAGTATTCTGGAACTCCATGAGCTTATAGAATAAGCACCATTCCATGCTTCACAATCCTACGTATAGCAGCTAAGACAGTGGACTTTGTCCATCAGAAGACAGAGTATGGCTTCCCTGTGCAATTGAAGTGATTAATCTCTGTCATGGAAGAGAAGAGGACAACATTTTCCACGTTCCTTCTAGTCTGTGACCCAAGTAATGGTAACAGCGGACCGGTGGCCAAGAGAAACTCTGAAATAGAATCTGCCCACTAAGTGCTTGGAACCTCTCCTCCCTATTTGAGGATCAGCACTTCCCTCTGGATACGATTCCAACTATCATTAAGTAGACCAGTGGCCAAGAAAAGCCTTAGAAAAGCATGTTATTTCATCTGTCCTACTTCACCATCCTTCTTATCCCTACACACCTTCCCATCTTCTTCCTATGATTCTTTCTGTCAGAGGTTCTCCCATGAGAAAGCCCTCACCTTTATCAGCACCTCAGCCCCACCTTTAATCAATATCTCAGTGGCACAGAAACAGCAGACTTCTTCCACTCTGAACAGGGTGAAATTACGTTCTTTCACTTTGTCATGAGACTCAGAACAGAGAAATATTATATTCCACCAATGCTCTTACAGCAGTGAATCAAATTTAACTTCAGGCCAACTAGGGCTGCCATTTAGCCTATGGAGCCAGTCTCAACAGATACACAGAATAGAATCTCAACAGTCTATGCCTTGCACAGAAAGAGTGGTGCATGCAAACAATCTGCTTTTCTCCCTTTAGCTACTGCAAGTCAAAGTGTGTGGGGCAAGGCAACTCAGTTTACAGAATCTTGGCACACAGTCTGGATCTATGCTCAAGTAGTCAGCACTGTGGTACTCTGTGGCAGTTACTCAGGTAATACTATCCTGCTCACACTCATCCATCTTCTTCATCCAGAAGCAGCAGCTGTTCCTTCAGAACTCCAGCTCCAGCCCAGGAGGGGAGTCTAGGTGCCCATGGCAGAGCAAGTTATCTGCCTACACGCACCAGTTTCTGTAGGACTTCCTCCACCTGCATGGAAGAGTCTGCCAATAGCTTGTCTAGGCTTTGCTGCCAGACTCTACATGCCAAAACCCTGAGCCAACCTTTAATGATGCGGCCTCTGTTCCTATAGTAGCTAGTGTTATTTTCTATCTCTAGGCACAGACCTTGGGGGGAAAGTACCTAAGCTGGCTCTCATTTCACACCTACCACTCAGTTCCCCACGGCATAGCTACGTGCCACTCCGTATGAAAACACCTGTCGGTGGGCCCTCAAAAGCAGCTGGCTTGGCCATGAGCCAGTGGGAGGCAAAAATGCACAAACCAACAATGCAGGCACATCCTCCTGAGCAGGCTACAGCTGAGAGACCACCAGCAAAGAGTTTGACAGTACAGGCAGTTGGAGACTTACAGGGGCTTCCAGGCCACTGCTCTGAGGACAGAAGTACAAGAGAAACATCTGACAGAATCCGAGTGGGTAAGGTTGGAAGGGGCAACAGTGAGGTCATCAGGTCCAACCTCTCTGCTCAAGCCAATGCTAGAGTACATTGCACAGAATTGCATCCAGACAGTTCTTGAATGTCTCCAGGGAGGGAGACAAGACAAACTTCCACCAAGGCTGCAAGTCCAGGCTGCTGCTGGCACCTTAGCATCATCCAGTCAGGCCCAGACCAGTCTTTAAGACTACCCTGAAAGTGTCACACAGACTAGCTGAAAGCCAAAAGCCAGTTTGCTCCATCATCACTCCTGACACTGTAGGGACTGCACTTCCAGCATGTAGGCCTTTTATTCAGATAGCACAGGCTTCTCACAGAGCAATTCTTGTAGGGGAACAAAACTATATTTGTTATGTCAATTTGATAAGAAATAGCATTTCTGAGTGGGCAGGCCCACTGTACAAGGCAATGTTTTCTTCACCAAACAAGCAGGTGACCATTCTCTAACGCTCAAGAACATTGCTAACACTATATACATTGTTACTGCAGCATCCCAGAGGAGCATATGTTGCATCACAGGGCTACTGTGACAAGGAATAAAACATGGAGGACATGGGGCAGGAGTATCATTTCAAGGTAAGGCCTTATCCTGAGGAAGCTGACAGCTCTCAGGCTGAAGAGCTGCCGATAGCCTACACAAAGCCAAATACAAAGAGCTCCTTTATATGGTGACTGATTCTCACTGCCCTGAGTGCAAACCTTACACCCTGGTGTAACGACCTACACTTTCCTGTTTTTATTCTCTATAGNATGCCAGAATATTGCCTCCTCACAATTACAAGCAGCAAATTCATGACACACAAAGCTTCACGTGGCTCACACATAAGCTGCCGAACGCAAGCTGTAACTGCTCATGTGAGCCAGTTATGTACCACTTCCATCACACCCTGGTAGTTTCTCTGCATAAGCAAAGAGCTCACACTGACCTCACACCTTATTCAGAAAGGACCGGCATGGAAGCAAAATGTCCACAACAATGGCAGCCTTCACTGCTGGGGCAAGCACTTCACTAACAGAAGAGCTTCTTGCAAACAAGCATAGGAAGCTTTAAGTCTCACCAATGCAATGACAGTACTGAAGCTTGTAACACAATAAAAAAGTAGATAGACTTCATAGTTTATGTTGCAAGTTCCAACAGCTGCTACTCTGCCAGAACATCACTTGAAGACCAAAGCAATAAACTACTCCCACTGTACACCAAGCCTGACTCGAAGTTTGCCATGCCACAAAGTCCCTGGGTGGTCCATCAGCACCAGACCTCGTAGCAGCTGCTGGGGGACTCTGACAGGAAGCCATGACACAGGATGCTATGTGTGACAGCACAGCAGCCTTGAGGGATTAGCTTCAGTTTCACCTGTACTGCTTCCATGTTTAGCTTTTAATGTGAGCATAAAGTTTATTGTGTAACACTTAACTGCACTGTCAGATGTGCCAGCTCCAGAAGAACTGGGATTCAGCAGCCAAGTAAGAGACAAATGGGGTTTTGTTTGTTTGGGGTTTTTTTGACACAGTAATGTCGCAATTAGTTTGAGATGGCAGGATAAGAACATCTAAGATATTTAAATTGCAGCATTAATATTTCAGAGCTACTTTACTACTGAAATGAGTTTACAGTCATCTTACCAATTGCTTCAGGCCATCTGGAAATGCAAGAAGCCAAGACGGCATCTGCTCTGCCCCATGAAGATTACCTTAGCACATGACTAGTGCTAGAAACTGGAAAACTAGTCCAAGAGGTTATCATCATAGGTGTTCCACCAACTACAGAGCTTGCTGCCACCACCAGCAAAAATACATGAGCAGTTTCTTTTTCTGTACCAAATCTTTTGGTGGCCAGAAATCATTCATTAACAGCACAGCTCATTAACATGAGTGGAAATATCTTTGTAGCTCTGAAGCTCAAGCAGTTAAAACACCAACTGTAAGACTACACAGAGCAAGTCAGATCCAACAATGTTTTTCTGTTTAGAATAGGACTCGCTGTTCCAATACTAATGTATTGGAACATAATGTTTTAATACTTCTCTACACAAGAATTAATCCTGTTCTTCAAAACAGTTGCATAATGTTTAAAAAAACAAGTCAGATCAGTTGCTTTGGTACATATCAAGGAATTCAGCTAACATTAAACGTCTAAATAGGAGCAAGGAGAGGAAGATAAAATTAGCATAACTCTATACACAACTAGATCTTCCATTTGGTTAAAAACATCTCTCACGTAATCAGAACAAAGTATCTGTACCCAAAAGCTGTTTGCCATAGAGTAATAAACCTGTCCTATCGGGATTCTTTTCTAAAGACTTGCCTTTTGGTACTTTTTCTTCATTAAGTGAATCTCTCCAACAGTAGGAAATCTAAAACGTTAAAGTGCTTCAGTTGTTATCAGTGTAGACCTCTGAAATGCAGAATGTTGATTAAGCTCAAACCAAGAAACAAAATTCAGTCATTGAAAACCTACCTGACATTTCACTCTTCTGTTCTAGACCTCCTTTGTATGAAGCCCTCTTCTCTGCATTTTCATCACATGTGCTTTTTTAATTTCTTCCCACCAGAAAAACCACAGTCTTCCTAATTTTGGTAGGGCATGCGTAAAGACACCTACTTTGTGGAACTGCCCAAGTGGGGTTGCAGTGAACACATAGCAGACCACTCTCCTTGTGCCACTTCTTGGCACAAGCTGCAATGCTGCTTGCTCCTCCAAAATGAATGACAAAGCTGCAGGAGCTTCTTCAGCACTTTTTATCAAAATTCTTAATTGGTGTTCTAACTAGTCAGCTGCGGCAGGGAATTCCCATTGCTCTGTGGCACTTCAACTTATGCACTGGAATTTGAAATGTAAGGTTCCCCCCACCATCTTCAACCAGTATGCCTTTCAAGGGAGAATATGACATGTTTCCATGGATCAAACTAGGAAGTAAGTTATAGCAACGACCTGTACTCCCCTCCTATTTTTAAGTCCTGTGCAGTCACTGCAGGGGGTACAGATCCCCAGTCTTCCAGAAATCCAAGCCTGTTCATAGGACAACTTTTGACTGCTGCATTGACATTCTGTTCCTTCTGCAAGCACCCACCATTTCTCTGCACTAGGATTTGTCATTACTGCCACCAAGAGTTCTCTGCCATAAATGGACCAAGTTCATAAGGGTCAGAAGTTAAGACTCAAAAAGAAGGGGGCCTACATAGGTCTCTCTCTGAACTAGAAAAAACAAAGGTCACAATTCATTGTCCGGATGGAGGAATACAGAGCTTAGCGACAGTCTATTTAATCTGCTATGAAAGAATACTGCTTAAACGCAATGGTTAGAAATGCATAAGCTAGCCCAGTCAAGCTCCCCATGTATCACTTTGGTATCCAAGAGGGGGAAACAGCAAGTTGGAGCTTGTCACACAACTCCAGATCTCATGCCAGCAGAAAGAGGCACACAGGAAAATAATATGATTAGAAACTAAAGCCTGATTATCTTTTTCCAGAAAGCAGCATCCTTCATACAGACAGCTTCCAAGTACAGTCACTCGATCCCATCCCCAGTGCTCTTCTGAGCTACAAAAGTAGAAGTGACCAGGCAATTAATTGTGTAACGCAGCAGAAGCTTTTCTAGAGTCTGGCACGTGAAGAAACAAGTCACACAGGAGCTCTGGGCTTCCAATTTATTTTCTAGGACAAGATATGACACTTAATATAGAGCTTGACTTGAGGCACTTGCTATTAACTGTCAGTGGGCAACAGAATATGTGCAAAAGCCAGATGCTTCCTGCAAGTCACTGACACTTACCCAGTCTAAGGAATTAATGTCACTGCCCATAGTTTCACTATAACAAGAGCGAGCAAGCTTCATACACCTTTTGAGAGCCAGAAGTTCCTCAGCAGACCTGTAGACACTAGCTGCACTTTTAATTTACCCTGGTATTCAAGTAATTATCCTGAATCACTACATCTGAAAGTTACATCCCTTATCAGTGTAGGAGATGTAGATATACCTATTTCTCTTCACTACCCCTAGGTTTTGATCATTTTCTGCAAACAGTAGCAAGCCATACTCTCCTGCTTATGTATCCAGTGACAATGCTGGCTGCCTAGCTTAGAAGCAGCATTACAGTAGCAAGAGGAAAATCTGGAACTTGCTTCAAGCGCTATTGTTGGTCATTTAAATTCATTGAGAAGGATTAAAAACTGGTGTTTACCTTTAAAAGCATTAGAGCTTGCAAATACTGTAGTTTCTAGTGCTTATCATATGGAAAAGAAAATGTGAAAGGGTAAGTATCACTCTCAGCAATCAAACACCTACAGGATCAGACCCTCAGGACTGCAACACTGACACCCCACCACAACACACCTAGGGAGATTTCCTGAAAGGAATATACTTTTGATCACAAGTCAGCATGAGAAATACATACCAATGTAACTTGGTAATCATCGTTTAAGAAATTAATAATAAAAAAATTTCTGTGTTCATTGAAATCTGAAGGTTGGCACCTTTATACTAGTGACAACTTCACTAATCTCTACAAGAGTTGAAGCTAAGGGGCTTATATTAATCAGCATAGTTGCAAATGAATAAACTAAACTCCTCACCTTCACAGGCACTTAATCATGACACTTTAAAGGGCAAAAAGACAGACTTCATGAGTTAAACACCCTGGAAGTTCACAACTTTCCCTTTAAGAGCTCATACGTTAAAACTTTAAGGCATATCTTTTTGCTGAACTGTAGTTGTTAGTGCTCACAGCTGATATTCTTCCCCAGTCATGAAGGGACAAATAGTGAAGTCAGTTCCCTTACTTCAAGTAAAAAGTAAATCAGTAGCCCTTTGTATTTTGTTTCCCACTCTGCTTAAGTAGCTCCCATTCCAAG
This sequence comes from Sakesphorus luctuosus, assembly GCA_013396695.1. NCBI lineage: Eukaryota > Metazoa > Chordata > Aves > Passeriformes > Thamnophilidae > Sakesphorus > Sakesphorus luctuosus. The sequence continues at coordinate 1,666 of VWZD01007211.1, read as the reverse complement.
ACGATACAGCACAGGGAGCAATTAAACTGCCTTGTAAAGTATAGTATATAAAAATGGCATATATGAAAACTGTTTGATATATAGGCTCATTGTACAATTATGCACTGCCATCAGGATTTTTTTATTTTGTTTTTTTTTTTTGTTTCAATTACTCTTCATTAAAGCAGTTAGATACCAGTGCTGATGAAGGGCCCTAGTCATCCAGCCAGACTTTTACTTATCACCTCAAAGCTCCTCTCTATTTGGAACCACTCCAGTTTTGAGGTTTATGCTTGATATGGGGTAATAAAGATATATGCATAAGCACCTCTGTGTTTCCTCATCTTTTAAAGGAGGTCTCCAATAATTCATGGCACACACTGATCACACTAGTTCTAGAAGTTGCTGTTACACATCTGGCCATAAAAGAGGCTACACAGCACAGCTGAACACAAGGACATCCGTGCAGTCAGTAGTACACTTTCCATAGCTCTGAGAAGTATTTAATAGCCATCATGGTCAAACAGCACTTCTATTAAAAAAAAAAACCAAAACCAAACCAAACCAAACAAACAAACAAAAAAAGCAGAACATTGCACTGAAGTCCCTTGTTGTCATGCTTCAGCCAAGCAGCAATTCCAAAGACTCCTGGTGTTGCCTAACCATAACCTAAGTTAATCAGGTACTACATTTCATAGCATTTTAGACTGCCAGGTCAGGAATGCCCAATGCATCCAACATGCCTGCAGAGAGATAAGTTTTTCCAGTCACCCAGAGTAGTACTTTCATTGCAGCATTGGCTGAAGAACAGCTACTGTTCTGTAGCTTTGTAATTGAAAGCTCTCATGCTACTCCGTGGTGGTGCTGCAGTGGTAACACTGGCTCACTGGGAGAACCATATTTAGAAAAGATGTTGTGTTCTCCCCCAGAGCAATGTAATAGTTTGGTAAGTGAAATTAACAGTCCCAGTAAGAGTCAGACATTGTCAGATTAAAAAAAAAAAAAAACAGAGCTAGACTCCTACAGTGAGAAGTCTGGGCTGAAGGCACTGAGCTTTATTGCAGAGATTCATTTAATCCCTGCTTGGGAACATTAAAAAAAGGTCCTAAAGCTATGCGCTGGGAACAGGGGCCACATTAAATGCAAGACGAGCAGTATAAAAACAGAGCCTGCCAATCTCCCCCCTCCCGCGTTTTCTGCAATAAATACCAAGAAGTTAATACCGGTGTATGAACTTCACGCATGCAGCCGGTACCCCCGGCTTTTAATAAGCAAGCGGGGAGGCCCC
>VWZD01007210.1:0-66001 GCA_013396695.1 Sakesphorus luctuosus | reverse complement strand
CCTAGCCATGATGATGATATTTAAAACATAAACAGAGATGTTCTTTAAATTTTGGATTGGTTTTCTTTACATTAGCTTAAACCAAAAACTATCCAACTTATTACCAGAGTTAACAGGGAACTGCAGAGAGGATGCATTGCACCAAATTCTGTCTTCTGTCAGACAGCACTGAGTATGGCAAAGTGTACAGGATCTGAGAAAACAAGTTCAATCTCCCTTGTAGTCACTATAAAAAGCTCTTGGAGGGTGATTGAAAAGATTGTGGCTCATTACTATTACTGCAAAGTTTTTTCCATGCAGCTACCATGGACTTATCTACAACTCACAAGGTAAACATTAAATGAAGCACCTATTGAGCAATTTAGCCCAGGATATTTGACCACAAATACAGCCATCCACAGATGAGACCATGCTTGGACTCTGTAGAGTGTTAGAAAAGCTGTAGGTCTCACTTCAGGATTACATTTCACATGGACAGACTTTTCTCCTGAGCCTTTGAAGCAAATGTAGCTGCTGTTGCAAAGGAGTGGAGAGAACATAAAAAGTGAGAAATAAGAGAATTTTAGATACTGGTGAATATGGATTATTTGGAGCTTTGTATCACATGCACTCAATGAAAATACAAGCTGTATTTTAGTGCTGACTGCACTGAGCTGACCAGAAGGGCCAATGTGCTGCCAGTGTAGCATAGCAAAAGACCCCTGAGAACCCCTGCCCTTCCCTCTGCCTTCTCTAGAAACTTAGTTTTACTTCTTGGCACATCATTTCCAAGGCCATCCTTTGGCATGCTAGGGTAGATAAACTTTACTGCTCAGTATATGCAGCCAATTTTCTATATTGTGTGGATTTTAGATAACCAATTTAAATCTCTCTAAATTGTGACTGTTACAGAAGACAGTAACATTTTAAAAATATGAACTCACATTTTCTGTAGGAGAGTTTTTGTTTGTTTTAATTTAGTAGTGGTATCTTATAAGTTTGTAGAACAAACAAAAACTTTCTTATTCCTGGAAACTGTCTTCAAGTTTGGAGGTAGGCCAAGAAGGGAAGGAACTCCAGTTTCTGTGACATCTGAATATATCTGGAAGTCTGTGTTTATATAAATATCTGTTAACTCCATACGTGTAATTTTTATCTTTTCTGCAAAAAAGCTGGTAACTCCAGAATGGTCACGCATGAAACCCCAGGAGGGATTCAAAAATAAGAGAGGATCCATGGAAAACAGAAATTTGCTAATAGTGCAGCCCTTGTATTTAGCTGGAACTCCATCGAGAGGGAAGAAATCGCCTTCTGTCTCTGCGTGAGACTGGTGGGACAAGCTGTGTGCTAGTGGGGCCACCGGGAAACTGCCTTTCCCTTGTGCCAAAGGAATACATTACCATTGAAACCAAGGAAAATAAAGGATTCTCTTGTTTTGAGTTACCTACGCTGCCCCAGAGGAGGAGGGTTTAAGGCTCACTGAGAGGGATAAGCTTTCACCCTAATGGGGAAATTGCATGGATCTCTGTAGCGAGGGAGAAGACGCTGGAGGGCAGAGTCGCCATGGCAGAGAAAGAGCTACATTTGCCACACAGCAGCAGCATGAGGTTTATCACTTGCAACAATCTCTACTACAGGCTTTTGTCTTGGGATTTCACAAAGTGTTCAGATCAATGTAATCACAGTGAACTAATCTGAGTTATATTATTTTGAGCTGATCCCAGTGTATTATGCTTCCAAGTAGGAAAGGCGTGGAAATTATAAAGTATCCAATAGTTTTTGTGATGTATGTCTAAAACCAAAGATAATGCTTCTACATAGAGACTTACATGCCTCATTTTGCAGACATATGGCTCATTCTCCATGTGTTATATCGTGAAAAACATGGCTTGTAAATGTGCTGTGAAGCAAGATGTTAGTGATTATAAACACAAATTAATTAATTACACCATTTGGGCTATTTAAGTAAATGCAAGCTATCAGAAGATCTTTCCATTAGGGATGGCAGTGGGTTTATCTTTTTCTTTTTCTTTCTTTCTTTCTTTCTATATATAAAGCTGTGTATGTGTACATGTATGAGTATATAAGTACAGAGTGCTTTCAGACAGCAGGATGCAGGTGCCTCTGAATCCCAAGAGTTGAATGTATATCCTGAAGGCAGATTTGAGGAGGAGATAATTGGTGTGTAGGTTTTGTGAGGCTGGAAAACTGCACAGCAGTACAATAGGTTAGTAAAGAAATATCCATAAGGAACAGGTTATCTAAACAATGGCAAAGCTCTGTATCCTTCTTAGTGATAGGTGGGATATCATGGATATTCCACGTGTCACCCTGAAACCCAAATGAGCTCAGAGGGTGGCTAAAAAAAGTCATTCTGCTTTTCTGGAAAGCCTATTCTAGGACCACTCAATGCTTCCAATATTCATGTCAGGAGGATCATGAAACAGGAAATATTTATTTATAAGCATAATGGAGTCTGATGTGTGGCAGGAGGGCTGCTTTGGAGGCTGTCACCACCCATTGGTACAGGGCTTGATGTTGGTTGTAAATTCTCATCAGACTGAACAGACACCTGACCACGTGTTAGGGAATCTTGTGCTTTTATTGTACAGTCGCCTTCACTCCAGCAACCAACCTGCTATTTAGACTCATAAGGTGCTGGCTAGCAAGCCCTTAAATGTTGCAGTACACCTCTCAAAATTAGTGGTTAAAGTTTGACAGTACACTGCTCAACTCTTATGCAAACTAGATTTTTCACGCTGTTTTTTGCACGTGCGCAGCCTTTTGAGCTCTCCTCCAGGGAGTGAGTAGAGAGGCACAAGGACTGAGCATGAGTCTCAACGTGGAGCAGGATGTTGGCTCATAGGACCCTGTCTTCCATTCACACCTTTCCTGTCCTAACCATCAGAATGTTTGAGACCAAACGTGCTTATGGCTACTGCTTCACAGAGCCAGAAAAGGTGGTAGGACATGGTGCTTTCTCAGGTTAGCAAAAATAGGCTAGCGGGGCCCAGAACTCCTGAGACTGTGAAAAGACACCAGAAATCTCACAGGAAAGACATCTGCTGTATCTCATCACTCTGAACCACCCCAGAGGAGCTTCAGATATTTGGCAGAAAAGGTTAAGACGCAGCCAGGCACATTGGGACTGGAATGCAGTGCTTGGCTCTGGAGATGGGGGAAGGAATCACAAAGTAGATATGTAACTTCTTCAGATGCATTTCACCTCTCTCTCTCTGTCTGTGTGATGCTTCAACAAGTATTCACTACCCTGGAAATTGTCAGCATCATAAGGGTTAGTTGCCTTTTTCTTGTGGGTGAAACATGAAGTTACAAGTGAAAGGTTTTTTTGTTTGGATTACTCTGATAATAACAAACGCTAAAACCCACACAAATGAGCTTCAATGTCAACCATGGATTGCAGTAGTATGGGAGTTACAGGAGGATCCTAAAAGAACATAGGCACCAACAGCACTTTCATCCTGCTTTCAAGGATTGCAACACCACCAATTAAATTTAGTATGTCTCTCTGAATAAACTACTGAGAAACATGTAAAGATCAAATCCTGGAACTGAAGTAATTTGGTGTCCTGTTCAGCTATATTTTTGATGAAATCCTTTGTGTATTTTGGTTGTTAACCATTGTCTCCACACTGTTGCCTAAGGTGAAATCAAAGCACACAAAGCTGCAGACTAAAGCAAATCCAGGGTAGTGGTTCTGTTGCTTTCCACAAAGCCAATCAGTTTAACACTGAAAAAAACCATTTTCATGCTTCTATTTTTTTTTCTCCAACTGAGGGCAAAATCTACAGGTGAGGTGACATTAAATTTTAGACTGGCGTTATAATCCAGATTTTACTTTAAAAGCCATTTTTAAAGTATCTTTTAAACCTGATTCTTTTTGGTTGTATATGTAAGACTGTGCAGAATTACCTGAATCAAAGATTCATCTTATCATATATTTAGGTGTATTTAAATTATGCCAACAGCCATGTATCTTTTTGCAAGAAATCAAAAGGAAGTAAAGCACTAATTATTGATTATTAATGTAAGAGATTTTTTCTTCTAGCACCACGATATAGCTTGACAATTTACATTTAATTGCAAATTTAAAAAACTAGCAAAAATATAAAACCAGAACAAAAGGAAAGATGATTTTGTTATACTTTCAATAGACATTTTCTAGCAGATTTCTGTTAGGTTCTTGTTGGTTTGTAGTAATAAGTGAATCCATGTTAGAATCATGGTTTGAGTGATCAAACAAGAAGGACTGGAAAAGTTCTTTGGCAGAGATCCATCTACACAGGGACTTGGCCTGTGTACAGAGAAAATATAGTACAGATGTATAAATTACACAGTTTGGGATGGTGCTGGTAAAAACCATCTATGCTGGAGTCATGTGGGAAAGAAAGTCTAGACATCAGAGATTAACTTGCTTCAACTAAAATCATGCAAACTAGAAATCAGCTAAACCACATCTGCACAAAAGTACACATAGAGTTCCTAAACCAACTATGTAAACTAGATGTTCAAACAGGGAACAAACAAAGAAATTTAGCCAAGTTGCTTTATTGGTAAAGCTTACATATAATTTTAGGTATAGTTAGGGTTTTTTTAAGCAACCAATTAATAAAGTCAACCAGAGAGGCAAAACCAGTCCACATTTTACTACAGAAAGAAGCTTGAAGTCCAGGGTTAATTGTTGCAGTCCTACATTTTCATTGCTGTAAATAAATTTTATCAATTGAGAATTCAAATTCCTAATCATTGACACACGAGGCCAAATCGATATAATGCAATTTATTTGACAATTTTAGCTGTGGTCAGGCTTTTCTACTGGGGACAAAAAGCCAGAGTAGAAAAGGATTGTTTGGTCATTCCTGGGAAAGATAAAGACCTGTGTCTAGAGTTGCTATCATGTGTGGAAGGCAAGAGAAATAGGAAACTGCTAGTGAGGTGGGGTTTATACATTGTATGTCACATATAAATTCCTAATATACTATTTATATGTTTCTAAGAACTTTGGATTTAACTTTTCTAGCTATACCCTTTTTGGTGGTTTGGGATAGAGACTGCAAGGCTGTGCAATGTTCTGCCCATTGCACATTGCAGATAGCCAGGTCATGAGTGCCTTTTGGACTATTGTGCTCAGTCCCATGCAGAATGGAGATTTCTGGGGGTCTAAAGACAACGTCAAGGGAAAAAGCTGCCCAGGCAACACACATAGTACAGGGAGAAGAGAGTCAGAACTCCCAAATCTGCTCAAACTTTCTGCAGGTCTTTCTGTGATCTGTATTTGCCCAGGAAAAGACTTACCTGCACAGCCAGAAGCTGACTTGAATTTGGATACTGTTAAAGAACTTTGTATGGGCAACAAGACTGAAAAACCTTGGTCAGCTGCCCGTGTGCAAGTATTGCAGACAGGAACTGTGCCAACATCAGCTCCATTACCAGACAAATATTTAGGAAGAGTACAAAAGCTTTTCTGGGTCCCATCTATTTGCTTTCTTCTGGGTCAAGCTGATTCGCCCTGCCCTCAGCACACAAGGCCATGATGGGTCATCCTCAGTACAGCAGGCAGGTGGAAAAGTTCATGTTTTACACTCAGACTTCACTTCATGGTTTCACCTCTTGCCACCAGTGGTGATATTAGCCATTGTTGAATCTCCTCTTCTCAAAGCTTCCCTGGTCATTTCCTTCTTTCCTAGGCAGCATTTCTTGTCTGCCTCCTGTGCCCTCCCCAGCTGAGCCCCGCAAGCCACCCCTGCCAGCCTTTTGTACTCTGGGACCTGGCACCCAGCAAGGGATGCACCCAGCAAAGCAAGGAGGCCTCCTGCTGGGCTACAACATCTAAATATGTAAAATATCTTCTGTGATACCTTTGTAATCACACTCCTTACGCCTTTCAACATCATTCCGCTGGTGCTGGCAGATGTCAATGCACACACCGAATCTGTGGCTCTGGATGTGGCCTGGCTCAGGCTGATGCACACAATGACCAGCTCTGGACTCCACTCCTCTTGCACTGCAAACACAAAATCTCTCTCAAGTATGCATTCCTCTTTCAAAAAACCACATGCTAACAGAAAAATATTTTTTTTCACCTTAAACTACAGTGGAGCAGGTGTTTGCCAGGTTCTTTTTGATCATTTTCCAGCTACACTGTCCTCCACAAATAGAACTATGGAACAGTTTACTTGTCTAGACTACATTTTTCATTGAGAGGTTTTACTATCTACCATAATGGATGCATCAAATTTTGACCTAAAGTCTGGAAAAAAGCTACACTAATGCCTGTTTTGGATGGACAATGAATGCAGAGAGAAAAAAAAGAAGAAACAGAAGAAGGTATGTATATATAAGGCACAGTCTTTCAGAAGGCAGCAGAGAAACAGATTCCTCTAGTATTTTTCTATTAAAACCAAAACCAAACCCCAAACAAAACAAACAAAATCCCTCCCAAACAAACAACAAAAAAACCCCAAGACAAACAAAAAAACCCACCCTACAACAGGATTTTGCTGAAAACAAGTGATTTATCTCACTATTTTGACCCTGAAAGTAAGAACTGGCATCAGCTAAGTTAGGCATTATATATTAGCTGTATAGATACTTCAGCTGTGATAATGTGTGCTGAGCCTAAGTAGGGTTTCCTGGCAAGTCAGCCAAGGAACAAAATACACTTAAGAATACAGGGACTGTTTTACTAGGAAAATACTTATAAGAGCATGAATCTTTAGTGTTTAGTGTAGCATCCTTAAATTAAATGTTTGTTCAACTGGAAATTAAACATTTGTGAGAGAACATTAGTGAGAGAACATTTTCTTAGAAAATGCTGAGTGTTTACAGTTAAAGAATGAAGTCAATTGAGGTCTGAGAACCCAATTTGCAGTATATTAAAGTGTGCAGTGCAAGAAAACTTCAATTTGGTTTTTCAAGAGCATAAATTTTCATGATAAAGTCCAGATCTTCAAGTCAAGCAGTTGGAAATTAAAAAATGCACAAGTGAGAGAGAAAATTTTCCAGTTGGTTTTCTGGCTGACTGTAACTTGCCTCTTCTTCAAGGCTCCTGCAACCTGCCTGCATGTGCCAGCCAGTGTGGCACTACCCACCCCAGCAGCATAATGGTATTTAGCAGCATTAACTGTTGCCATTCATCCCCTGATGGGCACTGTTTTCTCCCTGTTCCCTGGTGGCAACTGCTCCTCTGATGGGCACCCACCATGAACCATCCTGAGTTGTTGTACTGTGCTGGTTGGTTCCTGGGCTTTGCTCCACTCCTTGAAATGAGTTGGATGAGCTCAGCAAGAACCTGGACCACAGTATCCACCAGCCTTTTGGCTCACAGGGAGCAGCTCCATGTTATGAGGGACAACCATGGGGCATAATTCTTTTCATGATTTGCTCAACCTTCATTTCTCAATTTTATCAGTGCTTGGCCTGTGGTGATTTACTGGGGGATGTTCAAGAACTCTTTCTTTGATGGCTCACTTCCATCCAGTTTATGCCAATTTGCTGTATGTAAGTGCACATATACAGTCATTTAGCTTAAATGCTTCTCATATGTTCCTAATGCTTAGCTCATAGTGTATTTATAGAAGGCAGCTATATTGCTTCTCAGGCTTTTTTTTAGTAGGCTTAAAGCAGTTAGTGGCTTCCAGTCCATATCATAAGACAGATATTTCTGGCTTTATAGTTTTATGGGTTTTGTTTTTTTAATTTGAAATAATCTTGCTTTAACAAGAAATTTCTGCTAACACATTGCAAGGTACAGTCCAACAATACAGTAACACTAATACTTGTTTCTATCCAAAATATCTTGCTTTAAGTAGACTGGGCTCCACTCAGTTTCTTTCACAGCTGCATTAGAGTGGTTTAGTTATCCTGTGATCAACTAATATCCAAAGCTTTTTCTCCTCTTCTGCTATTTGATTTGCTGAGTTGCAAGCTCAAGGAAGAAATTCTTGCTCTCTCTTCCAGAGTACATGTTTTTACCAAATTTCATCCTCTTTCTAATTGCAAAAATTATCATTCTTATATTGATTATGTCTTCTCATTTTAGGGCACCTTCATATTTTGTTAATATCCTCTAGGTCTTAGTGCTAAAATTCCTAATGAAAATATTAAATTATGTGAGTTCCAAGAACAGTTCTGGAAGAATATGTTAAATGATCCTCTTCAAGATGCATATTCTTACTTTGTTACAGCAGAAGCACTTGTGGACCTGCCATTGAATCTTAGCAACACTTAGGAATGTCTGGAAGGAGAGATTTATCTTGAGTTATAGAAGGTTTTCTTATTACCTTAGGAGTAAGATTTTACCCTAAAATCGTAAATAAGTATGTCCTTATAATAACAAATGATAAAATCCTCACAATACAATGTGGGGGTTTTGAGATAGTTTAGACAGCATGACTATGTTGGAGAAAAACAAAGCAAGACTAACATCAGTCATTAACAAAAATGTTATTTATAGCTGAAATCTCCCATCCCTGTAAGTTAGTTTAGATCCTGCAATGCTTAATCTTTACATTGTGAAAAATGCTTAGTGCATGCAAGAGCTTTGTCACAGATAATTAAAAATTCACTCTTTTGATAATTTCATTGGGTTTGATTTCCAAATTTTAGGTCTGTTTACACTTCTAACTTATTTTAAAATATAAGGAGAATAAATTCATGAGAATTTCATCTGCTTGCCTGAAAATTAAGTGGGTTCTTCTCATTCCCCCTTTCATTGTGAGCAAAAATGTATAGTTAAAGGAAAAAGTTTTGACATGTCTTCCTTCACAAAGTTAGTATGTTAGCAATCACTTAACTTATTAGAAGTCACAGAAATAAATTTTGGAAAAACTGAACTCCATCATTATTTTTCAAGAGAGGGACTGGATAATGCACATCAGTGATGTATCTATTGTCTTTATATGCAATAAATAAATAGTGATACAATAAGAGGTTTTTTAGTTTTTATCAGAGAATCATTAATGTACTTGTCATGGGTTTGGCTGATGGGCCTAAGTTTGGGCCTGAGAGTTCAGATTTGGGCCTGAAATTGTCAGCTGCCTTGAGCTGGGCCAGGCTAGCTGACAGCTGACTTCTTCTAGCCAATGATGTTGTATTCCATACCATCTTACATCATCTCAATAGGAGTAAAAGCCAGTGTGTGAGTGTGGCTTAGTTCAGTTTCTGCCATGGCCAAAGTGCAAGCTGAACGTGGTGCAGCTCGTGTCTTAGAGTGAGCCTTGCTTGTGCTGCTGCCGGTGCTTGCAGTTTGTTTGAGTTCAGGGAAGTAGAAATATTTTGTTGTTACTCTTTCTGTTTCTTGCTGGGTGTCTTTTGGCTTTGGAGTGCTTATGAATCTAGAGTAATACACTTTGTATTAATTGAAGAGTAGGAGGTTATTTCTTGTTACATATGACTTGTGTGTGTGCTATATTGTAGTTTTCTTTTAATTTTCTCTTTTCTGTATAAATACATGTAGTTAGTTTCAGAAGAAACCTAGTTTAAGAATTTTTTCCCTCTCCCTCTTCTTTCTCCCTTTAGCTAGTTAGGGGGAGGAAGAGCCTTTTCTCTGTACTTGGGCAGTTGGCATTTTGCCAGCTCAACCCAAGACAGTACTTTAAAGTGTTAAAGACGTGTCAGTGTATCTAAATGGGTCAATAATTCCTAGCCCAAGTCCAAAAGGTTATGTGTACCTTTGAAGAACATAGTAATACATGAGCTACCTATTTCACTTGTTTCTAAAAGATGAGCTGTCCTTAGCAATCCTTTTTGTTCCAATTCAATGTTTACATCTTGGTTATTATTTCGTTTTCTGGCAAGTTGCTATTACATAAAAATTTGTATGAACTGCATCATGTAAGTTCAAAGATCTTGTCATGTTAAAGGGGAGATTTTCTCAACCCCTTGGTGTTTGATTAGTCTGTCAGTGTCCAAGGTTAGCTAAGACCCTTGTGCCTGACCAGGTCTGTTAGAATTCCATTACAGAGAACCTCTGCTGAAAAGTCCTCTGGATTGGACTAATTTTTTCAGAGTCACATGGAAACAGAAATACCTCTCCCAGGTCTTCACACCTTTAATTGGTTTGTCAGAGCCCCAGGGAAGATTCAGGGATACACATGCCAACAACGTAGGAGAGATGCCCTCCCAGGCCTCCACAATCAAGTGTATCACCCACTGCTGGCACCTGCTAGTGTCCTTGGAGGACTCACCATTAACAGTTATGGAATGTATCTTTATTAATATAATAGAAAATTGTGACAGGTTAAGGTTGGAAGATTGCTGCTGCTAAAAATGTATTCAAAACAATATACTAATGAGCTCTAACCCCCATCAAAAGCTAGCTAGAGGTAATGAATCAGTGCACATGCAGTATGCTTCTTCTCAGACTACCAAAATAAGGCAATCAGTTGGTTATCTCCCTTGATACTGATACAAATTCCTGATTTACTGACGGGCTGTCTCCCTCACTTGGCCTTGCAGAGGTTAGCAGACGGAAAAGTTTAAGAGCCTGCTCTAACTGCTCAGGGCAAGGGGTGGAGACTGTACAAGTTAGAAATCCCTCCCTTTTCCCACCTTGAGTTTTTGCTGGCTGTATCATTGATTTGCTCCATATCTGTGTACAAGTCACCTAATTTTGTGTACCATGTATATTTTGAGAACTGATAGGTGCTTCTTGGCACTTTATAGAACAGGTCTTTGTAGGAACACATCTTATTTTACACTCCTGGAACTCACACCCTCATGTAAATATTTAGGTTATCACTATCAAGGTTCATGCTCAGGGACATGATTTGTTGTTCTGGATGTCAAGACCAGCTTGAATGGGGCTCTTAGCAACCTGATCTAGTTGAAGATGTCCCTGCCCCTGGCTTCTTACCCAGTAAGCATCCCTATGGGGAAAAAGACATGTTCAGCCTGTCAGCTGATCCCAGAAGTTACAATGGAGTCTTCCCTATCATCTTCCCATTTTTAACTTACTTTTATGTTAATTTTTACATTTAGGTGGAGTTTGAGTCTGGGATAAAGAAAAGCCTTTCAGCACCAAACCCAATATGTATTGGTACAGTGCACAGACATGCAGAGCTATGGGAATGCAAGATTTTCATTCCTGAAATAAGGAAGACAACAATCTGTTTGCAAGTAGGGGGAGAAATTGATGCACATGGATGCAATCTGGGGAAATATTCCCTGCAATCTAATCTAGAACTAGTTTTAAAACACCACACCAAAAAAACCCCCATCCCCAAGAAAAAAGGTCATCAATGTGTCATCACATGAATGTAGCAGCAAAACTTCCCTTTCCTGTGGGCTCTTGGCTAAAGCATTCAAAGACACTGGAGGTGATTAATCATTTCAGAGGAGGAAGATGAGGCTCAGCAGTGCAGTGTTTGTGCATGTGGTGCTCAGTGAACTCAGCAGCAAAGTTGATATGGGTAGAAGAGATAATACCAGTTTCCCAATTCTTCTTCACTTGCAGGATCCTGAGTGTCTCCCTGAGCAACAGGTATTTAGGCAGATCTACACTCAAGCTAACCACACACATGAAGATCGGGAATTAGCCTGCATACTTTTTCAGCATTGAGATATCTCAATTATAGCTCACCACCTCTGCTTTATTTCTTCTCCACTATCAGTTGCATCCACTGCAGCAGTGAAGGCAAAGATGAAAATGCCATTGCAACTTCAGTCATTAACCGCATATAGCCATTAGTATAATAATTTGATAAAATTTTGTCAGCTGCTGTTGGGTCTTATGATTGGAAAGTGTTCTGTATCATATCTAAGGCTTTGGTGACAATGGCAGTGCTTTCATAACCTGAAGGGCTTCCACAAAATCACCCATTCCTATCTAATAGCCATTCCCATTTAAAAACCATTCTCATTTTTGAGATAAAGATTTCTTTCTGTCTGATTTTTCATGAAGTAGAAAGCTTAACCATGGCATGTTAGAAACACAGAATTCAGTTTAGCGCAATCCTGTGCTTCAGATCAATTCACTTCAGAAGAAGCTGCTTATGCTGGTTAATTGCTCCAGTTTGAAAACATAATCAATTCCTTCTGGCTGAGGTAAACAAGAACAAATCTCATGCTCTGTCTGAGAAAAAAATGTTATGAACTTCATCACACCTCAGATGAGAATGTACAAGCACGTATTACACTCATAACTTTGTAATATACTTCCTTGGAAAATTCAGAAATTAAAAAATATTTTCTTATTTTACAAAAGTACTTGATGTATCTGTGCAGTAAACCAAAAGAAAAAAAAGAAGCTGTAGGGTTGCTCTTAATTTAATAATATAAAGAAGGTTATGTATAACTTAGAGCACTTTCTTTGAGTTTAACCCTCAAGTAACTGACTTTCTGAAGGATGGGCTGGATCCATAAAGAACGAGACCATTTACAGGCTGAAATTCTATTCCATTAGCAACCATCAGTAAACACAAATATAAAAATAAAATAATTCTGCAGGTCTATTTGATACTTCCTCTAACTTTTTACAGAGCTACTTCTCATGTCAGACTTTTAAAAGGACAGGGCTAGGCTGGATCACCAAGTTTGCTGGGCAGGCATTCTGTAACTATATATGGATTTAAAAAGAAAGTTGAACCACAGGAGGCTTGAATAGCAATATTTCACAACCATGAATTATGAAGAACTAATTGAGCTTTTTTCTATTAATGAATGCAACCAGAAATTCAAGACAGAATTACTTTTTCACGAGGAAACTGAACGTGAGCCAAGTTCTGTGGCTGCCCCTTGACCAGGCACATGGGACCTGTCCTGCTCCCCATGTGCATTCCTAGTCCCATCAAAAAAACCCCTGCCTGGGAACAGTGCTTGTTTTACTGATCAACTGCCCAGCACTGAAAATACATTTTAAGAATAACAGCTTTGAAAGAAATCGGTTGCTTTCTGCAGATGCTGCGGGTTGTTTAGACATATAATTAATGTGGTCTTGCACTTATGGAAACTTGGCATTTCTGCTTGGGATGGTTTTGGCTCAGGGTATGTTCTTGCTGCCTATTTTTTTTAAGAAAGAAATGGGTTGTTACTTGTTTCTGAGTGAAATGGCAAGCACTATTAAATATTGCAATGCTGACAGAGAAAGCCTTTTCCCAGTTTGCTGTTCTTTTTTTTCCCCTGGAAATGTCTGTTCTCTTTCCATAAACAGATGCAAACAGATCAAACATTTCCTGCAAAATAAGGCAGTGAGCACAACATAGCAATAGCAGGGTTATCTTGTTGATCAAAAGATATATTTTATTGTATGTCTACACTGTCAAAGCACAAAAATTTCATGGAGATGAGAAATTTTGTATCAAGGTGTTTGTCTGAAGCCAATTTTAAGCAGTGCTGTATAAAGATGAAAGGTATGCTGGGGCAAATTCATGAAGGAGGTTTTTGCCTCCCATGTCCCCAGCTATACCACATCATGCCAGTTTTTTGCTCTGAGACTTGCAGCTTACAAAGCCCTTTTGTGAATATGAGTTACAGTGGTGCTGCCCTGCCCTGCCCAGAGAGCCAGAGCTCTGCAGGAAATGGGGATACTCTTTGGTGGCCTGAACAAGATCATTGAGCCTGAAGGCACCAAAATTGCTATAATTTGTCAGGCTTAAGAAAAAGAAAATAGTTTAGGGATATATATCTTTGAAGTCTCTTTAGCCAAATGTCTGATCTTGGGCAGACTCATGCTACTGCCAGCATACCAAACACTGCATACCAAATTGCAGGGCAAACTGAGTTTAGGTCCCTGAAACAGCTGACCTTCACAGGGAAAATGCTTCACAATCCTGACTCGTGTAAGTTGTGCCCATTAGGTCAGAGACAGGCTGGGAAAACTGAACATGAGCATTTCTCAGAGAAGAACTATCTCAACCTGATATTTTTTGTTCATTTTGTTTTGTGTTGGATGTTTACTGAAGCTCCATCTCCCATAGCTGATACTTTGAACACAGGATTATGTTGTTTGGAGATCTTTTCCCCCCTGATTTGAAAAGTAGTGTAGTCTTCACTCCCTCATCCCTGTTTCCTATCTCAGCACCACTGGAACTGTGAAACTGCTGGCAGCTGCCTAGGGTTGGACAAATACAGGTATGACAGTAACTGCAAGAAACAAAGGAGACTCAGCTGTCACAGGTAAATGCTATCATTACCATAAGCTTGTGAGTCCACTGGGAATTTTATTATGCAACCAGAGATCTACAGCTTTATTTCCTGGTGTCACAACTGTAAAGGCCCAGACCTACTTGACAAGTTTCTTAAAAAGGGACTTAGGGGTATTTTTATACCCTGAGGCAGCACACGGGAGAAACGTGACAATGTTCTCAGGAGGTTAAACAACATTTACTGGCAAACTTTAGAAAACAAGGGTACTTGGAAGATTTTAAAGCAAACATTCAATTGAAATTAAACATTTCACAAGGCATTGAATTAGCAAACTAACTCATCTGAGTTTAAATTACTCAGATTTTGAGAAGAGGAAACTAGAAGAAAAAGAGAGAGAAAGAGAAGGAAAGGGAACAAAGAAAGATTAAGAATCACTGCATGAATTCCAGGGTGATCTCAGCTACTATAAAATCCAAACGGTGGGTCACAACCACATGTATCTTTGTGCAATTGCTTTCATCTCTTCTGATGTCTTGAGGCCCATCTCCCAGATGGGGTTTTCAGTGTGCCAGTGGCTAATAGCCATTCTGGGGCTGGACTAGATGCTCTGGGGATGGGGGTTGTGGAGTAATCCATCATTCCACCATCCCACCATTGCCTCCCTTCCTCTCTTCCTATCCCCCCACCCCAGTTCAGTTCTTTTGAGCCAGTAATCATTTTCTCCAGTCATTCACAATGACCCATTTGACAGGAGGCATGGTATTTGTTATAAATTCTGTTCACGCTGAACAAACACACTAGCCCACGAGTCAGAGAACTTTCATGCTTTATTGTATAATTGCTTTAACTCTGGTGATTAGGCTGCTGTTTATTCTCAAAAGCCTTGGCTAACAAGCCCTTAATTTTTACAACACACTTCAACAGGCTCCCAACTTCCATGACAAACTTGAGTATGGAGGAAGTGGTAGACTATGACAGCTGCACTTTGCCAAGACAAAGCAAAAGAGAAGAGAAATGAGGACAGAAAAGAGAGGAAGAGAAGATCACCAGTCCTTAGAGCCTGCTTTGTTTCTAGTATGGATGATTCAGATCTGGGGTAGTGAGACAAAGAGAGAGGAGGGGGACCAATCTGCTTCCTTTATTGTGCATACCTCCTATGTGTTTACAGAGATTTTTCATGCCATTTTGTTGGCACTTACAGAGCCAACCCTTTTAGCCCCTCAGGAACTGAACTGGGTGGAGGGGGGGAATTGATGCTGGTGCAATGAGCATTAAGTCTCAAGGCAGAAAAGGAAGTTGGCTCAAAAGAGTGCTGCCTCACTTCAGTGGTACCCTCTCTTCCTGTTGCAAGTCAGTCAGAATGTTTGGTGCAAAACTTTCTTACAGGTTTATGCCTGGTCCTCCACATCTGGTCACATGAACCTGATGCTGTGGTACAGTAATTTAGAACATCCGTTAGATGCAAGAAATATAAGACTCATTTGAGGAAATACAATATTATAGACTACAGTTTTAAATAAGATAATTTAAGTACTCTTTTTATTTTAGGCTTGAGAAAAACAAGAAAGGATGTCTGAAGTCTGTATAAAAAAAGAATTCTTTCAGAGTTTGTTATTCAGTGCATATATTCTTCTGAGTGTCTTAGTTACTAAAGCCATTGGTTTTGACTGCTGATCCCTATTTGTGACTGCAGCAGAAGCAACAGCAGCAAATGTCCAGATGCCATTCTCAGAGTCATGCTCACATTCCTGGCAGTGAATTAAGAGTTAAAAGGGTCAGATCCCACTATTCCCTTCTGTTTGGCCACTGATGATGCCACCTGAAGATTTAATACTGGAAACTTAAGTTCTGCAGGGTGTTCCTTGGAAGCAGAGCAGGAGGGGAAGGAGAGACAACCCTGCAGCTATAGACAGGCTCCCTCTGTTCTCAAGGCTGCTGGCACAGGATAAGGCTGAGAAAGATGGAGTTGTTTAGTCAGGAAAAGAGAAGGCTCTGGGGAGATCTTAGAGCCCCTTCCACTGCCTAAAGGGGGCTACAAGAAAGATGGAGACCTATTTCTTAGGAATGCCTGTTGCAATAGGGCAAGGAATAATGGGTAGGTTTAGAACAGGTACAAGGAAGAAATTCTTTACAATGAGAGTGGTCAAACACTGGTACATATTGCCCACACAGATGGTAGATGCCCCATCCCCGGAAACATTCAAGGTCTGGTTGGATTTAGATCTGAAAAACCTGGTCTAGCCGAAGATGTCCCTGCTCATTGCAGTGGGGCTCTTCTAAGAACTTTGAAGGTCCATTCCAGTCTAAAGTATTGTAGGATAGATAGTGCATGTTCCAGCCATTTAACCCACAGAGGTGTTCTGCCTCTGGGTTACTCTTGTGGAGAAGATGGGTTGTCCTGCCTTGCCTTCTGGGCACTTCTTGGTTTTCAACATACCCTCTTAATTTTAATTTCAAACAGTTGTCACAGCATTGCTTTGGTTTGGCTGAACCTTCTCAAGGCTCTGAATAAGGAAGTGTTTTAAATGCCTTAAAAGCTGCTTACTGTGAAACAGCATTTATTCTGCTACCAGAGGGAATTTGCTCTTCTGTGAGCTTCTGTGGGTTTGCGCACTGAGTTCCTTCAGCATACTGGCACTCAGGCATCAGCGGTCTGACCTTGGAGGAAACCCTTCCAAGTTTTCCAAGGCACTACAGCACTGCTGCCTCTGATTTCCCAGCACCCAGAAAGGACAGTGCCTAGGGAAAGCCTGCGCAGGTTGTCCAGCTGGCACTGGGAGCATAAAACTCAGTTGGATTAAAGGGCAAACCACTATGTGAGACCAAATATGGTGTTCAGTGGCCCTGAGTACCCCTGGGGGCTTTTTCATCCAAGGCAACCACAAGTTGTAATATTTCCTAAGCCTAAATTAGGCTGTGAACTTTATTCAGTCCAGCTTCTTTCCATTAAAGCCAAACACAGGTCTTTGCTTCTTGACTTTAAATGTGGAAGAGGGTGGGTGACATGTTCTTGCAGCTCTGAGGAGCACCCCATGCACTGGGGGTCAGTCAGCCAGGGTAAACAGCCACGCTGGGGCTACAGGTCAAGCTGCAGAGGTGAGTTTCACCAGTGTCCATGGCATGCTCTGCAGAAGGGTCTGCAGGGTCACAAGGAAATAATCTTTAATGCCAGTTCCTAAGCCTTACCATTCAAAATAAAAGTCTTAAATTGAAGCAGGAGGTATAAACTCTGTATCTACACTCTGCACCAGTGTCAGGCCTGGGAGAATAACGCAGTGTTCAGGCTCCTGAATGAGTGCTCTGTGTGCACCAAGTCATTAAAAACCTGTGGAACTGTCAACCATGACTGCACAAAAATAAATATACAGCTGACTGTAAGTACTACCCCTTCACCTGTTTCTTCAAGCAGAATTTTATAAGAATGTTTGTTAAAGGGAATGTGGGTTTTTTAACAGGGAGATTTTGGTATATTTGAATTGAAACCATATGTTTGGGTTTACTCTGCTCTGATACAGAGTCTGACTAGTTTTAAATTTAATACACTGTTAAAAAGACCTATATAAAAATCTGAGTGAATGTGTTAGGATACAAGAAGGACATTTTTCAACTCCTAAAAATCAGATCTGGGAATACAAGTGAATTTTACTAAGAAGCATGGAGGGTCTTATTCTTTATATGCTATGGTTGGAAAAATAGAGGTGAGAGGAGATTAAATGGGTTAAATCCTATGACTCCTTTTATTGGTATTTCCCATCTTATCTCACTTTTATCTGCACAGAGGATACTATCATAAATATTTCACTTTTACCTGAAACAGAGAATAGCAAGGCTAATCCAATCCATTGTGGAGACACGTTTAATAAAACCGCATGCAGTTGGTTAGCCTGAACAGTAGGCTCCCCCTTGAAATTCATAAGCAGAGACTAAAGAATTGATGAGAAGAGAAACCTTGATGACTGACCAGTATAAAATGTGTCAGGATCTAACTTTTATTCAAGAATTCATCCCTGAACTTAATACATAAGACCGTGTGCATAACTCAGAAAATGCCATCTTTATAAAGGTGGCAAAATTGAAAAATATATAGAGTATTTAAATTGTTGGAGAATGGACCTAAAGAATAGACCTGGTGAAATCTAGCTTTCAGAAAATTTTAGTTTTCAAGAACCTTTCTCAAATGAAAACATTAGATTACAGGAATACAAATCCTGGCAAATTGTAGAAAAAGATTAATCCCATTGGAAATTACATCAGCACTTCCTCACCAGACTCTCCTAGATTTATTCCAGGGCTTTAATTCAAACTCTTTGCCAACCCTGCCTGAGCAGGATGTGTTAGATTGTAAGCTTTTTCTATTTTGTAAGACAGGAAGAGAAAGAAAAAGAAAATCTGTGGGGTTTTAAAACCCTAAACCAAATCTTATTTTAGTTCTAAAAGGTTAGAGAGAAAGAGTATGCATTTTCAGGAATGATTAGTGAACTACGTTTCTTTAACAAGTTCAAAATACATGTTTTCATACGCAGCCTGTTCATTTCCATGTAGAGCATTAAAAATAACACAGAAAGGATTGCAAATCAAATCAACATGTTAAAAGCATAATACGCTGCCTCTATAACAAACCACATTTACAGTAGTGGGAAAGCTTCTCTATGTGCTGGCCAGTGATGAGGGTTTTTTAAATGTTTTCATTTCCACCGAGGAAGTGTTATTATTTCCACTTCAGGAACCTTGCTGAAGAAATGCTAGCAATATCCCTTTTGGGGTTTGGGGTTTTTCATCAACAGACAGAAACTGCACAAGTAAAATACCGGTAAATATTCATTCTGCTTCGTCTCTCTTTTTCCATTCTTAGGAAGCATCCAGATGCATCACTACTCTTTTTAAAAATAACCTGAGCATATCCTCAATTTTTTTATTTAAGGAAATGCCATTTCCATAAAGTACATCAGCATCCACTACAGAGATGGGCTGTGGTAAAATCTTTTTCTGTAATTTTCTGCAAAGACTGAGCTCATTTTGGTGTTGGCTAAAGTTGAAGTAGGTTCAATATTAATTGCATACTCTTCCAAGACAACAAGCCTGGCAGACCCTTTTGATTAGCTGAATTCACATTCAGCCTCATACCTGATCTTTCCTATAGCTACTTGTGTTTTTTCCATTTGGTTTTCTGGATTCCTTATCCAAGAGAAGACAGTCCTAATGGATTCTGCCCAGACACAGCAGTGGTTTGGACCTAAAGTCTGTGAAGAAGAAAAGGGTTATCAGAATTAGTTAGCTTAAATAAGCCAACAACAAAGTTGTTTTCTCTACAAATTTGTATTTAAGATACCTGTTGATCAGCTGTTTCAATTCTGAATTAAATATGCCTTTCTGAGAAATGAAAACCTTCAGTGTTACAAGCAGGCTGGTCCTTGCATTCAGTATGGTTTGTGCTTCAGCATATTATTTCTGAATTTGTGTTGCAAAGTTATACTGAGGAAGGATTAAGTGTGTTATAAAGGTTTCATTCTCCAAATCTTTTTTTATTCTGCAGAGTTTCTGGTATGTTCTTGCGGCAATTTTCCTACAAAGAAACCGCATTATTCTTTCATGGACTATTTCATGCCCATCTCGCTTCATGCCATTTAAGCATTTAACACTGCACTCTACAATTATAAATTACACACGCATACTTGTTAGTCTCATGTTTAAACAAGGTATCTTTATGCAAAACCATAGAACAGTTCATAGCAGGAAAACAGAAGCCAGTAGTCAGAAAACATTTATACCCTAAAGCCTGTGGGGTCTTTAGGACCAAATAACATGGATCTGTTCTGCAAATTAATGGTCACTTACATCTGAAACATTATGATTCTGCAAAGTTTAGCATGATCTGCAACAGAAATAGCAAGCATGTGTGCGTCAAAACTCAAAGACAAAGCATGGCATGCAGAGGAAGATGTATACAAGTGTCATCTGAAATCCAGTGACGAGCTGCGCATTTACTATCAGTTTATAGGCATTTTTTTTTCCTGAAGGCTGATTTTGGTGCTGTTACATAAGTGGCTATGCAGAGTAAATTCTACAGTTCTTTATAGTACTATAAATTACTGCTGTTCAGTGGAAAAACAATGTCTTTACCACAGCAGAGTATATCATGCCAAGTATTGGTAAGATGACAGCATCAGTATGCTGCTTTATTTTTGCTTCCAATACTTTTTCCTCATTTATACAGAGGGAATTTTTAAATGCTTAAGCAGGCGTGGAGAATAAAATATTGCCATACTGAAATCAATGGGCCTTTTGACAATGCCAGGATTTCAATGAGGGCCTTCATGGGGGCATGCCACAAGGAACAGCTGCTTCTTGGATTTATCCCAAAAGCTCCCCAGATGTCTGATCTCATGCAACTACCCCTACAGATTCCCAGTAGAAGATGCAACATTCAGCAAAAAAATGGCTTGCTCTCCTCCCTGGTTCTCTGCACCCCATTTTCTGGTATTTCCGAGAAATTCCCTTCTGTCTTCCGTCAGTTTTACTACCCTCTGAACTTGCAGATAATGCCAGAAATTACTCTAGGAAATTCTACACTGACACTGATTTTTATGTTGTTACTACAACCTTTGCTGTGGTGTTCCTGCTGCTGCTAACTGTGGTGAAAATGCCTGACCTTTCAATCCAAGTCTTGACGGATAAAGGTAGTTGTTACTTTCAGTGGGTGTCTTTCAGAAAAAAGTATTCTGATTTTCATTTGTATGCACATGGGTTTATGGACAGTTTAAGGCTATTCATATCAGATTATCTCATTTTAGATGTGATTTTGGAATGAATAATGGCTACTCATGCACAGTCTTGTTCTGTCAGTGTAAGCCTACATATTTTCCTCTATTTCATGCTTTTTGGTTAAAATTGAGGAATCTGTTGTATTTAATCCTGATCAATAATAGGTATTGCCTTGGATCAGGCTGTTGTGTACGATTCAGCAAGTTCCAGTTTTTACCAAAGCTATGCCCACCAAGCCACCAAGACTGCAGATCCCATATTGCAGACTTCCTTTGACAGAAGACATTCCAAGCGAGTTACTTGGAAAGCGACTATTTGGATACGAAATTTAAATTAAACTCACATAATGCATGTTGGATTGAAAACAGCAGTGGCAGGGAATCAGCAGCTGCAGCAGGGAGCAGCAGATACCTCTTAATTTCTTAATGTGCAAAGAGACAAAATATTTATTAAGGCTGGGGTTTTTTACCCTCTGTGGCACTGGTGAAAGCATAACCATGCTGACAAAGCCATAGCTGGGTGATTTACAGTGCAGTACTTCCACTAGGAGACCTCAAAAGTGGAGTCCACCACAACCCAAGTACCAGGCAAACCAAGCTGACTGGCAGTAATAACAGCCTGGGTAGAAACCGATGCAGGTAATGTACTGTGGTTGACAAGGAATTTGTTTCCAAATAAAATATTAGGTGAAACAAGATCATCCTGAGAATAGAATTGTTTCAAAAAGCCCCTGTTGGCAAACACAGACCAAGGACAAATACCAAACAGACTCAGTTGAATAAGCTTTAAAACAGAAAGCTGAAGCACAATAGCTTAGCCTAATCCTAAATAGCTAAATAGCTAAACTGCTAAACAGCTAAATAGCTGAGTGTTTTGTGAACTTAAGTACAAATTTAAAACGTTTCCAAATGATGTTTCTGTTATGATTAGCTTGTCATGCCTGGATTGTCAACAGGAAGTTGTCTAGAAACAGAAGTTGCCAGGACTCTGCAAACATTGCTCGTCCTGAGGTGTATATATGTGTGGTCACAACTGACTCCAGGGCTTGGAGAGCCCACTGCAAATTTTACTCTGGATGACTACAGGATTTGGCATAATCTCTCCTAGATGGTGATTTTTCCCATGGAAGATGCAAGATGATGTGAAAGGAATTGATAACTTTGCAGACCCTTTCTTTTTGTGATCTCACCTTGATTTAACAACTCAAGAATAATAAAAATAAAAAGAAATTTCTACAAGTTACAGGCATGGTTCAACCCTGCCCCAGTTCAGCTACTAAACTCACCCAAAATACTGTTTCATGAAAGAGAAACACTTCAAATTTTATAAAGTCAGCTCGACAGGATGCACTATATTGGGGGTTTCCTCACACACATCTGACATTTTGTTTATGAACAGATTTGGGGTTTCATTTCCCCATCTTCCCTATAAAGGTTTATTGTTTTACACTTCATACTTGATGTTGCATCTTTTTCCCTTCCAAATTTTCAACCAGTGACAAACTACATGGCCTAAGCAACTTCGTTAAGTCCCTCTGGCGCGAACCCCGCGTTTGAGCTGCTGTGCGGATCACTCTGTTAGCAAACCAGTCATTTCTAACGGGAAAACCAGCAGAGCTGAGCAATGCCATTTTAGGGGGATTTCTTTATTCAGAGGAGAAGGCTGTACATTCATCCCTCCTTCCCCGCGCCGGACACCTCCGCGGGGGCGATGCGGGGGCAATGCCGGAGGCGGGGAACAGCGCTGGGGGCGGGGGATGGCCCGGCCCGGCCCGGCCCTGCTCGGCGCTGGGGCCGCTTCCCCCTCTCGGGCTGCCCTGCTTTTAAAGGCAGCGCGGCGGATCCGGCCCCAGAGCGCCGCCAGCCCCGCAGCGCAGGCGGGGACGGCGGCGGCAGCACCGGGGACACCCGTCGGCCGCAGCATGCCGGGGCCCCTGCGCCTGCTGGGGCTGCTCTGGCTCTGCAGCCTCTGCCGCGGCTATTTCGAGGGGCCGCTGTACCCCGAGATGTCCAACGGGAGTCTACACCACTACTTCGTCCCCGACGGGGACTACGAGGAGAACGACGATCCCGAGCGCTGCCAGCTGCTGTTCCGGGTGAGCGAGCAGCGGCTCTGCGGCGCGGCAGCGGCGGCAGGCAGCGGGCTCAGCCTGAGGGAGGAGCTCACGGTGCTGGGGCGGCAGGTGGAGGACGCGGGCCGGGTGCTGGAGGGCATCGGCAGGAGCATCTCCTACGACCTGGACGGGGAGGAGAGCTACGGCGCCTACCTGCGCCGCGAGTCGGCACAGATCAGCGACGCCTACTCCAGCTCGGACCGCTCGCTGAGCGAGCTGGAGGGTAAGTTCCGCCAGGGGCAGGAGCAGAGCGGCCTGGAGGAGTCCCGTCTGGGCGACAGTTTCGTGGGGCTGCTGCTGCACGCCCGCGCCCTGCTCCGAGAGACGCGCCACATCTCCAGTGGGCTGCGCGACAAGCATGACCTGCTGGCGCTCACCGTGCGCAGCCACGGCGCGCGGCTCAGCCGCCTCGAGAACGACTACCTGCGCGCCTGAGATGGCACCCCGGCTCAACCTGGGCCCCCACCGCCTTCAAACGGGACCAGCAGCCCTGCCGCCAGCCCCCTGCAAGGCACAGCCCTGGCGTGTGCCTGGAAGGGGCACCTCCGTGAACTAATCCTAGAAGTATGAAGGTTGGAAAAGACTTCCAAGATCACTAAGTCCAGCCTTCGACTGAAAACCACCATGCCCACTAAACCATATCACGAAGGGACATATCTGTTCGGTTTTTGAACACTTTCAGGGATGGGGACTCCACCAAAATACATCCTTCTTCATGGAAAAACGTTATTTATTCTCTCTGACTTTCTAAACAAATAGCACGATTTTATAAACCAGGAGGTTCGAGGCATGTTTAATATCCCATATTCAAAACAACTACCCTCTGTTACATCATTCACCTTTGGTTCCCAAGTGAAGAAAGCTTTCTCATCTCGGATTCCCTGTTGTTTGTATATCACCTGTTCCGCTGTGGCTCACCTGCCACAAGCATGGATGCAGTGTGGTTGTGCTTGGCAGCCCCTTCCAGCCTCGTGTGTAGCAAATACTTAAATTGCTTTTGTTGTTACTCCTTCAGGGTGAAACCTCTGGCCCTCTATTTACTTTCTTAACCTTTTGTGTAATGGTTTGTATTCTATGCACGTTAAACGTTGTTCTACTACATAACTTCAAGCTGTGATTTTTCATTTGTGTTTGGAAAGATGGGAATTGTTCTGGCAGGATCTGTACTCTTCCAGGCTTGCTTATCTGTGACTCTAAGCTATCATAACCCCAAGAACCAGCCAAAAAGGTTTATGTCAGATCCTGAGAATGCTGACGGGGATTTTTATAGTAAAAAGAATGAGCCCTAGTGGTGATTGGAGTTTTGGATCCCAAATTTGAGAGCCAGGACTATGTTTCTAAAGCAGACAAAAAGGTTTTGTCTCTGCTAGCACAGTGATATTTCTTGTTGGTGACTTTGTACTTTTGCTAGCTAAGCTATTAATAAAACTATTTGTGATCCTAGACAATAGCAAAAGTGCCCAGTGGGAAGGAGGGGGGAATTGTTTGGGTTTTTAGACTCACTGTTATTTAACTGACACTTGGGGGTAATGTGGCTATTAGGTTACAGATACTGCAGGCTGAATCACTGTTTGGATGAACAAAGTTCATATGTTGTTTTAATAAATATTTGAAAACAATGTTAAAGTACATTTTTGTTCTTTTACTGAATTCCTTGAGACGCTCTTAATTTAAAACATGTTGGTTGAAATGTCTTTTCAGGAAAAAAAAATTGCAAGTTTGTAGTTCTTGCCAAGTGAAATAATTTGCTTTTCTTAGTAAAAACAAAATTTGCAGACTTGAGAGCTAAGCAAGTTTCATTAAAAGGGCTTGTAGGGCAGACCTTTTTTTTTTTTTTTTAATTTGTAAAATTCTTAAGCGCCAAGCAATCTCATGGCACAGGAAGAGAAGCTATTTGGTGTAATTTTGAGGTCTGTTTTTGTTAACCCTGCTCACATTCAGTTATACTTTGGTCTGCAAACCATCCAGTGGGTAAGTTACTCAGCAGTGCAGTGGGTCAACATAAGTCACCTGGGACCAGAGCACTGAAGGCACCAGGAAAGTCTCTGCTTACAGAACCAGACAGCTTGCTGCTGTCTCCTGAAGTCAGTGTGGTGTACCTGCCAGCATGATACTTTAGATTCACATCTTTAGGTCCCAAGTATCTTTGAAGATTTGCTGCAAAAGAAACGTTTTATTGAATGACTTCGGTGGAACTACTCAGTTATTTTTGTGTTGTCAAGTTAGAAGGTATGACAGGTTCTAGCTCTAAAAAATTAATTTATTTGTGATACTTTCCTTGTTACTAGGGATGGCTGGAACAACACAAGAGCCATCTGAGTCACTGAGTCTTCTCTGCTCACTATGACAGCAAACCATATGGCATTTCTGGGCTGGAGCAAGCTCCAGAAGAACCTGAGGGTTTCGTTCATATCCAGTATCCTTTCTGAATCTGACCAGTTTAGAAGTAAGTGCCAAAGTTGTCATGCAGTTCCATTTGTGCCCAGTTGCTTTCTAAAATGAGTTTTAGTCTCTGCTTACCCACTTTTTGGGTCACTGGTTATAACATAAACTGCAAAAATCAGTAAATAGACTGAAATGGCATGATTATGCTGATTTTTAGCTATATGAGAGCAGTATTCAAATCCTAATAGAAAAATAGTAGTAGTAGTAGTAGTAGTGAAAAATGCAAATTCTTGAGTATGCTTTTAGCAGCTTGACTGCTCTCTTCACAGTAACAAACTTTTGGTCAAGCTGAAGCTATCCCAGCGTATGCAGCATACCAAAAGAGTAAATGTTTGCAGAATGCTTATATTTCAAAGCAGGAGTTTGTGATCTGTGGATATTTAGAGTATAAGTCGTTCTGCTCAATGCCCTGTAAATTGTCCTCTAAAGAAACAAAACTATGGTACTTTATATCCACACTAATGTTTCACATTATGAATATGAGTTTCTGACACTAGTTTGTTTCAGTAAAATACAAACATTTTTATATTTGAAATACAGCAGAATGCTGATTTTATTTCAGTAGCATTGATTATGAGAGGTTTGTAATGTTCCTTTCAAAAAGAAAATTAAGACATCTGAATCTGGTCTATGCGTAAGTTCACACAGTACAAATAGCTAATCTTACATGGATTCGATCAAGCTAGTACAAAAATCTTTTAAGACATTTAAATCTACTAGAATTTGATCCATATAATTTTGACTAGTCCAAACACGTTTTTAAGTCAGAGTTGATATATTAAATGTTTTTTATGGAGCTGCAGTACCTACAAGAACTGAGTGCTTAGTGATATTCAGCAGTTTGAAGTTTTAAATTCAAATTTGTTCTTTAAAAACTATGGAAACTTTATTGTAATCCTCTTTGCAATCTTATAAGTGTTCTGCTTCTGCTTTTTTATCTTATAAAACTTATTTAACTGGAAGAAATGGAGACCCTCTGGGTTTATACAGCCTATTTCAAATAGTAAAGACCTTTTTGTTGTTGAAAATTTGGTAAGGATTTTTAAGCAGAGAGCTTTAAAAGGGTGATTGTAGAAGTTATTTTGACCCACTAGGTCCCCTGTTGTGTTAAAGCATTACATTTGTACTAAGCTCCTTTTTTTCTANGGGCGGCGGGGAAGGTCCTGCAGCTGTAACAGTCAGAGAGAGCTTACTTAATACTTGAGGGATTTTTGCCACTCAGCCTGTGATTTAAGTCATGGAAAGGAACAGGTTGCCCAGAGAAGCCGTGGATGCTTCATCCCTGGGAGTGTTCCAGACCAGCTTGGATGGGGCTTGGAGCAACCTGACCTAGTGGAAGGTGTCCCTGCTCATGGCAGCGGGGTTGGAACAAGATGCCCTTTAAGGTCCCTTCCAACCCAAACCATTCTATGATTAGTGTCAAAGCAAGGCCTAAAGGAACACACCTCCGCTTCTCTCCAGGCAGCCTACTTTTGAAGGCAGTGCTCTGATGTGGACATTCTCACATCTACTGATGCACACAGGAGAGGAGAAGCTCAGAGTGTGTCAAAACCATTCACAAAAGCTTGAGAAAGAAAAGTGTGCTTGCCTTGTGCTAAGTCAATGGCTAGGAATTTAGGAGTGAGTGTGCAAACCGGATTACTAAATTGCACCTTCCAGTTTCACAGGTTGACCTACCCAGGACCACCTTCAGAAAGAGAAGTCGAATGAAACTTTCAAAAACGTGGGAACCTCTAAAAATTCCTGTGTGTGACAAGCTTGGTGCATGAATTGTCTGAAGCTAAGTTGTTGCTCCTATAGGTCGTCATGCTCAGTTGCAAGCTGCCAAGATGTGAATCTTGGAAGCAAAAATTATACCTGCCTTAGTCACTGGAAACAACCTCTTGAGCTACTGAGGACTTTGGTTATAATCTTGTCTAGAAAATGTGCATATGGGTGGAAAATTCTGTTGGGCATGTCTCTTGCTGTTGGTGTGGCTGTTTATTTAGATGGTCTTCATGTTGCTTTAACAGCTTCTTGCTCATACTTCTTCAATAAGAATTTTGTGTTTAGTAAGAAAGTTTTCAGCTGACACTGAAGTCTTGTCAAATACAGTGCATTTCACAGCCACTACTCCTGAAGTAATCTTGTATGTTCAAAATCCAGCATTTTTCTGACTTTTAAAATGTATTTTTACTTACAGCCCATTGGGGAATTTGTTTTTTATTACTTAGATTTTTTTTTGCGAGCTTTTAGTGAAAAATTGAACAATTTGTGGGTCTGTATTTCATTCTTATAGTACGTGAAACGGGCAAAAACCCTGAACATCCTATATGCTTTTTAAAAAGGCTTTTATTAGAATATATGTGTATAAAAAGACTATAGCTGTGCTCTTTTTTTCTTTTTTTTTCTATGAAGTTGTCATCCTGCCTACAAGAGCAGTTTCTAACTGGAAAAGGCAGAATTTAATGACTAATTCTGTAACAAGAAAAACATATGGTCTCCATAATCATTACATTTTTAATGATGTAGCTTGGACAGAGTCATTCATGGCTTTGAAGAATCATTCCTCCTTGAAAACCCCCTTACCTTAGGGAGGTATCGCTGGCAGTCTCCAACCTGCCACTAACATTCTTCCATAAGAAAAGACAATGCCAGGTGTATCATATTTTCTCAGATCACAACCTTCCCTGGGCTATGTGTATACCTCCTTTAAGTGCTTAGAAACCATCCATGTAGGAGGCATTGTTTGTGTCTGAACTTTCTTTGGAGAAGGTTGGCTTAGGGAGAGATTCATAGATATTATCAAGTGCAGGATGACTAAAAAAGCTGTGTGTTCACATCAGATTTTCCGTCCTTTTTCCACTCTGCAAACATTTCACTTTGACAGGAGTTGCCAACATAGAGTCATTTTAGTGTAAATAATAGAGATTTACTATAGACACATACTCCAAACTACAAGATGGGTTTTTTGTGTCTACTTGCCATCTCTTCTCAAAAGTACTGTGGTGATTTTCAGTTTAGTGCTAGGTTTTGGTCTGAGACAATCAGTTCAGTGGATTTTTAGTTGTAGGTTCTCAACTTTTTAACTGAAATTTATCTAAGTTTGTTGTGCATTTACCGTGGTGATGATAAAGAATTCTTTCCCGTAAACTTTCTGTGTTGACAGCTTCTTAGTTAATCAAGAGCTGTCAACTTTTCTTAATAGCAGACTTTGTCCTGTTTTTATTCATATGATTTTGTTTCTACTTTAATGAGATTTTTATTTAAATTCAGAGAAATATGAAGGTATATGTTAAACATACTACAAATTGGTTTTATGTTTTGATGTTTTCTTACAAAGTAATGCACTTTTTAAACTCTAGATTCTAACAGGCACAACAAAATGCAAGCTAATTTATAACTAGGTCAGCACACAAGTAATGTTAAATTATATCTTGTATATTCCCTAATTTCAGAAGAGTAATCCTAGAAAAAAAAAGTGAAGGAAAAACCTCTCTCACATTTTTTCCATTATGTAAGTGCAGAAGAATTAATCTAACCATGTACATCGAGAATGAACTGAAGTTAACCCTGTGGTCATCTACCCTAGAAGCTACATGTACAGCCAGGTCCACTTTTCATTTCTTCAACATCATTTTGTTGTGGGGGGCCCAAAACTGAGCCCAGGATTCAAGGTGTGGCCTCACTAGTGCCAAGTTAAGAGAGTGATCACTACCCCATTAACTCGAGGGGTGCAGACAAGAGGTTGTTTCTTGGCATCACACAGGCTCTGTTTGACCATGGTCACACTCTATGTCACTCATAAAGGCCACCTCTATTTGGTGATGTTTGCTACAGGTTACATCTGGAATTTAAAACCCTGAGGTTTTTTTCTTTCCTTCCCGCTACTGGGAGCCTGAAGTGTTTGGGAGAGGTTTGTTACACACAGGGCAGAAGCAGCCACAGGAAATGAAGATTTTTTCCACCCCTTCATCCCTAAATCCAGGCCTAATACCTTTTAAAAACCATCCTCAAGCACAAAGTCAGTGCGGTCGTAAGAGGGATAACAGAGCCCACTCTCCAGTGTGTTCCTCAGCGGGTAGATAATCTGGGAAAGATCCCCCTTAACTCAAAAGGGGGCCAAACTCCCTGGGGACACCACATGTGGGTGGGCTGCGGGAAGCCTGTGGGACCTGTGTCCTGTGGAGACTCTGGCATGTGCTGTATTTAGCCAGAGTTATTCTTTCTGTGAAGTTTGCACTGATTTTTGACTCAAGCAGTACTTGCAAGATATAAAACCTCAGTCTCAAGCAGGGGCCAGTGCAGCTTTTACTGCAGTGGCATGAGTTTTTAAGTATCTTTCAAAACTGGTTTGAAGGCATAGCTAAAACTTAGTTATGATGCAAAATCATACCCTTTGTTTCTCTGTGGTGTCTTAATGCTGTGTGGGGAGAATATACATTAGCCAAAGCATCTTAGATGTCTGAAAGTATCAATAATGGTAATTAAATTTTAAGTAGCTGTGCAGGTAAAGCTAATAAACACACTGCTGAGATTAGCAAAAAGGGGGACCTGGGTGATTTTAGGGGGATTAGGTTTGAAGAAACTAAAGAGGACAGATTTTTGAGAAAGAGAGTAGTGAGCATTACCTTTAGTGATGCAGGAAAGATGGGGAAGACTGAAAGCATAGCCTCCAGGTAATGGGGTTCACCTTAAATCACGATTGCCTGTTGGTATTCAGGCTGACCCTTGACATTTTGCTGGGAATTACGAGTAAATAAGGACAATGTCAACAAAAAATCCATGAGCCTGGGACAATGTTCACATGAGATGCTGTGACTCATAGGAGCTATTGGTTGTATTTGTTTAAAACTATGATGCAAATCTAAGTTCTGATCACTGAAAGCAGATGGCACGTCTTGTCTTCCAGGTTCATGCAGATAGCAGTTCAGAGACAAGAAATGCAGACAGTTGTAATGCTGAGAATTTGCTTTGCATTCTCAGTTGTTCCTCAGTTTGACCATGTTATGAGAATGCTGACTTTAAGTGGGCCAGTGAGTTCTGCTCATAGTTTTGTACAGAAGGCAACTTCAAGTGTAAAATAGCAGCACAGGGATACATGTCTGACTGAAAATGTCAAAGAGGGAAGGGAAGAAAAAGTCCTGGAACTCTTGCTGATAATGTAGTCTCAAATATTTTGCAATTAGCATGCAGCTTTTGTATAAAACTGTCCTAGATCAACAGGTTGAACCAGTTTATCACTATGTGGAGGTGACCAAAGCTATATATTCTACACCCTCTATTCATTTCCCAAGAACTGTTAACAATGGACCATTTGCAGCAGCTGTCCAGGGCACACCTGACCCCTCAGGGTGTGAGCTGGGTGTGAAAGACACCTGTGAGATAAGAGCTGTGATAACTCCCTTCCAGCAAGTCCTTAGCACCTCCACACACAGCCTGAGGGAGTGTGTCTGCTAATGGGCCAGCAACAATTCCAATATACCCCCTGACTCACAGAGTCAGATCACCCATTGTGTTACTCCCCACCCTGGGGGAGGTACTGGGTGCTCCCACCTAGATCTGAGGGTACATAATCTGGGGGTTTGAAGAGCTTGGGAGACCACTCATTGGATCCAGAAGAAGACCAGAACCTCGACAAGAGGAGACCACCACTCTTCACCAGACTGCAACTATCACCTGCACTAACAGGTTCTTCACTTCCTTTTGCTGGAGACTTGGGGGAACCACATAGGGTTCAGCACAGGGGCCAACAAACACCATTGTGTTAGTGACCCAGAGTGCTGGGTTATATGTCTGGGTTTTGTGAGTCAAAACCAGTTTCTCTGTGTGCCATTGCATTTATTGTAATATTGTTATTGGGCAGTCCCGTGGTGTAGTGGAGAGCACTCTGGTCTCCAAATCCCAAGGTCGCGAGTTCAAGTCTCTGTACGGACCGTCCCCGGCAGTTAAATGCCTCCCTGCCATCCGATCCCGTCAGATCTCGGATGCCAAGCAGGGTCAGCCCCGGTTAGTACCGGGTGCTGTACATAGTCCTAAGGACTTCACTGTCACTGTCCAAGCTTGCTTGGCCGTGGCAAATGAGCCTTAGGACTTAAATGGTGGGGCCAGTTCTGCGCACGCTGTGCCTCACCTAAAAAAAAAAAAAAAAAAAAAAAAATCCACTGCGCAGGCTTGGAGGGCACACCCACAGGGGGAGAGCCCTTCCCAAATCTTCGTTCGTGAAGATTGGTCATTATATTAATATTGTTATTAAATTGTAACTCTGATTTATAATCTCTTTTGTGTTGAGTTCATTTCTTCTGCTGGTTTACCTTTAAACCAGCACAAAAACTGGAAAAAAAAAAACCAAACCAACCTAACAAAGCAAACCTCTCAACAACTGTCAAATTTAGAACAGATACTGCACATGAGGAGATCCATGTTTTGTGAGAAGCACCTTTAATAGTCTTCTAGAATGGGAGATGAGTTTTCTGCAGCGGCCTGCCACTATCAGGACCAGGCATTTGGATTTGGTTTTCTTCACCAGCAGTTCAGCTATCTTGGACTCCAGATTTTTTGAAACATAGTTGAATTTTTCTATCATTTAGTACTGTATCTTAACATTGTTTCTGGGAAAAGAGTACTGTAACCTAGTAGCTATAGGTGTGCAAATAATCAGAAATGGAAATTACTATTTTGCCCTGTTACATCATTTAGAGGCACACTTAATAGAAAAAGGGAAAGCATGTTTTATTTGTTGTTAAATGAGAAGGTAGAAGTTAGTTTCTGTGCAGTACTTTTAAATCTGCAATTGCAGGATTTTCTGGAGCAGTTCAGGTTCTTCACTGCTATTTACATGCTCATCATGATGTCCTATACACGTTCAATGTAAAGAAAATTCAAAGAGAAATCAGGAATAACGCACAGTTTCCAGACAAATCCACACAGTCCATGGACAGCTTTCCTTTCCTTACAGCATGCTGGAAATGGGCAGAGCCATCAGACAGGGATCTCTTCATGCGGTAGCTAGGGGCTTGCAAATGCTACTTGAGGAGTACTTTGGCCTAGCTTTATGTGTTCTCTCATCAATTGCTCCAGGAAAGGGGAATGTCATTACCAGGTTGCTTTTGTCATTCCAGCAGGAGCTGGTTTTTATCCTTTTCCCCCTTGTTGATTTGAAGTATTGGAGGTTGGTGATCCCTGGGACAATGAGAGACTAGATGATGTGTCTTGCATGGTGCAGGTGAGAAAAAGGGGCTCAATGCACCTGGCACTTACCTGGCACACAGGTCCAAGTTGGGAAGGTTGAGCACTATAGTGGAAGCTGTTACAAATCCCTGGTTGTTGTGAAATGTTGTACTGAAGTAGCCCAGTGAAGACATGCTTGAGTGGCCTCTGTACAGAACTTGACCCAGAATACTCTTACTACCCCACTGTGGAAAAAATTCTCCTGAAAGAAAGTTCTGCCCTGGTGCTGTGTTTAGGGGAAAAAAGTAATCTTGCAGATCTATTCAATCTGTGTATCTAACAAAAACATCTAGAGGGAATGCTGTAGCAGATATTTTTAATCACTGTTAACTGGGTTTTCATTTTAACAGTGGCATTATGATATGACTAACTCAAGGAAAACAACAAACAGCCTTTTTATTGTTACAGGATTTCTCTTGGTAGATGTGTAACCTAAAGGGTTACTTTACAATAAACACAGAAACACAAGTCTAATGCAAAGACTGCAGTGTACTTAAATAGCAAGTGCCTAATTTCACCACAAGACAAATCTTTTTGCTATAATAATTTTCACAGTTCCTCTTGCATAGCCAGCAAACAGAATAATCCTGGAGCTGGAGGGCCCTTCTAATTAACAGTGCTGTTAGGCAGTTACAAGTTCATTGACTTCAATAAATAGACGTAAGTGAAAAACCTGAATATGTCTTGGGGCAGGGTAACAGTGGACCAAATAGATCTGCATATTTAAAATGTCACACTTTAATTAATATTGCAAAGCGTCCAGTGGAGTCCTTCCCTATCCTAGAGGGATCAAAGGCTCTTGCTGCAGCTTGGGAAGGAGATCCTTGTCTCTCTTTCTGCAAGATGTAATGGCTCTTTCAGATTCTGTCTCTTAGGACTGGAAATATTTCAAGAGGATACTTCATGACTAACCTATAGCTTTGTGCAGCTGAGGTACCACTGACAGCAGTGTAAGCTTTCTCTGTGTCACAGTGAAGTCTAAGGCTGGCACTGTTAGCAATTCTCCCAGCAGGATGGTGTTTAGTGAATTGTAAATAGCAAAGGGTGTCTGTAAATAAAAGCATCAGTGAATCATAAAATTAATGCCACGAAAAGTAGTCTTGCTGAGTGTAAACACCAACAGTGTACCATCCACATTCGAGCTAGTCACTGAGGCTTTTTTTGCACTCAGTGGAGAGAAAAAAGAGTTCCGTTTGTTTCCTCCTAAAGCAGCTTTATGAAAAGGTCAGCTGAATTTTGATCCAGGATATCCCTATTATTTAGGTATGTTGGGGCTGGTCCTTATGGTGTTTGGGTGTAAGTCATGATGGTACATCTCTGAAATTTGGTGAGTGAACGCTGTGCAAGCCTCTTGCATCCCAGCAAAGGTGAAAATTTCCATTTGGCTTACAGCCTTTCTTACTATTTTTGTTTGGGTTTTTTGTTTGGGTTTTTTTGTTTGTTTTTGTTTTGGGGTTTTTTTTTTAATCTGGAAGTTTTGCCTGTCAGGATTTGTTACACCTGTTTCTTTTAGGTCAACCTTTTGTTCCAAAACATTTACAAAAGTCACAGTCATGGATTTAGAGAAGAGAATTTGCTTGACATGCATTTTGTATGACTGAGTTACCCATTACCCGGTGAGTAAATACCAGTTAAGATAGGGAGACGATAAACTCACCTCAGCTTTTTGCCATAAAACAAACAAGTCTGGTGTTGTTTTCTATTACCACTTGTGTATGAGGACTCTTAGAAGCAAGTTCACGTATCTTACTTGAATGATAAAATAGGAGATTTCTGGAAGCCCTTTAAATCTGGCAAGCTTCTCACAGGGCTTTAAACTTAGTGATGAATCTTCCCTGAGAGACATTGAAAAAGTAAAGACTTAATATTTTTTCTTGTCCCTTGTTTTGACATTTTGAAGACAAATATTTATGTTAAGTTCATATACAAAGTCCAGTTACTTATAACCACCATGCTAAAGTTAAAGAAGAGCCTTTGCTTAGGTTAAACACTAAGCACGAGTAATACTAAAATTATTTGGCAAGCTATTTATTAAGATGAGAAGAGTGAGGCATTACCATCAGGGAACCTATTACCTTGAACAGAGAACAGTACAGATATAGCAAAATTTTATGGCATGTTGAAATGGTCATCCTTTTTTTTTTGTTTGTTTTGTTTTTTAAACCTAAAAAGTGACACAACTTTATCATCATATATAATGAAAGTTTGTCCAAGAAATGTCAAAAAGACACTGCAGCCAGTCTTACAGTGTATATATTTTTACAGTTAGGGCAAAATTGGGCAGTGATTTAGAATTATAGTGGAGATACACACATATATATATTCACATGTGTATATTTCTCAAAAAATGTTTATATAAAAGAGAATATATTCAATCTCTATGTGCACCAAGCTAGCTTGACAACATTGCAAGTGAAGGGCGGCAATGGGACCACTGTACACAAACATGAGAAAGGAAAAAAATCTCTATTCTGTTTTGCTGTACTCCATCCTATGAAATAAAAACAAAAGGAGGCCCAAGGTCCTGTGCAACCTAATTCTAAATTATAGTGAAGAAATAAAAATAAAAAATGTTCTGGTAATTCCAGTTGGTTTTGTGAGACAAAATACTGAAGCCCAGGAAGTTTTCCATCCACAAGGACAACTGGGAAAACTTTGGTCCTGGCCAGCCAACGGTATTTTGTCATGTGAGCATAAGAACAGAAAGAAATAAAAAATGTACTGAATAAATATGCAATATTTGGGTTGGTAAAGTCTGTAAAAATATGTATGTAATGACTTACTGATTCAGGGGATCCTCCCCTGAATTCTTCTTAATAAGCAATCCAAACTGCTTGAGCTCTGTGAGAATCTGCAGATATGTCAGCTAAGCAAGGACGCACACCTGCTGTTTGTCCGTTAGGCGACGGGTCACTCCCTGCTAGTGCTTTCATGGGAGCGTCTCAACTGCCTTGCTGATCTCTGGACACGGACCTGAAAACATCAGGATGAGATAATATAAACATTGGACTTCTGAGATATAGGCTTGTAACCAATTAGAAGTTCTAGCGTGTTGGGATGAGACCTTTCTAGCCAATAAGATGTACCTTTAACTCTATATAAACTGTGTACTGTGTGGAATAAAATGTCTTCACTTTGAATCTCATAGATTCGTGTTGTGAAGTCCTTTCTCTCTGCGAAACTTTGTTTACTTTAAAGAAGAACATTAGAGCAGAACCTTTCTAATTTTAAGATTTGGATGCATCATCTTTCTGCAGTACAATATGTAACTAGCTTTAAATAAAAGAGTGTATGTATAGAAAGCAGTCTGGCTGTAAAAGGAGAAAAGGAGTCTCACAGAACTCCGTTGCTGTAGCTAAAGTCATAATAACAAAGCTTTTCCTTGAAGGGAGTGGGTTCTGTGTTTTCTGTTTCCCTGTATTCACAGCTGGGTTAAGATATGTGCACTTTAAAGCTTCAGGTTTTGAATGTGAGTGGTAATAGCTCCTACTTTTGGTTTGTGGAACTCATCTCAAGGTGCCTTCTTAAAAGAGTCTGTGTGACAGGTATTAAACTGACCACAGAAACAAAAGACAACCAAGATGATGGATCAGATTGAAAGGATTTTTTCATAGATGGTTCTGAGTATACCCTTTCTAAGCAACAGATGATGAATGTTCCTGAAGGTCTAGGTAAGGAGGAATGGAGGGGAGAATCATTTTAATATTGTTCTTTTGTTGTACTGCCTCCTTCAGTAATAAGCTGCTATGTGAGGTGTTTTAGGAACTCTGAGACGGCATTCTCCCTGCGATTTCATTAAAGAACCTGTCACCAAAAACTGGGAAATAAGCTCTCCAACAAGTTTCTTAGGTTAGAGAGTCAACATTACTTTGTTCAGTGCTGAGGTACATGGGAGATCACTCCACCTGGCATATATAGCAATTATCAAAACTTTTAACTATTTATACTCTTAAATATTGTTTTAGCAAACGAAGGGGTTATTGTTCATTGTCTACAAGTTAAATAGTTTTCTTATTCATTAGTATTCTATCTTCTACTGGTGAGTGATGTCTCACTTCTCATGCTGATTAGTCCATATTTTCAGTCTTTTTATTATCTTTTTTCCTGAAGAGAGTTTCAGTACAATTGCTGAATTGTCTTGGTCAGTTTTTTCTTTATGTCTGTGAAGTCTAGATAAATTCTGCATTCCTGGTGCCCGGTTCTCATCAATCTCTCTCTCTCCCATGCTTTGTTAACTTCCTCCCCCAGGTCTGAGAGCACCAATGCATGTCAAGCCCTAAACTTTAATTTGTTTTTCTAACACATGGATATCACCAAGTCAGCTGCTATCTGTTTCATGGATTAAAACTCTCCTCAAAATTTTCCCCACTGCTGCATATACTCCTTTTAAAAGGAGTATTATCTATTTGGTGAC
This sequence comes from Sakesphorus luctuosus, assembly GCA_013396695.1. Classification (NCBI taxonomy): domain Eukaryota; kingdom Metazoa; phylum Chordata; class Aves; order Passeriformes; family Thamnophilidae; genus Sakesphorus; species Sakesphorus luctuosus. The sequence goes on along the minus strand of VWZD01007210.1, from coordinate 28,973 downwards.
AAACCCAAACTGTGGGGGCAGTGGCTAACGCTCGGTAAAGGGCCAAAGTCCCTGGAGGCCAAGTGTGCTGCCACTGGCACAGGGGGCTGGAGCCTCTCACCAGGAACACTCAGCGTTGCTCCAGGGTGCTGTGCTGGGGCTCCACACTGCTCAGCAGCTCAGCATGAGCCTAGGAATACAGAAGGTGGAAGCTTTGGACACAGGCCATTTTATCCGTGTGGAGTGGGAGGATGGGAGTGAGAGCTGCTACCCCTGTGTCTGGCTGAGGGACAACTGCCAGTGTCCCCTGTGCTTCCTGCCCTCGGCCGGTGCACGCCGGCTGCTCTTCGAGGACTTGGATGTGAACATTGTGCTGAAGGAGGTTGCTCTGGCAGATAGAAAAAAGGTATTTAGAGCAAACCGTCATTCACCTTCCTGTGAAACTTGTCTAACAATGCTTATTAATCTAGAGACAATTCCAAGATGAATTCTAATCACAGTTTGTGTATCTGCAAACCTTATCAGGTATTTGCAAAGCTTTTAGGAAAAATCACCATTTGGGGAACTCAGAACTCCCCATCTTCATATGGAACTTTGCTTTATAAATGTTATGTGGAGGGTGCAGAAACCCAGGCCTCAGCTTTTATAATACAATAATGCTTTTTAAAATTCTGCCATATACTTCTTCATCGCCAGATGTTGAAAAGAAAGTACAGGCATTTCCTGCACATTTAATTACACTTGCACTTTTTTCCTCTCTCTTTATTCTTTAAGTAAGTGGCTGGAAAACCAGAAAGACAAATGGCAAAGTGATGATGACCTTAATCCATAACAAAAATACCAGTTTATTAGCTAATTTCTCTATGCAAAAATCTTCGTCTTAGGGTGAGCATTCAAACTGAAGCTGAATCCAATATTCAAAATTGGCCTATTGTCTGTATTTATCTCTCTGCATTAACCTTTGTTCCTGAAAAGGGGGAGGTTATTGAGCAAGAGAGGGCAGGAATTACCCTCCCTATGATTTCTGGTGTTTCCTGCCATATTAGATTTTCATAGTTTTATTAAAAGCAGTACCTGGCTCCTTTGGCAAACTCATTTCCTTCATTTTACAGTTAAAAGTGTTTTAGAAGTGTTGAATATGCCACAGTCAACCATGACACAGCTCGCTGCAGGGCAGTGTGTAGATGATAACCCAGGTGGGAGCGTGCCTCTGCCACAGAGTAAGGGTCTCTGGTGAGGAATTCTGGGTTCCTGAGTTCATTGTTTGCTACCAGAATTAATGCAATGTAAATTCATTACTTGATTAGAAAAATTAGGGATTTTTTGCTTCCACTTATAATCAGAAACTGATGAAAGCACAGCACCAATCCTAAACTCGTACTAGTGTTTTATCATCGTGTGAAAGAGCAGAATTATGTTAAATAGGAATTGATACCTGCTCAACAGCCTTGGGGATTCAGCTGAGAGTCTGTGCTGGACTGAGCTCTTTCAGTTCATGTCAAGCAAAGCCATCTTCTTTCTTTCCATGTTTTTTTCAGGAATTAAAAAAACAACACTTCTTAAAAATTTATTTGACTTCTCAAAAATAGGAGAAGGATTTCTCTCCTAGCATTTCTTTTTTTGCCTGTCTGTCTTGCCCTCTTTCTTTTCTCACAAGCTGTCTGTTTTGCAAGATATTTTTGCTCTTCTGAGTAGTGCTGAAGTGCTCTCCCCAGTGACATATGCCAACTTCTACATTTTCCTTCTTCCTTTTAAGTGCAGCTCCCACAGTGAAAGTGGTCCACATGAAACAGCAAATTAGGTCATGGATTTGTGTGAAATCGAGCATTTGTAAAAGGTGTCAGAATTTGGATGATGTTCAGGTTGGGTTTTCATCAGTTGTTTGCTGCTATGCTCCAGGGAAAGCTTAACTGTGATATTACTGATCTAAATATTACGATTTCTGCAATTTCTAATAGTATTTTTGTTGTTGTTCTAGATGATATTTTTAAAGTATTTTTTTCTTCTAAACTTGTTTTTTACTTTGTGTTGCGAGATCTCTATTACATGGCCCGATGAACATGCAAGCGAGTATGAAGCTGAGTGGTTGAAAAAACGATGTTTCTCTGAAAAAGCCAGAGCAGAACTGCAAGCAGATTTATTTTTACCAGGTAGGAATTAAATCCATATCTGTCATACTGTATCAAATGCAAGGGATCTGGCACTGACTGTCCTGGCTAGAGGTGCCTGTGTGAGGACCAGGTCTACCCACCTGGGGCAGTGGCAACCACCCTTGGTGCCCAGTGCCAGGCTGAACATGCACAACAGGGACCCGTAATTACGTTTTTCAACTTCTGTACCTGAGAGAAGTATAACTGTTTGGGCTGCATTTACTTTGCTAAAAGCTTTTTCTTTCCATATAGAGTTAGTAGGTCTCAGAAATGAACCTTGTAGACCAGCACTGGTCTGTGTGGCAATGCAAATGTGTGTGTGTGCTGTTTAAACTTCTTAAATTTTTCTAAATTTTTCTAAAACAAAAGATTATTTAGAATTGCAAGAGAGTTATAGTTGCAGTAATTTTTTTTCCCCTTTCCATGTCCTTCTTGTTAAAAAGTAACTGTAGTGTAGGGTGTAGTGCTGAAGTTCAGGTTGTGTTTGCTTTGCATCCCATCCATATTGCAGCGGTTGAGTCTTTTGGTCACAAACTGTTTTGTGCAACCACCAGTGTAACATTTCCCCACTGCAAATCACTGCAGCCCTTTGAGTGAATAATTATAAACCCACTAGGACTGGCATGATGCACATCATCATTTCTTTGACAGCCTTTCAGACTGTGAGAATGAAATGTGTGAAAACTTGCAAGATTTCTGCTGTTGCTCTTGACAGTGTTCCTGTGAGTCCTGGTGCTAGAGAAAGCTGTGCATTGGTATTCAGGGTTAAGATGGTGTCTGTTAAAATAGGATATTACTTTAGAAAAAAGAAGCTAGAGATAGGTTGATGGTGTGAAACTCAGATCCAGGTAACAGTTTTCTCAGAGCTTAGCAAAGGAAAATCCATGGTTGGTTTATGCCCCTTTTTTGGGTGTTTGGGTTGTTTTGGTTGTTTTATATTCTAACAAATAAAAGAAAGTTGGTTTGTGTTGTGATTTTTTCCCCTGAAACATGAGAAATGGGAAAATATGTCGCCCTAGATATCTCCTGCCATCTGAGTTTTGTTTGGCATTTTAGGGACAAATGAACAGGCCAGTTGTTTCCCAGTTTCTGAAGGTCAAATATTCCTAAGCAAAAGACAGTCTTTTATATCTGGTTTAAAACTTAAGTGGTGAGTAATATTTTCATTCATTTCAGTGGATCCTATGACAAACCATAGTTCAAAATGGAACTTTTTCCCCTTGGTAATATAAAAGTTTGTATCTATTTTAGTTTTGGCAATGTTAAACTGCTGTGTTTACTATTTTGAAGGGTTGGGCATGTTTCCAGAGTGAACATGGTGAAGATGCAAACCTCATTCAGGAAAACTAAATTTGATGTCTCAGGTAGTAAAAATTTTTATTTTTGAAAATTAAGATGCTGTGGAAGCTAGCAGGATGTCTTGTAGCCTCTGAGGGATCAATATAAGTTGAACATTGCTTTAATTTTAATGGCCAATCTTCGCGAACGAAGATTTGGGAAGGGCTCTCCCCACGTGTGCCCTCTGAGCCTGCGCAGTGGATTTTTTAGGTGAGGCACAGCGTGCACAGAACTGGCCCCACCGTTTAAGTCCTAAGGTTCATTTGCCACGGCCGAGCAAGCTTGGACAGTGACAGTGAAGTCCTTAGGACTTATCTACAGCACTCGGTACTAACCGGGGCTGACCCTGCTTCGCATCCAAGATCTGATGGGATCGGATGGCAGGGAGGCATTTAACTGCCGGGGCGGTCCGTACTGAGACTCAAACTCGCGACCTTGGGAGTTGGAGACCGGAGTGCTCTCCACTACGCCACAGGACCGCCCCGCTTTAGTTAATACCTTTGCAAAATAATCTAGATTTCTAGTTATATTTATTAGCAAAGGTATCAATAGCTGAGATTTCAGCATTTCAGATGTAATGCTACTTTTTTCACCCCTTATGAAGTCCAGCTGGCTGTGATTTGCCTTCATATGCAGTCATGCATTTGCAGAGTGTGTACTCTTGGCTTCTAAATACAATGCATGTTTTGGAAGCCAGGTCTCTCCTCTGCCACTGCTCTTCTCCAGTAGAGCCATCCAGGTGAAAAATATACACCAAAGATCTGTTTTATTTTTGGGGCAACATTTTTTCAAGTACTGTTTCACATGGTAAATCTGAAGAAATATGTTTATAAAAATTACACTAATTAACTGGCTTTTTTTAGTGGTGTCACTTTGCTCTTCCTCATATTCTCAGGCAAGCCTTGCTCATCACGATGGACAGCCTCTCCCAACTTTTCCCAGGTTACAGTTGCAAAAAAATGCTGCAGCATGTGGCTTTGCTTGCTGGCTGTTTAAGATCTGTTTCTCATTGTGTATTGGGTTAAGTTTAGAACTCACTTCCTTGTGGTCAGTGGAGTTACACACGGCAAATTATATGCCCTTAAGTAGCTAATCATATCCCAGCAGTCTCATATTACAGACCATGACATGGAATGCCAGCCCTGCACAAATAGAAACCCACACTCACCAGACTGTTGTAGTTAAAGGTTAACCTTCACTGTTGACTTTATCACAGCAGTGGCTATTTTTTTCCTATTTTTTTGTGAGTGGTTATTTGCCTTTAATGTTGCTCTTTTTTTAATGTTTTTCCATCATAGTTTCTGATTCAAAAAGCATAGATGTCTGATATCCAACCCAAAAAGAGGAGTAGGTCAGATTTTCAGTGCATGATGAAGTGACTGTAAACAGCTCTGTGGCCGTATGTCAAGATTCCCCTTTTAAAACATTGCCAGATCCTATCCATGCAATATGCAAAATACGCTATTTGTGTACATCAAGGCTCATTTCACCCCAGCTTACAAGACACTCCCAAAAGAACAGCATAAGAGCCATATTCTGTTTCTCCAGCTATGGTGCCTCAAAGATACTCTCCTTTTGCTTCCAGTTTACTTGTGTTCTTGAAGGCAAATGTCACGGGAACGTTTTACCACCAGTGTAACTCAGATCATAGAATCATAGAATCATAGAATCAATTGGGTTGGAAAAGACCTTGGATATCATCAAGTCCAACCCTTGGTCCAACTCCAGTCCCTTTACCAGATCATGGCACTCAGTGCCACGTCCAATCTGCGTTTAAAAATCTCCAGGGATAGTGAATCCACCACCTCTCTGGGCACCCCATTCCAAAGCCTGATTACTCTCTCTGGAAAGAACATTTTTCTGATATCCAACTTAAATTTCCCCTGGCAGAGCTTAAGTCCATGCCCCCTTGTCCTTGTGCCAATGATGTGGGCCTATTAACACTCTAAAAGCAGCAATGGCTTTCTCTCCTGGCACCTTTTGCCTGGGAGGAATCTTCGTCCCTCCGGAATTCTGGGCCCAAAAATGGCAATTTCCTGGACCCGCACCTGCCAAGAACGATTGCACTTTGCGGCCAGGTAAAAGGTGGCACCCTTGGGACTATTGCTGAGTGCGTGGGAGAAGAGACCAACCCCCACCTGGCTAGAACTTCCCTTCAGGTAGTTCTAGACAGTGCTGAGGTCACCTCTGAGCCTCCTCTTCTCCAGGCTAAACAACCCCAGCTCCCTCTGCCTCTCCCCATAGGACTTATGCTCCAGTCCTTTTACCAGCCTTGTTGCTCTTCTCTGGACCCAATCCAGGCACCTCAATATCCTTTCTGAACTGAGGGGCCCAGAACTGAACACAACACTCAAGGTGTGGCCTCACCAACGCAGAGTACAGGCGAAGGGTCACTGCCCTGGGCCTGCTGGCCACGCTATTTTTGATACAGGACAGGATTGCATTGGTCTTCTTGGCCACCTGGGTACACTATTAGCTCATGTTGAGCTTCCTGTCAATGAGTCCCCCCAGGTCCCTTTCCACCTGGCTGTTCTCCAGCAACTCTGTGCCCAGCCTGGAGTGCTGCATGCTGTGTGTAGTAGAGGGTGCTTGTGAGAGACACTGAGTATGCCAATGTGCAGTCTCTCACTGCATTGCATTTGTTGGGGGGGNGGGGGGGGGGGTTGAAATTAGTTAATATCATGAATTTTTCCTATTAGGCAGAAGAGGTAGTACCTAGTGCTACTTAGTATTTTTAACCCTATGTTATGTTAAGATTTTAATATAAGTTTAAAGGTTTCAGATGATGATTGTCCTTTGAGATGTGATAATATGATTTTGGACATATATCCAGCTCCACTGATGTTTGAATTGGGATGATAACAGCACCAATGATGCTTTCAGTTAGATTCTGAGAGATGGTAACTTTAAGAGGGTGAAATTAAACACTGGGTTTTTATTAAAAGGGTTCGATTATTTGAATTTATTCTGCAGTAATAATCAATAAAAGCTTAATGCCACGTGTTAGGCTTCCATATACATAAAAATAAAGCAGAAATTCACTTTGCTTTCAACAAACATTAAAACACATGCTGTAGAAAAATAATTTTTGATGAAGGAAGTTAATCTATGATGTCTAGATTTTCTTTCCTATGTGAGTCCAGTATAGAATGTTTTGAGCAGCACTGTCCCAACCTATATAGTAAATGCTGGATAATTCTAAGTCCTTGTTGCTGCTTGCACACCATCTGCAGGGACCAGGCAAAAGGCATTTTCTCATTTTGTTCAGACTCTGATGTAGGTGGTTTACTATGACTAACTGGTATGAAATAGGACTCTCTTTTTCTCTTTTTTTCCACCCAAATTATTGTTCTGAAATTGAAAGAGGCATCAATTCTTTCAGAAGTATTTCATTCTTCACATTTTGAAAATCTGGGATATTAGTGGTCATAATAAAAATTATCAATAAAACCAAAAAATAACTCTACAAGGCCTTTGTTTTTATTCCTTATGAGTTGTTCAGCTACATTTGTAAACATAAAGATTTTTAATTTGGCAACTGCAGCTGTGCTGTGTGAGACCTAAGGCTGCCCAGACACTGATGGCTCATTCCCATCTTTCTTAACTCTTCCCCTTCCAGAGTGTATGTTCTAATATTTCTGTTATATTACAATGTAAACTGTATTAACTGTGCTTATGCAGTAGGAAAAATTGTTCTATGCCGACATGATTAAATAATGAAGAGCATGGGTGGGTACAATTACCACCAGGAAATACCTGCAAAGAGTATAGTACAGCTTCCTGACGGATTTTCAATATGAAGAGGTTTTGTGGATTAAAATAGGAAGAAAGTTCCTGTTGTTTGGTATATGCAAAAAAAACATGCCATGGGGGCACACAATTTTTTAAGACTTTCAGACAGACATTTAAAAAAATACCGTTAAATGGAAGAATGTAAATATCTTCACGCCACAGGATCTATTTTTGATTCTATGATGTATGTTTTTCTGTCCCTTTTGCAAATGATTATGAACTTTATAATTTGTCAAATTGTAAATATTGGACAGCATATAACATTTCCATCTGGAGCTCAGGAGAAGGAAATCTTTATAAATGCTGCTTAGTTTAATGCAGACCTATTATTTGTCTGTCACTTATTGCTGTGATGGTCTCTGGGACCAGTCAAGAAAAGTCCTTCACTGATTTTCATACAAATATGAATTTTTTTAAAGCAGTTCCTGTGTATATCAGACACCTCAGAACTATTGCAGCTACTAGAAGGATTTAAACTGGCACCAATATATTTCAATTCAGCTCTAAGAACTCTCTGAAAAAAACCCCACAATTATTAATACATAAAGCAGAAAAACTAAAAAGGCTGAAAGAAATTCTGTGCTAAAATTCTCATTTTAATTTTCTGTGCTAAAATTCATGATTTTCTTTGGGATAGCTGGGATTAAACCTAGTGGTCACATTCTTATTACCACTTGGAGCCACATACAAGACATTTTCACCTTTTGATGTACTTACGACAGTGTTGTTGCAGAGTGTGTTGGCAAATGTTAAGGGAGAAAGGTTACTCCTGCAATAGCTCAAAGACTTAAGCTCTTGACTGCATCAAGATGCCACAGAAGGGCTGGGATCTTGGATCCTTTCTTCTCTGAAAGGTGAGGTGGGATTTATAAGCACTCATGTACCAGCCTGCACCTTTGAAAAGACAAACAAACCCAAGCCACTGAGGATGCTGACTGCTCTTGTCACTGAAAGGGAATTTACATGAGAAAATAACAACTCTGAGAACAGTTTCTGGCCTTTCAAGGCAGGATTGAACTGTATTTACCACCCTCTAATTTTGCTTGTTTTATGAGTGTTTTGGAGGTTTTTTTTGTTTGGTGGGGGTTTCTTAAATGCAAAGTAGATAAACATAAAAAAAGAAAAAGGCAGCTGTTCAATTTTTAATACCTGCTGGGGGAGTATTATTGAAGAGTTCAGTTTCCTAGAAATGTTGCAATTTCCACATCATAGTGGTACTATAGAAGTTAAACACCTCTTCAGTCAGCAGGCAGTGTTATAGTACTATACAGAATACATTTCAGAGCCTGGCAAAGGCTAAATTCCCAGTACATTAGTAGGGTTCACATTGCTGAGCTTTCAAGAGATTATTTCTCTTGCAAGTTAAGTACAGAAATTTTTTGAATTTAGTTTTTGTCTCCATTTGGCTCCATAGCTTTGGAGATGTGAGGGCAGATGATGGCCTCCAGTGCAGCAGGTGTGGTTGGGAGGAGGATGAAATGGGTGATTGTTCCTTGAATGTTCTCTACAGGCCTATAAGGGTTGACAGTTTTGTTATGCCTAAATCCTAGCCTGGCATGCTGTGCATGCTCTGTTCAATGATAAAATGATTTTTTACTGTGTATTAATATAATAATAATAATGGCCAATCTTCGCGAACGAAGATTTGGGAAAGGCTCACCCCACATGGGTGTGCCCTCCGAGCCTGCGCAGTGGATTTTATAGGTGAGGCACAGCGTGCGCAGAGCTGGCCCCACCGTTTAAGTCCTAAGGTTCATTTGCCACGGCCGAGCAAGCTTGGACAGTGACACTGAGGTCCTTAGAACTATCTACAGCACCCAGTACTAACTGGGGCTGACCCTGCTTCGCATCCGAGACCTGACGGGATCGGATGGGCAGGAAGGCATTTAACTGCCGGGGGCGGTCCGTACACTGAGACTCGAACTCGCGACCTAGGATCCGGAGTCGGGAGTTCTCTCCACTACGCCACGGGACCGCCCTTTACTGTGTATTAATTAGCACTGAATACACTGAGTGAATGTTTTGGGTGGTGGAAGGCAGTGAGTGCAGTGGGAGCAGTGCAGAGGTCCGTGGGGTGACTGGCATGGCCGTGTAGCTGGGCAGAGCCTGGCACTTGGTGGCTCATGGCTCTCTGGTCTGGGCCATTCCTCCTCTCAGCACCTTTTGCTCTGGACACGCCTCAGGAAATAGAAAAGACCCATCACTTATGTGGAGCAAGTTACACAGAGAAGGTGTGGGTGTCTCATCCCTAGAAGTATTAAAGCCAGACTAGATGGGGCTTGGAGCAATCTGGTGTGCTGGAAAGTGTCTCTCTCCATGGAAGAAGGGTTGGAATGAATTGACCTTTAAGGTCCCTTCCAACAAAACCATTCTACCATTCTATATTCTGTGATATGATTCTATGATAAGCACTAGTACAAATAAAAGGGAGAAAACAATTATTAATGGTGCTTTCTATCAAGACAGCCTAATAAAAGCTGAGATTCATTTCCACTAGTAACTTTGTAGTAGTTTCAGGTTAAACGTACTAAGAGGACTTACAAATGGGATTTTTAACAATAAAATCACTGCCAACTCCCCATAGAAGCTTTCTTTTAGGTGCATTGGCAGCAATTTCACTTGGCTTTAAACCCTATATTATTTTTAAATCCCTATGAATAAACAAATAAAAAAAAGGCCAGTATGGGTTCAGTGGTCCAGGTACACTGTGCACAATGTTATGATGTTCTCTGGAATTCTATGAGCAGCAGAAGAAAATCAGTATTATTTGTGAAGGACCAAATGTGACCCACAACTGTGGTTTCCAGGATCCTCGCCAGTAGCGCAGACAAATTAAATTAAAGTTAACTGCATTATCCTGTCAAGCTTCAGAAAGTGTCCTGGTGAGAATCTTGCTTTGGGCTTCATGATTAACTTCCTGCCTTTTTGCTTTCTACATTACTGATCCCTTGAGTTCTTGACTGAATGCACTGGAGTCATTAAAAGCTGCGTGATAGGGTTTCAGTGTTTAGCAAAATTGCTTCTGGCAGCATTAGTCTGTGGGGGGAAAAATGGGGGTAGATGAGGGGCTTGGAATGGCCTTTTATTATTTGAACAAAGTGATCTTGGCCTATGATACTTAGGCCAAAACAAAGAATCATGTGAGATAAGTTGTTATTATGTGGTTTTGCCTGCACTAATGTATGGCTATAGCACTGCCTTTTAGTGAAGGAAATTAATTTGATTTTGGCATATGTCTCTGCAAATCTTAAAATATACCTAATAAAAAGTTTTGAACAGATGGTTAACAAAGAGGTGCTTTCTACAGCATCACTATTTGTACTAGCTTCTGCACAGGAACAAATTATTTTATCAGTAGTTTTATCCTAAATCTCCTATATGCCACTGGTATGATATGAACATTCTATGAGTTGGCTACACTAATCATTTTTCACTGGTCTAGGGGGTTTGATCCCTTTTAGTCTTTGTTGGTGCTTTCAGGAGATGCCATGGAAAACCTCAGCCCAAATGGTTAAGGTTTACCAAAGTTATAAGCACATGAAACGCTCCTAGAGAGAGGTGTAGGGGAGCTCCAGTGGTAGAGTTCCTCCAGCTGTGCTTTGGGATCATAGAATGGTTGGGTTGGAAGGATACTTTGAAGGCCATGGGCAGGGACACCTTCCACTAGACCAGGCTGCTCAGAGCTCCATCCAACCTGGCCTTGAACACCTTCAGGGATGGGGCAGCCACAGCTTCACTGGGCAATGTATTTCAATGCCTCACCACCTTCACTAGGAACTAATTTTTTCCTAATATCTAACCTCTACCTACTCTCTTTCAATTTGAACCCATTCTCTGTTGTCCTGTCACTACATGGTATTGTAAATAGTCTTGCCCCATCTTTCCTGTAAGTTCCCTTCTGGCCCCAATTAGGTCACCTCAAAGCCTTCTTTTTCCAGACTGAACAATCCCAATTCTATGAGCCTTTCGTCATACGAGGGGTGCTCCATCCCTCTGATCAGCCTAGTGGCCTCCTCTGGGCTCACTCCAACAGGTCAATGTCCTTCCTGTGTTGGGGACTGCAGAGCTGGATACGATATTCCAGATGGAGTAGAGGGGCAGAAAATGATTGGAGGTGAAAAGTGTTTCGTGGACACGGGCAAGGGAAACTGAAACCACACACCTCGGGTTTTGAGCAAACTTCTTCACAGAGCTCTGCATGGACCAGCATGTTTGACCTCAAGTGATGCCCACAGGCTACTCGGCTGATTTCACATGACCTCAGTATGGTCTGAAACAATGAATTTGACCTCAAGTAACCCTGCAGGCTAATTGGTTGAACTCAGGTAACCCCAGCACAGTCCCAAGCAATGAGTTTGACCTCAAGTAACCCCATAGACTAAGTGTTTGACCTTACATGACTCCAGCATTGTTCATACCCATGAATTTGACCACAAGTAACCCCCACAGTCTAATTGGTTGACCTCAGATAACACCATCATAGTCCCAAGTGATGTTTGACCTCAAGTAGCCCTGTGGGTTGACCTAGGAGGGAGGTCTCAGGGTGCTCCATGGTGTTTCACCCTAGACAAGGAACTTTCTAAGTCTTACTTTCAAATTTTCACTTGTAGTTCACTAGTACAGGCAGAAAAGTAAATACACACATTTCTGACATCTGCATTAAAATTTCATTACTGCAATGTTTGGCTGAATTTCATCATAAAGTGTGCTTGTCATCCCTGCAAACCAATTTAGGTGGCTGACTGCAGGACTGAGGGCATATTCACAAATACATAGAAGTCCCATTAACTTCAGACTTCAACTGTGTCCTGAGTTTTGACGCTAGAGTAGCTAAGCACTTGTTCCTCTATTTCTTCCCTTTCAGAACGGCATTACTGGGGATCAGACCTTCAGCTTCCCAAAATACCTTTTGAAGAAATCCTGCACAATGATGAAAGTGCATACAAATGGCTGTGCACCCTAAAGAAAGTAGGAATCGTTCTACTAACAGGGGCTGCTACAAGACAGGGAGAATTGATTAAACTTGGCCAAAGAATTGGGTTCCTGCGCCTCACTTTTTATGGGTGAGTTTGTTTTTTAATATCTTTGCTTTGCCAACTTTGTAATCACCTCTAAAGTTCTTAATTTAAGCTTGCTGGATCTATTTTGTGTATTAATTTATTAAAGTAAGGTGTATGGGTTTTTCTCTGTATATTAGAAAATCTGGCATCAAGTTTATGTTCTGTACAAGGGGATTGCTTTGTTGTCACAGGCAGGGCAGAAAGATGTAAGGAAGAGCAGCAATAACGTTAACTGCTGAGAGAAGGAAAAGCACCTGAAAACAGATGATGTTAAATATCAGATTACAGAGAGATAGATTTGCTTATCTGTACCATGGAATGAAACCAAAAATCTCTAATCCACTCCCCTTCTGAAAAGAGGAAGTTATCTATACTGAAACTTAACCTGATTTTAAGTCATGGAAACCAGTAAGACTTAGATGAAGCTATTGTGTCTTACATCACCAAGAAGATGGGCAGAGTACCCACTTCTCTGCTTTCAACAGAGTGTACTCTGGAAAGCCATAACCAATCCCAACAAACAGAGCTCAGCTGCAGGAGTGCAAGCAGAAACTTGTGAATCGTCCTTTTGATGTTAAGAGGTGGTAAACTGAACCTCTAACTCCACAAGAATAGACAAATGATGATGGCAGCTCCTGTCTTGCTGAGCTGAGTCAGTGACCTCCATCTAGCTGAGTAAAGAAGCAGTGTTATTAGCTAATATTTATAATAATTTTCAGCTCTGAAACAGAATTTCATTTCTTATTGGCATCCAGTTCTGGGGTGTCATTTACTACTGTAATAATGTAATAAGTTTGGGTAATTTCCTTGCTATTTTGCTGGCAGCCAAATACAAGGCCTACCAAATACTATAAATACAAGGATAAACTTGGAATTGGCAAACTTGCCAAATAAAACATTACCTCAGGGCCATGAATTTTAAACTGAAATGTAACAGCAATGAAGCCTTTTTTCTTGTTTAGAGATGTGTACTTGGTGCAAGCTCCCTAAAATACCATTACTGTAAAAGGTGGAAACTTTCTCTGTATCAGCCATATAACAACATCAAGAGTTTTTATGCTTTTAAATGAACATTTTTCTTTACATTACGAAGGCCCAACTCCATTCACAGAGTCTCCAGTCGTAACACAATTCATTTCTCCAACTCCTCATGCCCTAGACCTTGTGCTCCTCCTCTCTTCTGATGCCTTGGTCAGTGCTTGGTGTGGTGTGAAGGCTCTCCTTTGGTGTGCAGCATTCCCATGCAAACAGCCAATCCAGTTGTATCTCCCAGAGGGCTTCGGTGGCAAGAGAAGGACAAGAATCCCAAACCTCAAATGAATGAGACGTAGACTTTTAATGAAGTGTAAGACCAGATGATTCAGATGTGGCTTCAGTTCCTGGTTCAGCAGTTTTTCAGGACTAAGGATGTAACAGCCAGCCTGTTTTTCTGCTCAGGGATACTGAGCCCATGTTGCTACTTAATACAAAAAATTGCTACATCTGCTTGGTGCCAATTTTCCTCCTCTGTCAAACAGTCTGAGCAATGGGCTTTGAAATCTGACCCTAATTACTAAACCACAAACCATTCCACCCAGCTTTGCTCTCCCTAAGGGCCAAGAGCACTCTGACATTACCCTCATATTCTTCCCTTACTTCTTGCATGCTCTCCCAGTGGCAGAGTTGATGCTTCAGCTCAGCTGAGGCTTAGACAAAGTGGAGTTGATTTTTTCACATTCAGCCCTGAGCTCCCTGTTAGCAGTATCTCTGAGTTCAAGTCAGTAAACAAAGCTCCCTGCATGGAAAGCTTCAGGGGAGCAGATCCCCTTGCAAACCCTGACAGCACAAAAGCACTGACTGCTTTTGCAAATCCTTAAAATGATTTTATGGAGTATTGCCGCTCCAGGAATTTTATATATTGCATACAATGAGAAAATTAAAATGTGTTAAATTGTTTCAGAACCATCAAGTGACACTGTAGCCTGTTAAATTAAAGATAGAGCAAACCTAGCTGCCTTCAACACTAATGACAAGGATGATATAAGGGGCTGTTTTTGGCTGTCAGACTGGGAACTGTGGAAGTGTGGTTGAAATTATCATACTTGAGTACTGAGGTCATGTACTGATGAATGCTTGCTGTTACTGAAGTCATGTACTGATGAATATATACTGTACCAAATAATAAAAACTATTTCTCCTAGACAGTTATTTGCAAATATTCACGTGGCTTTTCCCTCTGGCAAGTGCAGAAATTTAGTTTTAGCATTTTGCATAGTTTCTATACTAAATATCACTCCTAGAACAAAAGCATTTGTATACTGTATATAAATAATTTTTGTCTGCCTGTTTTCTAGCCTATTTTCTTTTTAAACTGTTATTAAGAAGTAAAGCTAGACACACACTATCTGAAACATAATGTATTTTGTCTGTAGCATTTCATGAGGGAAAATGAGTTTCATAATCCCTTTTAAACCACTTACATGCCTGTGGTTACATGGACTGTGTATGGTGACTTACACTTTTTCAGAAAAATGCCTGTATCTATATATAATATGCATCTGCTGAGGACTGTCTTCAGTCATGTAAACTTTGTGCAAAAAACTCCTGTGGTTCTTGGTCTTAAATTCTCCTTCATGTTATGTCACTTGAAACACATTCTGTTTGTGCTGCAAGGTGACATATTCACGTCTTTGTCATAAAACTGTGACCTATTTTTTTCACTGAAGTTGTCAGAAAACATTTGTACTGAATTTTGTCAAATTCCAAGACAGAAACTATGTAACCAAATAAGTGGGGTTAATTCTCAGTGTCAGAGAAAGGGAAGAAGTTTCAGTCTTTCATCAAGACATTTTCCTCCAGTGGCAAGTCTTCAAGTTACAGGAGAGATCCCTCTGGAAAGATACTCTAAATTTTCTAAGATTATAAAGTTTTAAAAAATGAGTTTTGGGGAAAGCTACATAGCTTTTATCAATTTTATATTTCATTGATCATGTGCTAAGGGGCAGGGGAGAATGGAAGGTTGATATAAAGAAATGGGCCAACTTCCACTTGCTTATTTCTGAAGCCTTAGCACTAAGATGATGATTTCTCCTGGCAGAAGCCTCTTGGTTCGTGTTTTCAACCAGCTTTTACATTAAGCAAAGTGCAACCCCTGGAAAGCATTTATTGGGGTGGACTAACACTGCTAAGTATTTCTTTAAATTGTTCCAATATTTTCATGTTCAAAGATGAAATTACTCTTCTGAACTGTGATTTCACAGTTTCAGTGTGTACTATCTGGCATGCCGTTCTAACATGTTTTCTCTTTCCCTTTTCATTATAAAGACAAACTTGGCAAGTGCAAGACAAAGCAGATGCTAACAATGTAGCTTATACAAATGGGAAACTGTGTTTTCACACTGATTACCCGGTTTTGCATCATCCACCTGGGGTGAGTTAAATCTACTTACTTTCTCACCCCACAAAAGGGGAAAGGGAAATGTTCCTATAGTATGCAATATAGTTAGTGTTCAGTGACTCAGAATTTTGACTTAAAAGAGCAATGTAAAGGTAACAACATATTAATATGCATATAACAATATATACACGAGTATGCGGCATGATCTAAGTTCAACATAAGAAGCCCATTATATATCACATAATTTTAAATTAAATTCACAAAGTATTGAAAATATTAACATATGAGAGAACTTTAGGGTCCTGTATGTGCTTTGAATACTGCTTTCATTATATTACAGAATTTAGATGTCTAAACGCTATTGTCAAGTTGTGACGTTTTAGGACTCATCTGTTCAGTTCAGGAGGGAAACAGAGAAAGAAATATTGTTAAGATGGTATATTCTGTTTTCTGTAAATTGATACAAGATGGACACTTGCTTGCCCTTTCATAACAGACAAAAAAAAGGGCCATTCTATAAAACTGCACAACCACAGAAAATATGTTTTCATCCAGTCTGTCATATCAAAGTGTAATCTACATAATTCCAGAGAACTGGAAAGTAGTAGAAACAGGTAAAATGAAACAAAAATAACACTGGAAAAGTTTGGACCTATAAAACTTCCTCTTCGCTTGCTGTGGAGTACTTTGTTGTTTCTCTGCTTAAAGAAAAAGCCAGTGAGATTTCCCCAAAAGTAGGTACCAAATACTTCACACTGAGAATACCTTTTCATCATTTAGATACTGTTCATTGACGTGGATTAAGAATGGAATAGAGCTTCATTAATAGAAAGCAGATGCGGATTATCTCACTGTCTTGTCTGTGCCAAAGCTCACACTCTGCTATGAAACGTTAGGAAAAAAAAAGTAACATTTTTCATTCCAATGTGCTTGTAAGACATAAAAGTATTAAAGTACATTGACTTGTTTATGAACATTGTCCAAAATGTGCAGTTTTCTTTATTTATCTAGTTATTACACAATATTTGAATTCTTAAGATGTATTTAAAACAAATACGTGAAGACCTGTTTTGAAATGGATGAGGATTAGTTTCAGAACTGTCCCATAATAATTGTTTTAGGTTTTCCTAGGGCATGACTGACATTACTGCAGCCTTCCTTAGTAGGGCCAAGCTGAGCTTATCCTGTGCAAGGCCAGCTGTATCCACAAAAGAAAAGGACTTGTTGCCTGGTGCTCCCTTCATTGGGAGTCCTGTGCTCTGCCCAGGGCTTCAGTTTCCCCCTTCATCACCATCAGCATAGTCTCCAGGTTCAGCTGGTAAGGAGAACAAACTGTGTTCTCCACTTCTCTTTCTCCTCCTGGGGTGTTGTTTTTATTTGATTGTGGGTTTGGGTTTGGTTTTTTGGTTTGTTTGTTTGTTTTTGGTTTGGTTTGGTTTTTGCTTGGTTGGTTAGTTTGGTTTGGTTTTGGGTATTTTTGGGGGGAGTTCTTTCTTCTCCTAGTGGTCTCAGAAATAATTCACCATCATTGAAGGGGGGGCAGGTGACCAAGGTAATAAACTTTGGTATGACAGGTATATTTTATGTTATTTGCAAGGTGAGCGATTACACTTTGTGTCATGCTGGACTCTCTAAAGCCATGGGGAGTTTTACTGCTTGTGTCAGCAGCTCAGACTTACACCAGTGCAACCTAGAGCCCAGTTTAGGCTTTCTGCTCCATCTTAGACCTTGGTAAATTCACTCTGAAGTTTGAAATGAAACTGTTTTAATCCTATTTTATGATAGAAACACTGGGCCTATTGCCTTCTCTGATGGTCAGCTTTTCCCTCTATGAGTGGATAATTCACAGCAAGTTTTGTTTCTGCAGGACAAAGCTAATTCTCCTTGTTGAGATAAGACAGCATTTAAACTATGCATTTAAAACTATGTGACTGCCAGAAAGAGGGACTCAAAGGAAAGAAGCAAGACCACTTTGCCACTGACTTACAGGTTGCAAGCATTAGAGTATACCCCAAAGGGGATGGAATTATGAACATGCTACCTTAATTTTCTTTCTCTGTTATAGTGGTGGCAGAGTGTTGTGGAGCTGCAGTAAATGGGAACTCAGGCTTTCACTGTGAAAAGAAAAAAACACCACCAACAACCAAAAAACCCATCCAAACGAAAAAAAAAGGAAAGACAGATGTGAGGGAACTGATACTAATGAGCTATTAAATATGCAAGCTAATTATTTTTTGAAATGAGCTGTTTATTCATTCCAGGTTCAGTTTCTCCATTGTATAAAGCAAACAGCTGCAGGAGGGGAAAGTGAAGTTGTAGATGGATTTCATGTATCTAACAAGCTGAAAAAACAAAATCCTGAGGCATATCAGATCCTGTCCTCCACTGCTGTAGACTACACTGATGTTGGGGTGGACTACTGTGATTTTGCTGTGCACTGTAAACAAAGGATTATCGAGTGAGTAGTTTCAAAAAGACCTAAAAAGAAAATCCCTGTTGTGTTGTGGATCACACGTTGGCAGAAGAAGGTCTGCTCCTGCCACCTTGTGGGAAAACACTGGTTTAGTTTGGTCTGTAGTTGTGGATTTTGGTGGGGGTTTTTGTTTGTGGTTTCTTTGCCAACCTCTGACTTGTTCTGTGCATTGTGCCACTTATTTGGTTGTGCCACACATGAGCAAGAAGTAGTGGTTATTAAAGCAACTCCTAGGCACAGGCACAGGTTAGCATCAGGCAAGTCTGTTAATAAATGCCAGCCAATGTGACATCTGTATCACACCAAAGAGAGGTCATAGTTTGAAACATTTAGATTAAGAACCATATACTACCAAAAGATCAAATGCAAATGTTCGTATTCCTTTCTGATTTTAGAAAGTTTCTGATTCTACAATTAAACAGTATATAATATAGACTTTTAAGGAAATTAAGTGTCTACACTTTCTCCTGATTATACTTAGTTAGCTTCAATTATCAAAATTCAGACCAAAATCAATCTCAATTTCACTATTGAAACATTCTGAAATTCCAGAAGGAGAGTTCAGTTGTTGTTTAACCATCTTAAAATGTTTCAATAATAAAAGAATATCCTTTTCTTTCCCTTTCATTTCCTTGCCTTTTCCTTGCCTTTCACTTGCCTTTCCTTTGCCTTTCCCTTGCCCTTCCTTTGCCTTGCCCCTTCCTTTCCCTTCCCTTGCCTTGCCCCTTCCCTTGCCTTTTCCCCTTTCCTCTGTTTCATAGCATAGATTCCAGAGGCCAAGCAGTTCGCATCAATTATAATAACGCAACAAGAGACACCGTGTTTGACATACCGGCTGAAAAAGTGAGGCTGTTTTATGCAGCTCTAAAGGAATTTAATGATTTATTAAACAGCACAGAACACAAGTTTACTTACAAGCTGAAACCAGGTCAGTGAGTTGCTTCTCCTCGCAATAATTTTTCACATGATTTTCCTAACCATCAAAACACTTGAGCATTGTTAGCACTGGTACTGAGAGGAAATTTCTATCTTTCTATCGACTATTTTATTTCATACTGCATTCTTACACTCATCTCGTGGATTTCTTTTGCCATTATTATATTATAAAGAAATAAAAATAGTGGGGGAATAAAATCTATCTATTGATTAGTCCAATGTATCTTTATATTACACCCCAAACTACATTTTATACTTTTATAGTTTATACATACCATATTGGAAATTAATGTATCAATAGCACCACAGATGGGAAATATATCTTTTTTCATTCCCTAGCTATAAAATAAAGTTATGAATAGTCCCTTACTGCTCAAGAGATGTTACAAAAGCAAATTCATTAGTGTGTCTGACTGCCTCGTACTACAATGCTCATGTCTTTAAAATGTCTGTGAGGAAATGAATCTCTCGCTCTTGGGAACATGTAATAAAATAATGTGTAAGATCACATAATAAACAGTAAAACAAAGTACCTTTTATCACATTAGTGACATCCATCCTATCAATTACTGCACAAAAATGGTGCATTAGAGGGAATGGGGAGAAGAAAAGAAAGACTGTAAGATTATTTAATCAGAAATTTATCATAACAGTGACACACAAGGGAGAAAAATTTAATTGGCATTCTAGCCTTAATTCTGTGATTTCCTAACTTTCCATGGCTTGACTTTGTCTCATAAAATTCTCTTAACAGGGATTATGACTCAGAATGTGTATAGTACAAATAATAGCAGACTGATCAGATATAAAGCATCCTAGTGGCTTTCACTTGTTTAATTTTTTTCACACGATTTTATTTTACCTATGTGGATTTGCTGCAGTTGTTTTTCTCCTCAAGGCTTGCTTTTCTCACATGTACTCTCTACCACTCTACTTTTTAACTCCTGGTTACACAAGAAAAGAGATGTCAAAAGGTACCTGCCCTCTGGTT
Organism: Sakesphorus luctuosus; assembly: GCA_013396695.1. Taxonomy (NCBI): domain Eukaryota; kingdom Metazoa; phylum Chordata; class Aves; order Passeriformes; family Thamnophilidae; genus Sakesphorus; species Sakesphorus luctuosus. The sequence continues at coordinate 8,878 of VWZD01007210.1, read as the reverse complement.
GAGAATAACCAACTAAGTTAAAATTACTGTATTTTTGCTGTGTATCTCCAGCTGAGCTACTTGAAATTATTGCTCCCTAACTGTTGATATAAATCTACCTCCCTACCTGTTTGAAGGAATTCCCCATAATATTCCAGCTATTGAACTTTGTGCAATCTCTTTATAGGAGACATAGTGACATTTGATAACTGGCGTGTGCTGCACGGTCGCCAGAGCTACCCATCGAGGTCGGCAGTGTCACGTCACCTGGAAGGTGCCTATGCAGATTGGGATGTGGTCATGTCACGGCTCCGGCTCCTCAGGAAGAGGGTCCTGAACAGGGACTCAGCTTTCTTCTAACTAGAAGGAGTAAAACATAGATTGTCTAACCTCAATGGTGGCAACAACAAAAATAATGAAAAAAATCGAATCTTCTTTTCAGGAAGTAATGTCACATTTGACAAGGGCTTGTCACTAAACAAAGGGTAATGGCTTCAAACAGACAGAGCGCACATTTTGGTTAGAAATTAGGAAGAAATTGTTTACTGTGAGAGTGGTGACACACTTGAACAGTTTCCCAGAGAAGCTGTGGATGCCCTATTCCTGGAGGTGTTCAAGGCCAGGTTGGGTGGAGCTTGGAGCAACCTAGTCTAGTGCAAGGTGTTGAAACAAGGTGGTCTCTAGGGTCCTTTCCAACCCAGGCCATTCTACAATTCTGTTGCAAATACATTTTTTACTTCTATAACCTAAGAAATGTGTTGTTCATAACAATTTATCTGTGCCCTGGTCTTCGAATCTATAAAATGTATTGCTACCTCAGTCAGTTTATTTTGTTTTTTAAAATCAGTGTGCAAAGAAGCTTGAAAGATTATCACTTTGCTGGGCTTTCTGGGTATTATAATGCCTTTGCCTCTACATATGTACCTACCCTCCCTAGAAAGCTTGGAAGGCAGCATGAGAAAAGAGCTTAAAGTATTATTTACTATAGTTTTGTTATAAGCAGCACCTTCCTCTACTTTCAGAGAGGCATTCTTCACTGCATAAATCATAACTAAAATTCACTATAAAAATAAACAACCCCTGCTGTGTTTTTTAAACACACACCTTTCCCGGTAGGACTGCATTATAATACATGATCTCATTGAACAGCTGTCATATTCTCTATATCCTGCTATACGTGTCATGACTATCACAGCCACAAATATTTTTTCTTACATTTCCAAGTCCATAAGCTCAGAAATTATAGACTTCCTGGATAATGCATCACATAAATGTTGTTCCTCTGCATTAGGAAGATAGATAAATAAATGTCAGTGTAGAGGTCAGAGGTAGGGTCAGAAATCCCACCAAATGCTGTGCACAGACCTAAGATCTGCTCAGTAGATTTTGGAGTAATGTCAGGAGGAGAAATGCAGAAGCTGCCTGGGGGCAAGAAACCACAAAGGACAAGACGTAGTTATTGACTTTGTACATGATAGAGAAGTGGCACCTGAACTCAAATCTATTTTTGTTCCTTCAAATAAAAGAGAACACCTCCAATAGGTTTGCAGGATGTTTTTCTCTGCTCTAGATTCTGAATAGAGATTACATTATGTAAAAGTTACTAGAGCCAAAGTAGTGGGTTTTTTTCCCTATATTCAGACAATACTCCCCTATATTCTTAACAATACTGAGTACACTGAGTTTATTTTTCACTGTCCTTAGAGCTGCAGAGTTAACAGGATGCCTCTCACCATGCTGTGAGCTGGACAAAATAACCACATCCCCACCCTCTGATCTATCTGTTCAACGGTGTATTTTTAAACTGTTCCCTCCAAGTCAAATAAATCCTAGTCTCTTCCTAGACGAGTAACACAATACAACTATAACTACAGATTTAAATAAGTTGAGAATTAAAATAAGGCCGGTTAGATGGAGATCTGAGATACCTAGTCTAGTGAAAGATGTTCCTTCTGATGGCAGAGGGATGGAACTAGATGATCTTTAGGGTCCCTTCCAACCCAAAGAGTTCTAGGATTCTATGACCTAACATCAGCTTGCAAGTGCTTTCATAGCTTCTGCTCATCATTCACAGTCAACAGACATCAGCTGAATACTTGGACAAAACTCAGTGAAGCACTGGTTACAGTGCAGTTTCAATCCATTCCTCTTTATTAAATAACAAAGTGCTTTTATCAAAACTATGACTTGAAGACATAGTGTAAAAAACCTTTTTTTCTCAGTGCCTCCTTTAATAACCAATCTTGGAAAAATGAGGAAAGTACTTTTTCTCTTTGCTATAAAAGAGGGAAAAGCTGAGGAAAGGTTAATACCTATATTCCTAGATCCCAGGTGTCCTGTGCTTTAAATGTGCTATTTTCTGCATAAAAATCGAGTGAAGATTGCAATTTATACCTGTAGAACAAGACATCTTGTGATTTATACCAATTGTTAATAGGAAAGAGAGATTTTCTGCTTTTATTCTATACTTTTCTAAACACTTTTATTCAAATTTCTGTTTATTAAAAGCTGTTATGGAACTGATTACTGCTTTGGGCTTGTGTCTAATCTCACACATAGCATCCTACACACAGATATGAAGTCATTATTGTTAATTACAAATATCTGTAAATATTATTAACCTGGATCCATTCAGGTTTGTCCTGTATACTTAACAATAGTTAAAATATAACTAAACCCATAGCTTTGAACAGAACAAAGTACAAATAAAAAATCTAATCCTCATAACACCTCCATGAGCAATGGCAGTTTAACTGGCAAAGGATCAGACTACACACACAAACCTGATGTACAATCAACACTTACGTTTGTGGCCAAAAACCCTCTGCCCAACTTCTAGATCCCAACTACTATCTACATCACAGATTTTAATTATAAACTCCTTTGCCTATTACTATAGTCATACTGGAAAAAGAGACTGTTTCTGTAACTATGTGCAAAGTAGATCTCCTGATGACTATATTGATACCTGGTCAGGTTGAATAATAGAGGAAGCCCCAGATGGGTTTATTTCCTCTTCATCTCCAAATCCACACCAAAGACTGACATTGCAAAGCTTTCATATAGGTCTGGCTTCTGATGTCCCTGCAGTACAGACATGTGCAGGTCACCCAGCATAGGTGCCCCAGCCTTCACAGACTACCAGCCCCAGCTGTCTTTGCTGTCTTATAGCAGCAAGAATAAAATCAGCTGGCAGCAGGTGTTTGCAAGACAACTCTAAAAGAAGCTTTGTGCTGCATGCAAATGGTGGTAATGGACATTATTTCACTCAACTGGTTATAATTCAGAAGTTGTAATGCTGTGCTACCTTTGTGCTGTTCATGATAGACCAGCTATCTGGCCTGCATTCAGCAAGTTTCTTCATCCAGCAGAGGTGGAGAAAGAGAAAAAAAAACATATCCACTTCTTTATTTGCAAATGCCTTTTCTCTTTTGTCCTAGCTTTCTTCTCCTCCCATAGAATTTTGCAGCAATGGATGCTGGATCCAATCCCATGGCACTTTTCATGTTTAATATTTTTAATACTTTCATATATAGAGAGAGAGAGACAGAGAGGGAGAGAGAGAGAGGGAGAGAGAGAGATGATAGATAGATAGATAGATAGATAGATAGATAGATAGATAGATTAGATAGATGATAGACAGATAGAGATATATAGATATAGATGGATATATATATCTGTATGAGATTTCCAGCTAGTTTTTAAAGCTTGCTGAAAGTAAGTAACATCTTGGGCATATTAATACGCTCACATTTCTGTGGATCACTTCAGCACAGCTCCACTCCAGCCACTGCTGACCTACCTGAAGCATGTGCCAATTTCTTTTGGCTGGTGAACAGTAAACCAGAGTCCAGAGAGATTTCCAAATGCAGGAATAAACCTGGTTTAGCCGCCCAGCTTTTCAAGTTGAAATTTATTGCTTTATATATGTCCAGATAGATCTAAAATGTTATTTGTGTATATACATACAGAGTCATGTTACCCAGAGGCATAAAGGCAGATGCAGTTCTGTTTCACATTTGGGCTGTAGTGGCTGTGATAAGGTCACACTTTTGTAAATTCAAATATGTATTATTCTGTACTGTGGTTTTTTGTGATACAAATCAGGGGAAGTACTTAGTGATCTTGTCTCAAATTCTCTTTAAGGCAAACAAGTTTGTATTTATAAACCCAGCTCTCAGGGCAAGTCAGTATTTGGAAGTTTCATGGTGGAAATCTGAAATCACTTTTGGTAAAATCGAACATAATCGATATATTTTATGCACACATTTTAAACTTACAGCAATAGAACTCCCCTCGCAGTTATGCAAGTTCAGTAGCACAAAAAGAGATGGTAAAGACTAAGACACAGAAAGAACACAAAAATCCCCTTTTAAATAAAGCAAACAAAACCCTCAACCAAACAAAAATTCCATACCACACCAAAACAAAAAGGAAAATAAATCACAGCTCCTCATAAGAATCCTATTTTTCTAGACAACCTCTGATTAAAGTTGAAAAAGAAATTGCCAAACCCCAGGAATTAGCCACATCACCTACAGAAAATAGCCATAATATAAAAATTTAACTAAAGGAGAGATGGAGCAGCTATATGGGAGGTTTCTGCTGAAACTGTTCTCATTATTGAACATGAGCTGAGACACCAGAGAAGGAAGTGAGGATGTTTTGCAGCCACCCTTTCCACCCTGGTGCTGGAGCTATGAGGCCCAAGGTGTGGGCAGGGGAGTGGTACTGCTCTTCCTTGGATCACAAGGGAGGGAGAGATGCATATACCAGTCTTCTGCAGCATCTTCTGTGAGATAGAGCTAGGGAACAAGAAAAGCTGCAGCAGTAACAAAGGAGCTACAGTTTTCCCTGGCTACTTAAAAGCAGAGCCATGGCAGTTCAGAGTGGCCCCAAGACCAAGATTCATTGGTGTCAAGGGCATGTGGTCAACTGAAGGATTAGGAGCTGGTTTTTTGTAGGATATGAGCTGGCTTAGCTAGCAAAATATATTTAAAGGCAAATGTTTTATGTATTCTTAATTATTTTTAGTGTCAGAGAGGCCAATAGCTTTAAAGAAAGCAGAGGACTTACTTTGTTGCCATACCATAATACAAGCCTTTGGCCATTAGCTCAAGCAAAATAAGGAAGAAGGTCTAAACATGTGGATTGCAGAAGGTGCTCACTCTGTCATCCTTCCTTTCCAAGCAGCCAAGAGGCCTAAACATGTGGATTGCAGAAGGTGATTTCTCTATTGTCCTTCCTTTCCAAACAGTCATTTGGATCAATAACTACTCTCATTGGCAATAATCAAGCTATGCATCTCTTTCAAGTTGTATTTGGATGCGTTCAAAGCAGTGAAGATCACAGAACAACGGACATGGAAAAGATACAGCAATTTTCAGACTATGTCATACTCAATTTCTGGAATCTGGGCCTGTTATTTTTCTTTAATCAAACAGGAATGTTGTTACAAAATGTGCTAGGGGACATACAATGCCCTTGAACGCAGTGGGTGAGGAGCAGCTGCTGCAGTGAGTGCTGCAGTAGGATACCTTTGAAAAACTGCTCCTAGTGGAGGAGCTGGTTAATTCCCCACAGCACAGCTGGAAATAAGCAGAGACAACTCTCTCACTTCCAGCCACACCAATCCATAGCTGTCTCCCATCCTTTGTTGTCTTCAATGCTGTGCTCACAACTGGGTTTTCCCACACTGCTCGCTTGCAAGTTTGCTTCCACTTTGACAAGCAAACACACAAGACCAGGACAGGTAGGAGGAAAATCCTACCTCTTCACTTTCTTAGCTTCTCTACAAGATTTCCAAGTGTGAAAAACGCTGCACAGCCAAAACATGTTATTATTTTTTGACAATTGCAAAGACTTATAAAGAGTCTTTCCTCACCTTTTGCATTTTCCCCATGCCACGGGTCAGCTGTTCTGCTGGCACACCCTACGAGAACAGGGAGGGATTTCTGTGCACTGTATTTGCAGGTCCTCCTTGACTTCATTACTTCCCTGCCCTCACAATGGCATCCCTTTGCCCAGAGGCAGGCAGTCCACTAGATTCTGTACCTATGGTGCCATGGTTTAGGAATGGTTTTCTCCAATTTAGAGAAACCAAACTAAAACCATACACCATTTCCCCTCCCCCTTGCAATCAGAGGCACATGGGATGAGAAAAGAGCAATTTTCCTGAAACAGCAACAAGATAATAAAATTAACATTAATAACAACAATATTAATAACAAAAGGTGTAAGAGAAGATACAATTTACATAGAAATCCCTCAACAGTTAATGAATACCAGACCACTCTGCCCAGCATGTTTTCTGACTGTAAGGAACCTCTTCTTCTCTAAAGAGAGCCCCTTTTCCCTCTCCCCAGCAATGATACAATGTGGTATCAAACAACCTCCTTCTGGGCTACTGCAAAGAATAACCCTATCCTGGCCAGAACCAGAACATTATCCACCCCTTATTCTATACCGTCTCATGCCAGATCCTTCCCTATACATGCTTGTGTGTGTGTGTGTGTGTGTGTGTGTGTGTGTGTGTGTGTGTGTGTGTATATATATATATATATGAATATACACAAGCAAAGCTATAATTTCCATAATGGGTTCCATCTGTCCTAGATGTCCTCCAGGACAGAAGGGCTAGTGTCCTGCAGGGTGATTGCAAGCTGTATCAGGACTTCACAACTGGTGGATCTGGAGCAGTCCCTACTCATTGTCCATGGAAGTTATGACATACAGTGTCATTCAGCAACCAATATCATACAATTTAACATTATGGACTGTTCTCACCCCCAAATCAAATCCCCTTGAGGTACACATTGCATTTCCCAGTCCCTCTACATTACTCACCAAGTGCATTGGGGTCCTTGACCAAAACCAATCCCATGGATGGGTTTACATTTGCTTTATGCAGGACTAATCCAAACTGTCTTCTCTAAAATATTTCTCATATCCACCACGGGGATTTTATCCCCTTCTATGGTATACTGGGGTTTTCATTTAACCAGTCTAGATTTTCACTTGGTTGTTTGAATTTCTTTCCTTGGACTCAGCATTCGCAACCTCCCAGCTGCAGTGATACAAATACTAGCTAAAGCCCAAAGCTATCTCCTTGGTGCAGGAATTAAGTGGACCAAGAGCTAATGTGCAGGACTGTGCCTGCAGTCAGGGCAGGCCAAGGCCTTGAGTATCAGGTGTTCAGTTGCTTTTATAGGAATCCTGATGAAATTTCTGGAAACATAATGAGATCAACATCTTGTCAGAGGTCCAGTAAGGTCCAGTGAGAAAAAGTATGCCAGGTGAGATTACAGCCTTTCCCTAGTCAGAGGAAAATGGTAAATGCTGTTCCTTTTTTTGGATATAGCCCTCAACCCAATCCAAATTGAGTTACATTCTCATAACTGAAGTTTAATCTTCCAATCCTCTAAGGCTGGAAGTCCTGCAGCAGCTCTGCCTCTCCCCTAACCAATGGCCACAGCAGATCTCGGTGTGCTTACCATCCCTGCTATGATGTATGGGATAGAGGGTGGTCAGTGGGAAGCACAGCAGCCAAGCAAGGGAAAGCCAAGGTTCAGTGAAATTTCATGTCCATCAGATGAGTAAGATAAACCGATATAATAGGAAAACACGTTAGTTTGCAGCCCAGACAGATGTTTGCTGTCAGATGCGTCACATATTGTAGAGGCATATCTGCTGGAAAGGCACTTGGCTGATGATTTATCACATTACTGTGCCAAGTAGCTGAATAGCCCCCTGAAATTTTCCATTTTATACTAACATTCCCAGCTTGGTGATTCTTCCTGGTGTTTCCTACACTGCTGTTCAAAGCAGTTCATGGCGTGGACAAAAACCTTCACTATCCCCTGGCTTGCAGGCAGTACCCTCACAGACCAACTGAGGACATCTCAGAGAGCCAGGACACTAAGGAAAATTTAGGACAGATTTGTTCCATTCCCATCATCCACACCTGTTGCTGCCTTCTCAAAAGGGAGAAGAAACCCTTGTTAGACACTTACTGCTTCTTAGAATTTGGTGTTGCTCTACTCTCAGTGTTGGTCAGCCATGAAGAGCTCTGGTTCCCATGCATCATCTTGGGGCACACCAAAGCCCAGGGCTGATGAAGACAAGCTTTGGCTCATATAGGTTACAAATGAGGTTTTCAAGTCATGGACTCATCCTGAAAGAAACCTCCATAGGACAAGCTAAGGATTATAAGCATTGCCACAGTGTTCTCTGTCCTTTTTCACCTTCCACATGAGGCTTTGTTGGGGTTATGAGCTAACTAATGGTCTGATCTGCAACCAAGGTCTCCTGGGGATTATACAGCATGTAAGGTGAGTTTGGCTCTGCAACCACCTCTCCCTGTCACATCAAATGTCTCATCTGAGTAAACACATTTCTACTCCCTTTTTACACATAGGTTTATTTGTCCAGAATAAGGCAAAGAATCAATAATCCTTGAAAGCCTCCTTTTCCCTTCCAAGTATTTTCATTTAGTGCACATGGCCTATAAATCTGAAAGTGTTTTGGAGAAAGGCATAGGTCCAGTCAGGTTTTATGTGGCCAAGAAGTTGTATTCTATGTTTTTGCAGAGTGATTTTGGCAATATTTTTAGGCTCTTGTTTAAGAAAGGAGAGATATGATGAGCTCACTTTTTCTGCTGCCATCCACAGCCATCTTTGCTCATAAACACATCCCTCATCACCCCTCCTGGAGGGGAAAAAGTGCTTTCTCAAATAGGGTTCTGGAACATAGAAGGGGCATGAGCTCATGGATTCCTTTCTTTCCCAGGACATGTTTCAGAATATTAAACATAAAAGGAAAAGGAATGGGAGAGGAGGGAAATGGAGTGGGAAGGGGGGGAGAGACAAGAGAGGAGGGAGAAAGGAGAGAGAGGGAAAGG
>VWZD01007208.1:0-56822 GCA_013396695.1 Sakesphorus luctuosus | reverse complement strand
TTTAATTTTTATTGTATTTTTATCTTTCCAATTTCTTTTTATTTCCTTTTTTATTTCCTTATTTCCTTTTATTTCCTGTTTATTTACTTTTTATTTCCTTTTTACTTCTTGTTTATTCCCGGTTTCCTTATACTTTAATTTTTACTGTATTTTTATTTTCCCATTTTTTAATTTCCTTTTTATGTCCTGTTTATTTCCTTTTTATTTCCTGTTTTCTAATATTTTAATTTTTATTGTATTTTTATTTTTCAGTTTATTTTTTCCTTTTCATTTCCTGTTTATTTCCTCTTTATTTGTTGTATTTTTATTTTTCCCAGTTATTTTTTCTTAGTTTATTTCCTGTTTCCCTATATTGAATTTTTTGTTGCATTTTTATTTTTACAATATATTTTTATTTCCTATTTACTTCCTTTTTATTTCCTCTTTCCGCTTCTTTTAAACTTTTGTTGTATTTTTACTTTTCCCATTTATTTTTATTTCCAGTTTCTTTATTTTTTTTTCCATTTCATTTCCTTTTTATTTCTTGTTTCCTTATATTTTAATTTTTTGTATTTTTATTTTTCCATTTTATTTTACTTTCCTGTTTATTTCCTTTTTCTCTCATATTGTTATATCTTTAATTTTTGTTGTATTTTTATTTTTCCATTGGTATCTGGTTTATTTCCTGTTTTCTTATATTTTTATGTTGTATAATTATTTTTCACATTTTTAACTCCTATTTCCTGTTTCCCTATATTTTAATTTTGTTGTATTTTTATTTTCACATTTTTTAATTCCCTGTTTATTTCCTTTTTATTTCTTTTTTATTTCCTGTTTCCTTATATTTTTAAAGTTTGTTGTATTTTTTCCATTTATTTTTATTTCCTGTTCATTTCCTTTTCATTTCCTGTTTCCTTATAATTTAATTATTGTTGTATTTTTATTTTTCCCCATGTATTTTTATTTTTATTTCCTTTTCAGTTCCTTTTTTCTTTTCCATATTTATTTTTTTTATTTTTCCTTTTTATTTTTAGGTTTCTTTTTAAAATTCCTTTTAATTTTCTTTTCCCCCTTTTCCTTATAATTTGTTTTCCTTTTCCTTATATTTTTCCTTTTTATTTCTTATTTTTATATTTCCTTTTTTCTTTTCCTTATAAATTCCTCTCCTTATATTTTTCTTTTCCTTTATATTTTTATATTTCCTTTTTTCTTTTCCTTATAAATTCCTCTCCTTATATTTTTCTTTTCCTTTTTATTTTTATATTTCCTTTTTATTTCCTTTTTTCTTTTCCTTATAAATTCCTCTCCTTATATTTTTCTTTTCCTTTTTATTTTTACCTCTTTATTTCCTTTTCATTTCCTTTTTATTACCTTTTTTCTTTCCCTTTTAATTTCCTTTTCCCTATTCCTCTCTTCAATTTCTCATTTTATTTTTCATTTTCTATTTTATTTTTATCTTATGTTTTTTCTAATTTTTATTTCCTTTTTATTTCCTTTTTCCTTATAATTTTCTTTTCCTTTTTTTCCTTCTCCTTTCCCTTACAATTTTCTTTCACTATTTTTTCTTTACTTTTTTTTTTACTTTGCCTTACCTTATTTTTTTCTACTTTGATTTTTTCTTTTCCTTTTTCCTTATCTTTTCCTTTTTTCCCTTCTTCCTCTTTTTCTCTTCCCTCTCAGTTCTGGCTCAGAGGAGCCCTGCCCTGTGCCCACTCTGTGCCCCTGGCAATGGCTGTTGCGGCACACGAGCCCCGGCCCCTCAGCTCCAGGGAGCCAGAGATGAAGGCAGATCCAGGGGGTGGCCTCTGCTGAGGATTCCAAGCGGCCAATGAGCACATCCCTGTGCTCTGGGTGCTCCTCAGCCTCGCTCTACTCCTCCAGTGGCCAAAGCTCCCTCTGAGGTTGAGGGAGGAGAGGAAAAGAAGGGCTAGAGACAGACACAAGCAGATGTATTCACTCTTTATTATCCCGTATTTCTGCATGTACCAGCCCCAGCCACTCCTTGTTACGTGGGAATTCAGGGGCCCTGCTTGGCTGAGAGCAGGGACGTGCCCTTGGGTTCCCACCTCTCCCAGGCACAGGCCTTGTGTTGAGGGAAGAGGGCTCCTTGCTCTCTCCAGAATTCACAGCACCACTGACGGGCTGTGCTCACCTCAGAGCTCAGTTCCAATTCTTGCATCAGACACAAGGTCCAGCCAATGCTTCTGCTTTTCAGGTTCCACCAAGAGCACTTGCAGTAGCTCTGCTAGTTAATATTAAAATCTACTTACAGCCAATAAAACACTAATGATCTGTACTTCAAGGGCACCTTTGATGTGATGATCTCAAAGCAAATCAATTAAGGGTTATCCCACACCCATGCCATGGCTGGAAACATCGAAGGCATGGAGAAACAAAGCCTGAATTCACTGGCAAGCTGGAGAGTGCCTGGTCCTGAGGTGGGGAACATCAACCATGTCTGATCAGATGGAGTGCTCTTGCCCTCTCTTGCATCCCTGACGGTTCCATGCACAGGGATGAGCAGCCAAAGACGGAGGAGCAGAGCCAGCGCTGGGAGTGTGCAAAGTCAGCACCACATTTTTAGTGCTGTACCTGTAAACTCTGCAGCATTAAGCAGGGCAAAGCTTTCCCTCCCACTTCCCGAGCACTGGGGGCAGTGGGACTCGCAGCCCAAGCACACTTACAAGCATTGAAAGGCACAGCTGTGGCAGAGGAGGGGGGAAATGGCTTCTCTTCAACCGCCCCGGGCGAGGATTATTTTCTGCAAATTGCCATAGGATGTGATGCTTCTTTAAAGCTCACGCCTCCTTAAACACATGTGTCTCTCTGTGAGGGATGGATTTCCCTCCAAGCTGACACTCAGCCTTTCTTGCAGTGCAAGAAAGGGCTGGAAAATAATGGAAACACTCCCTAAAGCTGAAGAGATTCTCCAATTTGTCCAGTTGGGCAAACATCTGCGTGTGACCAGAGGCTTCTGTGTTAATCTCACCCTCTTGCAGTTCTGGGTTATCCTTTCATGTGAGTCATAGTTTGTATCTATACAAAGAGGAGCTTTAAACTGCCTCAAGTGTGGTATTTTTCCAGTACTTTAGCACTAATTAATCATTAAAGTGCCGAGATCAAAGAGTGGGGAACTACAATGTTGGTATGTTCTTATGATCACATTGTGGCCAGTTCCTCTCATAAATCCTGGTATTTTGTGAGTTTCAGATCAAATCTCCCATGGGGAATGATTTGACAACAAGATGGCAGACTGCTTTTCTCTGCACCTTCCAAAAGCAAAGGGAGCTCTGACTCCCCAAGGAATGATGGGTCAGCCCCATAATAAAAAGACCAGCTATTATTTTGAACAAGTTGGCACCCAAAGATGCCAGTGATTTAGGCAAGGACTTAAAAACCCAACCCCACGGAGTGAGAGACAGCAGTCCCTGTCCTGAAGGTCTGGTAGCTCAGCCAGACAAGCAGCAAAATGGCTGGAGCCTGGAGCCTGTTTCAAGGGTAACTCAAGGCAGTTCAGGGTGTAAACCTCACTTTGAGCCAGTAAGACTTACTAGTTAAGTGCTTAAGTTACTTCTGAAAGTGAAGCTTTTAAAATAAGGCTGCTGCTTTTGAAAAAATGTAGCCTAAGGCCACGACTTCAGCGAAGCATTAACCTCAGTCTTACAGGGCTGTTGTCTCCTCACCTGAAAGGCCAGCCCTGGCATCTGATGGTGCTTCCAGCTGCAGCAGAGCTGGGCATGGCAGAGGCGTGGGCTGGTGCTGGGCTGTGCCTCTGCTTGCTCTGGGACCTGTGCCCTCCCCTGAGCCACAGCTGGGGGCCTGTCTTTTTATCCCCCAGAATATGGGGGGTTTGAAAAGGCCAGTATTCCCCCTTTAAAAAAAAAATAAACTTGCCTTTTGCTCCCCCTCATTCTTTCTCTTGTGGGACGCCTGGGACTTTACAGTGTGGGTTTTTGTCCAGCATTTGTCCTGACCCACATTTTGATTATCTTGCTTTTTCCCCCTTACCTTCTGCTTAGCTGGCTACTACCTCTAAAAGACATGCATATAATCTATAAAACATTTGTGTTTCCCAGTAGTTCTAATTTCTATTTTCAGGAGATTCCAAAAACTACAACCAAGAAATTTAAATTACGATGACCAGAAATGCTTTGGCCTGCCAGGGCCACCTAAATGATTGTCATGGGCAAGGGATATGCAGAGATTTTTGTGACCCACTGGGGACAACAGATCAAAAATAAAGACAAAGAGAGGGAAAGAACACCCTGAGAACACTGGTACCAGTTCAGTGATGCAGCCCAGGCTGTTGGCAGAGCAAAGGTGCTGTGCAAAGTGAAATGTGGAGGTTCTTGATGACCTGTGCAGGTTATTGATGGGTAGGAAGAGTTTGCTGTGGGGTTGGAAACACCAGGCCTTTTCTCTGTGGCAGACAGGCTGGGGGTTATAACCACCTGGCTGTGCCCCCTGTGCACTGCAGAGGAGCACAGACCCTCCCAGCAATGAGGCCAAGGCTCAGAGGGAGCTGAGCTCCCCCTCTGTGTGTAGCTCAGCTTACCTGGCCCTGCTGCAGCTGAGCGAGTCCGTGGGGCAGGTGTGGGGAAGGATTTCCAGCTGTGTGTGCCACACTCCCGGCAGCACTGGAGCAGCAGGAGCCAGGCACGTGCCTTGGGTCTGCCAGGGCTCCATGGATGTGCTGAGACACAGCAAAGAGCAACACCAGCATTCAGCTTCATCCCTTCTCCTCCCCTCCAAACCCACCAGCCAGGTGAGTGCACACCCCAGGGACTGCAGTGACTCCTGGAAGAGAAAGACAAGGTGACTGTGCAGCCCCAGCCCCTTTTCCGTTGCGTGTGCTGCACCACCCAGTGTAATTCATACGCTAATCCTGTTTGATGATCCAGAAAGAATGTTTCAAGAATGTTTCATCCCTCGGTAATTTTGTTAACCTCTCCTGGCAACAAAAAAAAGGGCAGGGAATGAAGTGGTGTTTTCAAAGAGCATAAAACCTAGAGAGCGTTTCTGTGCCCTGGGAAGGGCTGGGAGGCGAACAGAGGACTTCTCCACATGGCTCCACACTTCATCTGGGACTTGAAAAACAAACCCACCTCGTGGGATACTAATTCAGTCCTTGGTTTCTTTCTTGTATCAAATGCTGCCAACTGTGCCTTAAATTTGGGCCAGATGCACGATGGTTTTATGATGTGGTGCTGTGAGGAAGTCTGGGTTGAATCTAACAGAGGCTCTGCTAATGGGGCTGCTCCTTCAGGGCAGTGGGGCAGTGCTGGCATGGCATTCTCCAGCTATTCCCTGAGCCTCTGTGGGAGTGTTTTCAGGGGGAGCTAAAGGTTGGGTTTGCTGGGGTGGCTGGGGCACAGTGCGGCTGGTAGTGTGGGGAGAGGGGCTGAAGGTTTTCTGATGCACTGGGGTTTGGGGAGAGCCTCCTGTGTCACCCTCACTGGAGCAGAAAGTGTTGGGGTTTGTTGAGGTTCATCCCTGAATCCCTTGTGTGCTGCAGGAACTACATTCTTCATTGCCAGGGCAGATCCTGCTCCCTGCCCAGAAGGACAGAAAGGGCAAGGATGGATCATGCTCCTCCCAGGGTCTCCTTACCCAGCACAGCTGAGACAGCAGCTCAGCTGGGCTCAGGAGCAGCCCAGCTCAGTGCATGGTACTGTCCTGCAATGGAAACCTAATCACAAGACTGTCCTGCTCCTTTCTGATCTCGTCACATCCCAAAAGCTTTGTGGAGGATCAACCAAATCTCCTGTGTTTTCATTTGCTAAGCTCAGTCAAGTGATACAAAACCCAGAGCGCTTTCTCTGCCAATCCGAATTTGCAGTGATTAAATTGTGCTCTTGTAGGGGGTTAATTTTCACGGACAGATAGGAATAACTATCAGTTAATATGCTTAGGGATCATAAGGAATATGTGGTAGTCTTTACAGCTACTTAGCTGACAGAAATTGGCATAATTCCTTTGAATTCCTTTGAGTCTAACTCGGTGTTGCCTTTTTTCTGTTCTCCTTCCTAATAATCTGATCAGTCTTCACAGTGTGGTGAAACTTTCTCCTCTTCATCCAGCATTTATTTTCCAGTGAGAGCCCAAACTGCTTTGCTGTCCCCTGTTGTTAAACCTGCCTGCTGATTCCTGACTGTCCAAAGCTTCCCATGGCAATGGCACACCCACTGTCACTGTGCGGCAGTTTGGGGCTGTGAGCGAGTGAGGTCAGCTCAGCCTCAGCTGTGGTACTGCAAGCGTTTTATATAATAAATAAATACACTATTTATTATACATTTAAAATGCACATAATTCAGCTTTGCACAGGCCTGACTGACTGAATTGTATGGCTACTGTGATGGAGGGTGGCAAATTATGATGCCAATGGTTTGATGTACTGAGTACAAACCATTCCAGGGGAACACAGAACTTGCCCAGTTTCTTCTGTGATTGATAAATATAAATATGTGGAAAAGTTCTCTACAAAAGTACAGCAATTTCTCTGAATTTACCAACTTTACTAAAAATGAAGGGAAATACAGTCAAGGATCTTCAATAGCAGCATAAATCCAGTAACTTCTAATTCAGGACAATTAAATTCCAAGTGTGATGCAAGAACTCTATAAGGCAATTACATTTCTGCCTAAGATACTTTCAATAAAAAATACCTGCCTCAGTTCCTGCAGGTTGGGCTGAGAGCCTCCAGAGAACAACCTGTCTTGGGAGCTTTTCATCTCCTCCTGGTGTGAGGGAGTCCCAGGACCTTCCAGCCATTGAGCTTTTGCAAAATACTCTGCACTTTGGAGTTCAGATTCTGTCTCAGAACAAGAAACACAAAGAAGAAGGAAAACAAAAAAATAATCTAAAACCAATATACATATATCCCCCCAAACCCTCCAACTTTAACAGAACAGAACAGTGTTCTTAAGTCAAATTAAAAATGCAAAAAAGCAGCTTCTGAGAAGTTTGATAGCAGGAGAAATGTTTGGCTTCATGTTTAGGCTCATTTAGACCATTTTCCTGCCAGCAGCCTCCTGCCCTGGTGCCCATGGCATGAACACTGCAGACATCCCTGGGATTGGAGGCTGTTTGCTGAGCTCCATGGATGCAGCTGCACAAACCCAGTGGAGTCCAGTGCAAGTTCACAGGGACAAACAAGTCTGTGGCAGGGCTGATGGCAACAGTTTCAGTACCAGGGTTGATATTTTCCTGCTCTAAAGTAATGACAGAGCCAGGGCTACTTACTGGAAATAGTTAATTAAGGGCAAGTGAAGATTAGACTGCGTGCCCATCCATTTGATTATGTATTTGCCCCACAGTGATGCAGCTGGTCCCACCCTCTGGGCAATGGATAACAAACCTCCTGCTAAAGTTTGCCCCATTTATACTACGACATAACTTTCAAAAGTATTTTGTATGTGGCTTTGACCTTAGTTAGTCATCTTAGGAACAGGCTCCCCCTCAGCTGGGGCACTTCTCTCAGGTTTTGCTGCAACACAGAGGTAGGAAGGGGTGGGAGCAATTTGGCTCCAAATGCAGAGTTTGGTGTGGCTCTGGTGTCTCCACCACCCCACAGGCTCAGTGCTGACACACAGTAAATCCCTGAGCTGAGCCAAAGTGCCTGACTCAGTGTGGGAGCAGAGGTTCACTGCAATAAATTAGGCAGGAACAGGGAAAACCACTGCTTTCTGCTATCCAGCAGCTCATTTTTGTTCTTATTCTTCAGTTAGCAATCTATAAAAAAATTATTGCCAAACCTGACTCTTCTCTCCAGAGTCCATAACATCCTCTGTGCCAGGTGGTGCAATAATTCAAAATAGGGCAGACCTGGGAGAGAGTTAGGAAGCAAATTCCAAAATTCCATCTCCACTGCAGCTGGTTCCTTCCTGCTAAAGGCTGAGTAAGGAGAAACCCAATATTGCAGCTCTGCAGTAACACTGGAAGAGTGTAATTTCCATTCCATTCGAATTTTAACATGAAGAAAAGTATTCCTTTGGCTTGATAGATTCCACACACGCTTCCCACCTGTTTCCATTTTAATGCAAAAATAGAAACACTCCAGTTCATATCTCATTTCCAAGTTGGCACAAGTCCCTGGTTGGTTGGTAGTGCTATAACTTAAGAGTATGGTGTAGCTCTGCTCTTACTTTGCTACTTTTTTCTTTCCCCCAACATACTGAACACTGAGAACTGGTTCTGCAGTTGGTACCAACTGGTGAAGTTCTGGCTCTCCTGCAAAAGAGACCCCATGACAAATGCAAATTACTGCAATGTTGGGTAACATTACTAAGAAATGTAAAAATTATGTTTCTGCCTAAGAAATGAATGCTTAGACCAAGATAATGCAGGAAACCTCAAAGACCCTCCCAAAAAATCTGTCCTTAGTTCTGTGTTACAGATCCAACTATGCTGCCCTGGCTTGAGGAGCTGCTTCATACACAGCTTGTCAGCAAACATGGAGAAAGGGTTTTTTTAAACTGTGGGTGATGTCAGCAATAAAAGACTTCAGTGAATAATCCTAAATAAGGAGCAAGCATTTAAACAAAGAGCCACTGTGGAATTTACAGACAAATACATGAATTGTATTACATTACATCCCTTGTAAAATGGACAGCATTTGACTCAAGGGTGCAGTGGCCACTTCAGCCTTTTGCATTTCCACCAACTTTTGGAGGCTAAGAAGTACTAAAGAAGACGAAAAAGAATTATGTTAATCAGTGAGGAGGATTGCATCTGTCCTGAGAGCTTGGATAGGCAATCTAAGCTCTGGACATCAGGAGGAATTTCTTCATGGAAAGGGCTGTTAAACATGAGAAGGGGCTGCCCAGGGAGGGGGTGGAGTCACCATACCTGGAGGTGTTCAAGAAATGACTGGCTGTGACACTCGGTGCCATGGTCTAGTTGACAAGGTGGGGATGAGTCAAAGGCTGGACTTGATGCCCTCAGAGGTGTTTTCCAACCTGTGACAGGACATAAGCACGAGCCCATCTTCAGTACACCTGGACTGGCCTCAGCCCTCAGATCAGTGTCCAGCTGAGGAAGGGCAGGCAGCAGCAGCAGAACAGATCTGCTGGCAAAATACAGCTGGCCAGTCTGAAATTCCTGTGCACTCCCATAAGCTCCCACCCAGCCACGCTGGACCTCCCTTTCTGTGCCCAACAGCAGCAGCTCCTGGCGTGGCAGAGTGCTGGTGTCCCACGTGCAGCCTGGGAACACTGCTGCTTTCATGCTTTGGAGTCAATGAGAAGGGAAAAAAAGTAAAAAAGAACTAGCCCTGCCTTAGCTCTTTGGCAGAAGAGCAATAATTTCAATGCACACCCCCCCATGCTCTGCTGGGTTACAGGCAATGGTGTCGCTCGCAGTGAGAGCCCAGCTGTGCTCTGCTCCCAAGGGACTGCAAGGAAATGTTCTCTCCCTCACTTCTGCTTCAACAGGGGGGACATGATTTCACATTACACCACTCGAGTGATCAACATCCAAATTATTGGTCCACAAAAAACCCCCCCAAAAAAACCCAAACCAAAACCACCCCTGAAACCTGTGGTGTAACTTCAAACATGTATATGAGGATTTCCATGCTTGCAACTCTCCTGTGTAGGTGTATAATGATTCCCACTGATTATCTCACCATATGTCTTATTTTCCTCCTAAAAAAAGCCCCAACACATTTTTGTGACATGTTAGATTGCCTAAAATAACACATGTAATCCTGCTCTGACAGAATTTAATGCCACTGTTCCCACTGACTGAACTGATTCAGGATTAGGCCCCAGTGAGGAAAAGCCCACGCTGTGTGCAGGGCTGTAAGTGCACTCCCTCTGCACTGGGGACACACTCATCTCTTCTGCTACAGAAATAATATTTTTCCATGACCTGGACATAGATGGTCAGTCCTGCCAAGGTACAGGTAAAGCTGCCACTGAATTAAAAAGAGAAAAAAAACAGGTTAAAGATTTGCACTTGAGGTCAGTACAGCAGGAACAGTGTGGTTGGGAAATCTGTAGATGTTATACTTTTTCTTTGGGAAAAACTGTGGCCCAAACATGCTGCTCAACTCTGGAGAGTCACAGCAAGAATTCTATAATTCCTGCAGCAAATCCTGGCTCCCCTTCCAGTTAGGATCTCCACAAGCACCAGGCTCTCATGTTTGTGGTACAACTTTCTGCAGTGTATTCCCTGCATGTCCAGCAAACAGGTTTTCCAGGTGCAAAGTGGTGCATGGAACAACAGCCGGAGGGGGAACGCTCAGAAGCTCCTGAGAACTCCATGTGGCAGGTCCTGCACCACAACAGAGCCAGGGCAGCCCTGAGTCACAGTCCCCAGGGAGGCTTCCCAAACACAAAGCTTTCTAGGAGGAGGCACAAGCTGAGTCCCAGCTAAAGTTTATCCCAGGTTTGGCCCTTCCTGCTGTTCCACTGGGACACCTGCCTGACCCAGGACAGGGAGCAGTGGTGACACCGCGTGTGACAGGGAAATGCCTCATCAGTGCCAACTGCTCTGATGGCGACTCCTCCAGCAGGGCTGGATCTCCACCATGGTGTGGCAAAGAGACAAATCTCTTATTTTGCTGGCAAGTGCAAAAAGGGCTGTTTCAGAGGAATTAGGTCCTGGTGCAGCTGGGAATTCCCTGAAAGGAGGGCAGCTGAGAGCAGCAACAGGCACTGTCCAGCCACTGCAAGCCAACTGAGCATCTGAGGGCTCTTGCAATAGGGCATTAAGGGTAGATTCTGTGGGGTTTTTTTCTGATGACCTACAGGAATTCAGTATAAAAGGTGTGCAGCTCACCTGCAAACAGAAGGGATTCTGTATCTGGCAGCAAAAGGCACTGCTGTAGCTGAGTCTTTTTTACCTGCCTGAGGTCTCTGTTTCATGCTCTGCTTGGATTCCAGAGAAACCACGACCAGCAGGGGCAGACTGATAGTTATTAAAAATAATAAGCTGAAGAATGACATATCCCTGGCTGTGGAATGAAATATTTGACACACCAGATGGGCCTTCTTATCACTGATTTCTCCAGCTTACCCACTCAATATTGATAACATGCTCAGAGAGTTTGTAAAGTCGTGCCAATAAACACAAATGCCTAAAACTGCCTGCAACAAGGCTTTGTGATAAGAGATGAGAGAAGAAAGTTCTTTCCTGAAGTTATAAGGAGTTTGAAGCTGTCTTTCTGGAAGATGGGTATAAAGGTCTGAGTGTTCACTGTTGGGAGAGGTTACTGGTGGATCCCCTCAAGGCTTGGGCTCTGCCACACATCTTGGTGCCAAAGAGAAGGTTTTGTGCATTACCTAGAACTGAGCTGTTGAAACACTCATTTGAGGGGGTTCATATTAATAAATATTTCGGTAAAAAGAATGAATAGTGAGATGAGAAATTTTGCAGATGATGCAAATGTGGCCACAAAGCACCACCGAAACCCCCGAGTGGCTGTGCAGCAAAATGGCTGATGTGGTGCAGTGTCAACAGAGGCAGAGAACTCACCCTCACTGCACCTCAGCATGCACCAGCCATGACAATAACATCCAGCACAGAGAGCTGGGAGGCCTCTGCAAATGTCATTTAGAGCCCCTCAGAAGAGCAGCTATCAGGTTAGGAATGAGTTGGCAAAGAGGCAGGAACAAATCAGAAAACACCATTACAGCTCACTGAAAATGCAGCCCCATGGGAGTGTCTTTTCTGGCCACTGAACTCCAGAGAAGCTGAGCTGAACTGGAAAGCACAGGAGGGAAAGCATTCAGGATGAGGGGAGATAGATGGGCAACAGCTTCCACAAAGATGGAAGAACAAGCAGATGGGGAGCCTTCAGGGTGGGGAGGGGTGACAGAGCAGCAGGCTCAGTAAAGGTCTGTCAGATTGTGACTGTCACTGAAAGAAGCAAATAGAAACTGTCTGTTCACTGGTTCTCCTAAGAATTAGAGGGAACCTGGTGGTGCTGTCACACAAGAAGGTTGAAACCAGCAGAAGGAAGTACTTTTTCATACAAAGCATAATTAAATTGTGGAACTCATTGCCACAGGATGTTGCGGAGGCCAAAAGTTATAAATGGCCTGAGAAAGGGATCAAAAACATTTGAGGAGGACAGATCCATGGGTGGCTGTTAAAACACACTGGGCTGGAGGCAGCCTCTGCTTTGGGAAGTCCATAAACCACGAGTGCCTGAAGCAATTTGGGTGCAGCAGGGGAGGGACTACTGAGCGCCCTCCAGGAGTTGCCTCCTCCTGCCTCCCCTCCTGGCTCTGCTGGGGGAGAGGATGCTGGGACATGGGACACTGGCCCATCTGGCCTTTTAGTGTGACACCGGTCAGCTCCCAGCTCTTCTGTCTCTTCTTACCTTAATTAAAAAGGAAACCCAACAAAAATATGATCTAAAACTGGAGAGGGGGAAGAAACCACCCCAGCCCTCCACACACTGCTAGTAGGCAGCCTGGTAGTTGTTTTATTTTCTTTAGAGTGGACTTTGTGTTGCAAGTGGCAGGAAGCCATGAACCACAAAAATAAAATAATTCTAACCCTAGTGCTAAGTAAGGAAAACAAAGATGGCTCAGCAATTAGCAGCATTATATATGTTAGTACTAAGTAACAACAGATGTCAGGACTTGAGCCCTTTGCATTCCTCGCGATCCTCGGGAAACCAAAGCCCTTTGACGTCGCTATACATTCCTGCAGTTATTTTGGGTCTGAGGCAGCAGCAAAGGCTGTGGGATGTTGCAACGTGCAGGTTGCTGGGCCTGGCTGGGCCTCACCTGCGTGTCCCTCCCTGTGCTCTGTCCCTGTGCTGCTGACCAGGCGGCTGTGCCGTGACCCTGCGCCGGCAGACCCTGCAAGGACATGCGCTGCCTGAGTCATTAGCAAGCATGCGGAGCTAATTGGCAAAATACTCATAAAAGATTTTGAAGGTGGGTTAATTACAATTCATTACACTGTAAACTGTCCCCAGGCTATTGTTAAAAAATGCAGGAGTTTCAAGGTCCAGTATTTTATGATTCATTTTGCCATGCAGTGAAAAACAGACTCTATATCAAACTGCATTCATTATAGTTAAGACCACAAAATCTTTATGGGTTTTCCCAACATTCCCTCCTTGTTATATGAATTCATATGGACTGCACATTTCTAACAATTGGCAAGAAGGCATGAAATAAAATTTATTATATTTTCTTACCTTCTCCTCCGTGCAGACTTAAAAACTGTCCCTTCCAGTTCCTTTGCCTCCTCCCACCTCAATTCGAGCTGATAGGATGGGAAATGGAAAATAAACAGAGAAATGACTGGGAACAACTTTGTCACACTGAAGATCTGGTTGCCTTATGAACCTGGATGATGCCTCTGCACACAGGGACTTCAGCTGCAAAGGGACACCAGTAATGAAACAGTTTCTTCCTGTAGTGCAATAGATAATTAACAATAAATTCAGAATAGACACATTTTTACCAACCACTTGTATTTCCAGATGGAGGCTCTTGTATCTAAGCCCAGGAGGCACCTCCAGAGATGGGTTTAGGCAAAGGTACCACTTTACTCACACTTGTGATACTCCACACGTGCTTTCCTGGACAGGGACCTTTGTCTCCTCATGGCCAAACCCTCCATTTTATAAAAGAAGACAACACAGCCTTTGACTGTCTTTGCTTATGCCAGCACTGTCAAATACTTCTATTTTCTTATGAAAGGTCTGTGGGAGGGAGGCATTACTAGTGAGTAGCTTGGTATGATTCTCAACACTGCTGTGTTGAGGCAAATTTAATAGAGGACCCAGCTGTGACCTCTGTGGGAGCCAAGCCAAGCCCTGCTCATCAGTGCTACCTTTGTACCCTTCTCTGGGGGTGCTCCTTCTCTCCTTGTGCTGGCTGGCACTTGGGCTCTCCTTTCAGGCTTAAATGGTGCCATTCAGTCAGGCTTTTTGTCCACCCCAAAACGCTGAGCTCTGTTTGCCTCTGCAAACCCAGTGGACTTTCTGCTGGGTTGGCCCAGCCTGTGTCTGACTGCAGCCATCCCCGCTCTGCAGGTACACCTGGCCTTGAGAGAATTGCTGGCACTCCCAGCTTGGCCGAGTGAATTCTGGGGTCAAATATGTTGCCTCTAAACATATCATTACTGCAAAGTAAATGATGGAAGCAGCCAGGGACTAGAGCTCTCCCCCATGGAAAACATTGGTGACATGGATGGATTTGGTTCTTTGAGTTAGTATTTTACTTTTTGATTTTTTTGAAGCGATGGGGAGAAGAAATCTCTTGCTCAGGCAATCACCAAATTACTGGTCTTAGCTTTTTCTTATTGAAACCTCTAAATCTTTCAATGAAAGTGGACAGTTTTGGAGGCAAAATTTTGCATTCAATTGAAAAATGTCTTCTCCATTACAAAAGAATATTAATGGCAAAACCCAACCCAAACCCTTCCAGCCTGAAATGGGTCATGTGGGAATACCAGTTTGTTCTGGAAAGACTCAGTAACGGATTTATTGCAGCGTGCGATGATTTTGTTTGCATTAACATAGTGTGAAGTGATAAATATCTTGGATTGGGTCTTTTGTCTGAGGGTTTCTCTGGGAAACTGGATTTTCTTAATGACAGTGCCAGAGCTGCCATATTTATTGGGACCAAGGCTCTGTCCAGCCCGACAGGCTGATCCCTCCCAAATGATGGGAGTGGAAGCTGCAACACTGGCAATGAAGCTCGAGGGGTCACCTGTGCTGTGGGATTTACAACAGGGGCATTTTCCTACCTGGACATCCTCTGTAGATGTGCCTCTTGCTTCCCCTCCTTGCTCTCCCAATTGCACTGGTGGGGACAAAGAGCTGGGCAAATCTCAGCAGGAGTTCACAGCCCAGTGACCAGAGCTCGGCTGGGTTTTTCTTTGCTCTGTGGGAGCAAAGAACTTGGAAATCAGAGTTCAGGGACAGTGATATTTATGGCAACTCTGACTAATCTCTGTGCCTGGGACTTAACAACTATATCCAAAAACATTAGCAAATACTTCTTTTGTCTTGTTTTGTTTTGGTAAGAATTATTGTTGTTCCTGTTGCCATCTCACCTGGAAGCAGCACATGAAGTCACTTCATCAGCTTCATTTTGTGACATTTAGCAACGTCAGTGCTGTTGTTGGACAGATGTACCAGTGACTGAAATGGAAACAAAGAGGGGGGAAATGAGTGACCAGAATTTTCCAAACTCTCACAAAATATTTGTTTCTAGTGGTGGAGATATTTTGCAAGTGGCAGGTGTCAGCATTAAGTACTGAATTCTTCATTCTCCCTTTGGTCTCATTATAAACACAGTATTTGTTTTTAAACTAGCCTGACCTTTTTCATCACTTCTCTTTAGGGTCAGTCCTCTGTAAGGCACACAGATGCTGAATTTGGACAGGACCTCTTAACCACAGTATAATATACAATACAGTATATAATATATGAAGCTCCAACATTTCAGAGACTCCAATAACAATATTGTGCAGAAATTGGGATTTTCGCCATTGGCTTGACTGGCTCTAAAATTATACCCTTGCTGCTCCTTGGAATTCATTTTTGATTTGGAAATCATCTTGACAAATGCTGTGATCCATTTCTCTCCAAGGAGATTCCTGCTACTTCATTGTTTCAGCGAGGCTGTAAATAACAGAAGAGCCTTACTCACCAAGTGCTGCTCCAGTCCCAGCTCAGCTCAGAGGAGTCAGGAATGGGCAACAGCAAAATGTTAACCAAATTCCTTCAAATCTCAGAAGAAATGTTGAGTAGAGCTTCTCCAGGACTGGAGAAAACTCTCCATGGGAAACTGTAAGCATTTCTTTTTAACATGTTGTGTCAACATTTGGCATCTGTGAATCAGCTGGTGAAGTGTTTGGAAAAACCAGGAAAAGACAATGTTTTGGATACTAGGAACATACAGCTATGTGAGTTAACACACATCAAATTCATCCATCTCTCCATCTAGAATACACATACGACCTATATATAAAGTTTTCCTTGCCAACTATGCACTTGTGCATATGTGATACTGACATACAACAACAGGAAAACTCCCAACCAGCTCCAGCTTTGAGCCACTTTGAAAGCAGGTTTGGTTTTTGCTTGGTTGTTTAACAAGCCCCATTTTGACCCACAGCCTCTCCCAGCCAGGAGATGGACATGCCAAAAGCCTCTCTGGGATTGGCTGTTGCTGTTGGTGCTTCCAGAGTTACTGCCATCACTAAAGGCCTCGGGACACCTCCATGCAGGTGCTCCAGGAGGGAGCTTGTCCCCACTGGCCACCTGTGGCAAAAATCCCATTGGCTGCAGTGAACCTGCGTTTCACTCTCAGTCCTTGGAAGATTTTTACAGATAAAGGCAACCTGGAGCCCTTCAGTGAATTGGGGTGCCCTGTGTGACCCTGGACAAGGTGCTCCGTGCCTTCACTTCCCCTCTGCAAGATGGAGCAGTAACACTGGATGTGCTCCTCATGTTTATTTAAATGCTGAACACCTCCAGGCAGGGCAATCCCTCACAACGTGTCTCTACAGTGTCTACTGGAAGGCCCTTGTCTCAGCTCAACCTCCAGGGACTACAGGAAGGCAAGCAGTAGGACTTGGCAGGCTGCAGATTTGCAGCCAGAAATCTAACACCACATAGTTCTCATTCTCTCCTGCTGTTGGCACTTGGCCCTGTTCAGGATGATTTTGTTTTGGTTGTTTTTTTTAAGAAGGTACAAGACCAAATCCTGAGGGCCCTCTGTCTCCCATTCCCATGACAGTTTTCTTCACACTCACAGTCTGCCTCAGAAGTGTCCCAGGGCTTCCCCTTCAGATGTTAAAGCAGCAGAAAGCAGGACAGCAGGCCCTCTCTCTGGTCCTGGAGCTGCAGCTGTAATCAGCAGCTTTATGATGAAGTTCATCTGGAAAGGAGAAAAAAAACAAAACGCAAACCAAAACAAGGGAATGCCATCAAAGTCTTTCCAAGTCAGAGATTCATTTTACCTTTGTCAATGGCTGTGGTTTTCAAGGATAAAGATCAAAGTGCTGACCGTGGGCAGAGCTCTGACAAAGCTGAGATCAGTCTGTTAAAGCCTAACATTAGTGCTACAGTTAGACTGTGTCTAGACGAGCAGTGGGTGCCCGTGCCAGGTTTGGCAAACATGCAGCGAAGACTTGCATCAGAGCTGGAGGAAGAGGAGTGAGGCATCCCAACTGCACAGGGCAGGGAGCAATCAGGCTCCAGCACAGTGGAACTGGAAAAAGGAAGTTTAGTGAAAAACCCCAACCCCATAAAAAACCCACTCACATTGAGACAGCTGAGAAGATCCATCTCCCCCTCCCTGCTCCTGTTTTTTGTATTGTGATTAATGTACACAGAAAGCTGAGATATCTGGGGGAAAGTAATGCCAAATTCTTATCAATACACATGAGCTGGCTTCATATTCCTCCAGCCCTTTCATGTGGAAATGAGACTGCATTTGATGAGGCCAAGCCCATGTTTGAAATAGCTCAGCTGGGACGTGCTCCTGGTGAGGGTTCAGGTGCCTGTGCAGAGAATGGCTACAGCAGGACCCTTCCTGAGGGCAGAGGGAGCCTTCAGCTTCCTGCCTTTCCCCTCGGGAGGACACAGCCCTTGCTCCAAGAGATAAATCCACACTGAGTCTGAGCTGCCTCGGTGGAAGGAGCAAGGTGAGTTTGGCTGCTGAGGGGCTGTGGCCTGCAGGGTGCCCACCTTTCCCTACATTAAAAACAACACCCTGTCATGTCCCAGAGGAGGGGGTGGATAACAAGACAAGTACATACACATGTACAGCAGCTTCTGTTATTACCCCTGGGGTCCTGCATGTGCTTGCTCCAGGGCTTGGACAGGGGAGAGAGGAGCACCAGCATCGCTCCGTGTGTGTGGCACCCTGTTCTTGGCTGAGTCTGGGGCTGAGAATGCTCCACAGGATGGGTACAGGAGGAACTCTAAACACTGCGTGCTGCTGGACAGCCCCCAGCACCAGAGCATCTCAAAGCTCCCCAGAGCCTTTAAATCAACCCTTTCTCATCACAGCTCCACTGGCTTCCTCCAGTCATGACAAGTTCAAAGGAAGCTGCGGACTGATGTGGGCAAACACCATCTCCAGTGGATGACGCCAGACCAGAGGAAATATTTTCATAAACCGGCTGGTTTCAGCTGTGCTTCACACAGGGGAATGTCTGCCCATTGTCAGGAATATGGCACAGCACTTGCTGGAAACAATTAGCCAAGGCACTGGTCATACACTATTCTCAGCTCTGCCACTGACTCACCTGCGTGGCCTCGGGGGAGTTACTGGCATGCCTGAGCCTCAGTTTGCCCTTGGTAATGGCAGAGATAGTAACAGTCTCACCGAGTGCTGGGAGAATTAGTTAATTAATATTTGGAAAGCACTTTGTGCCTTGACGTCTTTGTGCCTTTGTTTACCCATCAGGAATATCAGAGATAATAACTGTCTCATGGAGAGGTACAAGGATTAATTAATTATTTGAAAAGCAGTTTGAGATCCTTGGATGAAAGATCCTATATGAGGAAAACATATCATTAAAAACATCTCCCGGTCCTCTGTGAAGTTAAAATAAAGCTGGAGCTCCTTAGTCATTCAAATAATTAAACCATAAATACTGTTTATTTTAATCGTCCCTTTAAAAAAATAATCTAATCTAGGCAGTGATACCAGCCAAAGAATGAAAAATGTTTCAAATTCAGGAGACCTATCAATTTGAAAAGCTTGATTCTTAATTGCTTCTTGATGTCTATCAATGGAAAGTGAGAGCAATTGTATTCCCAATGCCTGCAAAGGCATGGGCAGCTGGAGGAGGCCCACAGCTCCTCTGCAGGGTTCCAGCCTGCACCTTCTCATGGACACAGCAGTGTGGCTGCACAGGGTTTCTCCCACTACCCCATCTGACTTGCTAACCAGCAGGGAGGTGCAGAATAGCCCATCCCACAGGCATGCCAAGGACAGCTTCCCCCCAAAACATGGGTGCTCTGAAGCAGCTTCTTCTCCCAGGAACGTGGGCAAAGGGACAATCAGACCGAGCAAAGGCACTGGTCATCAGCAGGAGAACTGGTGGAGTTTGTATTTAAGATCATGTTTTTCTCAGAGGGGTACATGCCAAATCTGGAAAGTCCACCCAGTCACTCCTCTGGGGACTTGCTGCATATTGGGGCATAAAATATATGTGCATCTTTCTTTCTCTCTATCTTTTGTTTTACAAAGTACAGATGTGAAACAGGGGCTTGCAGAATCAAGGTCACAGCTTTTACCTGAAAGGGGCCTCTTTTAAGGTGTAACTCCTGCTGGGAACCTGCTGTGCTGGCCACCCCAACCCCCGCTCCCAGAGCCTTCCAGGAGCTCAGCGGGCCTTGTCTCAGCCTTTCCAGGGCCTCCCACTCCTCTCTGCCCATAGCTTTGGCAGCCATTGCCAAGTAGCCTGCGTGGGAATGCGGGGAGGAAGAAAAGATCTAATTGCCTTCCCAAGTTCCAGCGCTTTCATTAGTTAAATGTCCTCCTGCCTTTCCACGCTGGTCCAGCTTCTACTGAATTTTCATCAGACCAGAAGAGGCCTTTAGGGCCATTTGAAAGCACCCATCAGATAAAAGCGATTGTCATCCTCCTTATGCGGCAGGCCAGGAAGCAGCCACAGGGAGACTGGTCACACAGGAAGGAGAGGAGCGACCTGGTGACTCAGAGCTTTTGATTCCCAGCTGGGAGCTTGAGACGCCACTCCAGCCAAGCATAAAAGCACATGGTTATCTCTCAACTCATGAATAATCCCATTGATTTAAGTCATAAAATTCAGCATCATGGCCTTAACCATCTGTCTATGCTCACCAAGAGCAGATAAACAGGATACAGGTCTGCACAGACACAAGACACTCCTCTTGACATAAAGGAATAGGAGCAAATGGTACTTTCCCTGGTGCAGGTTTCCATGTAGGAGAACCAGCAATGGGGATGGAAAGGTGGTTTGGTCCCCAAGGTGAGGAGTCCCTCAGGGATGATGGAACTCCTGTGGCCCCCAGGAGCTCTCTCCATGCTGGATGTGAGTGGGCTCAGCCACCTCCCTCGCAATCATCCCACTGGATGCATGCAGGGAGCTGCTTAGCCAGCTGCAGTGACATTGACCTTGGTGGTGATTGCCCAGAGCACAAGTGATGTGAGCTCAGTCCCCAAGCTTTGCTGGAAGGGAGCCAGGTTCCCCTGGGAGGTGAAAGGGGCATTTGCATGCATGATGATACCCAGTGTCCTCTCCCAGCTGGAATTTACTGAGTTCTTTATCCCTTTACTCATCTGGTTGTGGAGGAAGCTCACTCATAAGCAGAAACATCCCTCAAAACTCTGAAACCCAGTTCAGCTGCTCCTGACCTGGCCTTTCCAGCACAGCACTAAGAGATCAAGGGAAAGAAGAAGGAAGCTACGCTCCTGCTGCTGGTGGGAGAGCAAGTGAAGTGACCTAAATTATTCATAGTGTTGCTTCCAGATGGCCTGAGCTGTCCATCTCCTCTATTATGCAAAGGAATAGTTTCACAGACAAAGTACAGGGGACCAGAGATACCAGAGCATTTGGGGAACACAGCTGACTGAAAAATGTTTTCCTTCTAGCTGGTGACATGGGGATTTTGTGTTGTTCAGCCCTTCACCAGAGGGGAAGGGTATTAGCCCAGAGAGGGAGCAGAAAGGCTGTGAACCCAATCAGAATTAGGTAATTCTGTTAGCAATTTGTAAGGGCAGGGTATAGGTTCTGCAGACCAGGACAGGAGGTGGTAGTTTAAATAAAATGTTCAATAGACCTGGACAAAGCCCATTTTACTTCTCATTTATGAGGAGTTTTCAGTTTGGCCCTTTGCAGCTGTGGCTGCTGCCTCGTGACCTCTCAGCTGGAGACATCTGAGCTAAATGGACCCAATCCCCATTGCCTAATATGTCCAGCTATTCTTCCTGGGCTGCATCCCTCTGCTGCCTCATGTCATTATGGCATGTGGACATGGAAAGTGGAGGTGTGAAAGGAAAGCTACTTGTGCTGGCTGTAACTCACGACAGTTCCGACACGGGTGCAACGCTCCCCGGGCTCTGCGTGTGCTGCAGCGGGGCTGGGCCACAGCTCTGGGGCTGGGGCTTCCAGGGGGGGCTCTGGGATAGAAAACTAGGCCAGGCTTCCCTTCTGGCTTCTTGATAACTGAAATTCAACTGATTAAGTCCCGGATTAGGAAGGGTGGCTGCTGTTCTCACCCAGAACTGTGGACTATCAGCTCTAGGGCTGGTTTTGAACCGGTTCACTCTCTAAGAATCAGTGGCCAATATGGCATCAAATTCATGCCCTTGCCCTTGGCTGCAGATTCCCCTAGAAAAGATGCTGGAGCTTATAATTTGTAGGTAGTTTTCCTCTCTTTATTTTTTCCCCAGGAATGCAAGGGGCAACAAAATGAGGGAAGGACAGGAGGGATGGAGTAGCCCTGCTCCAGCCTGGCACACTGCTCGGGCACTTGGCAGTCTGACTCCTGCTCCAAGCCCTTCCTTCAGACTACTGCCTGGCCTCAGGTAAACTGCACCATTGCTCAAATACAATTAAATACACCATTCCTCTACAGCACTTACAAACCAACAGGTGAGAAGCATCACCTTGGAGCCAGGCACTTGTAGTACTGTTTACTAAGGTATCTACTCCCAAATTCAAGGCATGGAAAAACCAAGGATTTCATAACAAAGTGTGGAAAAACCCCAAACAAACATTGGCTCCAATGCTCCCTTTCAGACCACACCCCAAAGCAAGTGAAACTAAGATGGACAAATCCTCCTCTGGCAGGGGGCCAGAGCCAGACCACCCTTTGCCCAGTTCCAGCCTATTTCCCGCCGTGCAAAGTCACCGCAGGAACAGGCTGGCATGGCCCAGAGACTCCATGGCACTGCACCTTCGCTCCTGACAGTACTGCCAGCCAACTGCCAGTGTCTCAGTGTCTGGCCAAAGCACATGGCAGACGTCTGTCTGAAGCTGGGACCTGGGAAAATGGGGATAACATCAGGAAAAAACAAAACCAGCTGACGTACCTACTGCTGCCATCTCATCCCGCTCTGGGATGCCTCCTTGCCATGCACTGACTCACAGCCCCCGCTCTTGTGGGCCTTCAGCACTCCCTGGAGCTGCTCTGTGCTCGTGGGCTCAGGGCTGTTGGCACATCCCATCCTATCTGCTGCGTGTGAGGCCTTCACAGCCAGTGCTGGGAACCAGCGGCTTGGCTATTTCCACCCTGTTTTGGCTGGTTTGGCCCACCTGTGTGTGTGAACACACCAGCAGCCTCCCCAGTGGGTCAGCAGGTCAGGATGGAGCAACAGCACCCACCTGGGAGTATTCGCTGGCTCCTTTGGAAAATCTCCCCAGATTTTCATTGGTTCTCAGGTTACCACAAAGTATCTGCCTGGATCTGAGCTTTGATTCTCCACTCTGTAGCTTTGTCCCAGCCTGGCTGGGGCACTGCCTTTCCCTCAGAGACCACAACTGACAGCTCTGCTCTCAGGGAGAGGGAGGAATGGGGCAGTGGTTGAGTTTTGAGCGTGGGGAGAGGGAAAGGCTGTTTGAGGCCATTCTTTGCAAGGGGCAGCTGCAGGGCTGGTGAGGAAGATCAGCAATCATCTTCTTTCTCCTTCCCTGGGTGGGTAACTCCACATGGGGGACCACCATTGCTCACTGTGCCACTGCCCCCTCCCCAGGTCCCACATTCCTGGCTCTCCCCACGCAGCTGTGCCACCCCAGTTCTCCACCAACCTCCCCACCACTACCCAGGCAAGTTCTGCTCCTTCAACTGCTATGTGCCACCTTCAGAAAAGTGGGTTAGATCAAAGAGTTCTCCAGATTTCCACCAGCTGTGGGGCTGGCCAGGGGATAGTGAGGCAGGATTGTCATTTTGCATGGATGGCTCACCTCTTCACCAGCTGTGACAAACACAGGGGGCTGAGCTCCATCAGGAGATGAGTTGTCTTCCCCACCTGCTCTGCTGGACAAGTGGCTTCATCTCTGCAAAATAAGCACACACTGAGAGGCTGAAACTGCCAAGTGGGAATTCAGTTTGTATGCACACAAAGAGCCAGCCCAAGGAGGAGAAAACATCCATCTCAGAAGGTTTTCAAGACTTGGACATTTGGCTTCATGTTTTGGTATGTTCAAACACAATCTGTCTACTCCCATCCAGAAAAACAAGAGGAGGCAAAACCAGCCCAGTCTTTAAAAGTCAGGGCTGCTGTGGCTAAAAAGCATATGAAGCTAAAAATAGATTAGTGTGAACCCATGACATGAACACAAATCCACACCCCATACTGGGGGGTCCCTTTCTCTCCTGTTGTACTAAGAAATTCTGGTCAGAATATTGGGAAGTGAAATGCAAAGAAAAAAAATGCTCCTAAAAGAAATAATAATCCTCCTTCCAAAACTAAAGCTCTGCTGTAGAACTTCCATGTTCCTCAGCCCTGTATGTTTTGTGTTCGAGAAAATTCCTGGTAGGGTGTAAAGATTTTACCTATCTGAGCTTTGGATGGTTTCATTATTAGCAGGCCACAAATGAATTGAGTGGATGATGCAAAAATGAGTGCCAATAAAACATTTACACCAATTCTTCATTCTGTGTGAAACATCTTTTATATGGATGTATATACGTAATACTATAAATAATAGAAATTATGCTCCTATTTTATACCTGGGACGTAAACACTGGTCCCAGCAGCAGTGGCAAATGAACCACTCACATTTTCTGATTGCATAATTTGCCTAGAGGATGAATACATAATTACACTATAATTAAGGATAATAAACAGAGAAAATGATTTGAGAAGGAAAAATTATCACAGCCTCAACCACATCAGCCAGAAGCTCTCTTCTAATTAAGTTATTTTATTAAACAAAATGTTTTTAAGGTGGGTCCCCTTTGAAAATGTACATTATAGCCCATGTAATGCAATTTACTTTATAAGTAAAACATGGCTTGTGTATGGACAGATGATGGTATCTGATGGGCCTCATGGAATACACAGCCACTGGGGCCAGTCCAGCCAGGTGCTTACACCCTGGGCTAGGGAGCAGACCCCAAGTGCAGCATTTTATTGATACTCCCTTTATGTATTGCTTGTTTGGGGATTTTCCCCCTGATTTAAAGGGAGAAATGCCAGAAGATAATTCTGATGTCACTCTGTAATGATACAGCAGAGGAGAAGGACAAGAAAAGAGGTGGCTCAAGCTGGCCCAAAAAGCTCATGCTGTTGAGTCTTAAACAGTGTTTCAGTCCCTCTCAGAGGCTCTACCCTCCAGCTCTTCAGCACTTGACAAGAAGCAAAGATGGAGGTTTTATGTTCCTGTGGCTGAAGAAATCCCAAATAGAGGCTCCTGACCTGCAGGGCTCAGGAGGATTCACCTCACCTGCTCCTGTCCATGGCAGAGGGACACCCTCCAGCTCACTCCTCTCAGAACCACAGCTGATTTTGTCCAACACCTGCCCCCAGCCACCTTGGGGCTGCAGGAGCCATTAGAGGAGTCCTGGGGCATTACTTTGCAGTCAGCAGTTTCAGCCATGAGATTTCTGGACACATCTGCCTCATTTCCACATTCCTCTTCCTCTTGGGAGTGCTTGGAGATTGTGATCAGGCCTCTCTGCCCGATACCAATCTCTGCCGGTTTCCTGGCTCTTCAAGGCTCCCACAGCCTTGCAATGTTCTTTGGGAAGATCTCTGTGCATCAGTGACCTGTTTCTTAACTATTTTCTCCTTTCTTCAGTTCCCAAGTCACTTCTAAGGTTTACTTGCAGTGATTTAGGTTTTCTTTCAGGTCATTGTAAGAAAGAGCATAACTTCAGTAACTCATCCCTTTGGTACCTGCTGGGGATGAGATCTCGGAATGGATTTACATCCCAGCCTGGGGGAAGACATGCCTGGCCAGCACCAGGTTGGATGGGGCCCTGAGCAACCTCATCTAGTGAGTGGCATCTCTGTCCATGGCAGGGAGGTGGGAACTAGATGATCTTTAAGGTCCCTTCCAACCCAAACCACTCCATGATTCCATGGACAATTCAGGGAAAGAAGAAGCTGTGTCCTAAACTATCCATTGTCCACAGCAGGACAAGGTCCTGGAATTCAAACTGTTGAATGTTGTGTAATGAGAACGTCTCCAGATGCCCAAGGAAGATGTTCCCTCGCTCTGCCTACTGCTGACCAGCATATCAGAAAGGCTGTGGTGGTCCAGAGGAATCTTCTCTCGTTTAGAGTTTTCCACTCTTACATATTTGCAGACCTCGGAGCCACAAGATGTGGCAGGTTATTATTGATGGATTACTGATACGCCCCAGGGTCTGTACACTCCTTGTTGCAGTTTCTCTCCTCATCTCCTGCAATGCCAGTGGAATGGTGACCTGATTTCAATGAGGAGCTGCCATGACAAATCACGTGGCAGTCACAGACATTGTAAACTTGAGCCAAAGAGTCATTCTCAAATGCTTGGCAAATGCCAGACCACAGAAACTCAATGTGTCGTAAGATTCCACTTGGTCCCATAATGATGGGTGGGAAAAAGGAGGAGGATTAGCTGTAGACCTCAAAGTGTTTTACAAAGGGAGACAAATGCAGCTATTCCCATTTATTGGATAGGGCAATGGCAAGTTGAGACTTGCACCAAGTCACCTAATTAATCAGCCAGAAAACTGCCACTGAAACCCACATTCTGGTCTAAACAGGTTCTCAGACTGCCCTCATCACTGTAACATCTGAGTACCCTCCAGTAGTGCATCAGGAGAGTTTGGGCAAGTCTGCGCTGGCCGATGCAAACAGCTGCTGTCACTCCAGCCCCTTCTCAGCCCACTGGACAAAAGCCACCTCCAGGTGGAAGGTGTGCAGCCACAGTCACACCATCCCCAGCCCAGGTGTAGGAACCCCACCACCAGCTGGGCTGAAAGCTCAACCACCACCGCTCCAGCTCAACCCTGTGGCTTCCAAGGCAAAGCTTGGTCACGAGGCACGGACAAAGCAGATGTGAGACTGTCTCAGAGCAGAGAGACCTTTTTGTTCTAAATCCAGTTTCACCTGTAGTGCCCTTCAGAGTACTTCCTTGTGCTTTAGTTCTCACTGAGCCAGGGAGACAGAGCACAAATGTGCTGGTTCTCTCACTACAGCCTTATGGCTGCTTGGAGGAGAGATTTGGGTGACACTTAAACAGGGGTATTTGGATACACCATCATGAGAAAAAAAACAAAAAGAAAAGAAAAAAAGAAAGTATCCAAAATACATTGAGTCAGTCAGAAAAAAGGGAAGAGAAGGAGGGCATCTCAACTCGAGATCTATTTGTCATGAGCAAGAGTACTAAAAAATGGGTAACTTAATGACCTGAAGGCAGACTGGCTGTTATTACAGGGCACTGTGCTGGCAAAGCTCCTGTACATCACAACAATCATTCTCCCCAGACTTCTCTTGCCTTCCAAGGCATGAGGAAACACCAGTGCATTTGGCCTCAGTGCCCTGGCAGGCAGCAGCACTTCCTCGTGGGAGCTGACACAGCCATGGGAAGGCCGTGCTTTGCAGCAGCTACAAAAGCCCCGTGTGACCCGCGAGTCTGACGCAGAGCTGAGGAGACGAGTCCTGCTCCAAGGAAGCTAAAAATCCCAAGGTGCCTCGAGACCTTGTCCTGGACTACTCATGCTCCCAGGTTTAGAAATCCTTTGAGGGTTGCTAAGTTCACACGAACCACTCCCAGCTCTGGAAGTCCAACTCTGCTCACCCTGATTTTGTTTTCCTCCCCGGTGCCTCCTTCCTATGGGCAAGGTGGGCTTTGATCCGGAGCAGCACAGCTCCTGTCCTGGATCCGGATCCCTGCTGGCAGCGCTCCAGCGGCTTCCCCAGCTCATCCCCCTTCGCCTGGGGAAAGCAGGGCGGTGTGTGGGCGGCTGGTTCTTTGCAGCTTTGCATTTGTTGGACTTCAGCACAAAGCCCCGAGCGAGCACCGGTCATGCATATGCAGAGAGGGCACAGACGCTGCTGGAAAAACGGACCTGCTTCCCTTGGCCACGATCATCCAGGAAGTTTGTGGCAGAGCTGCAAATAAAATCCAGACATTTTGCCTTTGGGGGCTGTGTCTTCACAACAACGCTGCTCTTCCTCTGGGCATCTGGGCTTGTTGTCTTATCGCTGCTCAGTGTGTTTCCTTAAAGGGCAAGAGCTGTGAGAAAGCCACACTTCAATTCTGTAGAGAACATGACACCCCCTCCATAGAAAACCCCCATAGATTTTTGCAATTATTGCCATGCATGGATAGCTTTCCCTCCCTTTGTGATCTTCACCACTTCCTCACCATATGGAAAAGGCCTGATCCTGATGAAAACAGCCATGGTTCCAGAAACACCACTGAGACACTGATTTACCTCCACAGAGGATGTGGCCCAACACTCTTGGCCAGACTCCCTGCAAGCAGCCAGGCCCCTCTCGGTCTCCTCCACCCAGAGAGCTGGGGGAAGTCATGCAACAAGAACTTTGCTCCACTTCACCTGGCCCACCCAAGGAACAGCTATTTCTGTACAGACACGGGAAACCCAAGCCTTGTCCCTTTAATCTAACATCTCCTGCATGTTGCTAAACCTAATATGAAAAAAAAAACCAACCCCAAACCAACCTGAAAATAGCATTAAAGGAAGCAGAGGATTTGAACAGCACTATATTTTAAAGACAGTCTTTCTGGAAAACACTGTACTTAAAAAATGAGCCTTTTAAAGCATGAGGCTTCTGAAACTATGAAGCCATCCCAAACTTCCTCTGAGATAAGGCTTGTAATTTGGAACTGAGTAATGGAGTATAAACACAATTGGCTTTGTATTAAGAGGTAATGTGTAATCATCTGGCAGTGTCATGTTGCCCCCACTCCAGAGGGGTTTGGGGCTATTTGTTCTGGAATTTAAAGCTCAGAGCAAGTCAGTGATGGAGGTTGATCACCCTCCACACCTGGCAGAAGGATGGTGTCTCATGGTACAAATCTGCCAGGAACTTTTGAGGCAAAAATCCACACTTTTGAGCATTTATGGTCCTCTATCTCCCACACTTGCAGGACTCTCTATTTAAGATGTAAGCCTGCATCTTGAAGTGTTTGGAAGGGCAGCTGTTGAGCTGTGGTGGGCAGAGGTTTCACACTGCACCTCTTAAGTGAACTGACACAAATTTAACATTATTTTTAACAAAATCTCATTCCTTCGTATTCCCTTATGCATGTTAAAGGCATGGCAAACCCAGAAAAACACAGCAGTTTCTGGGGGGGTTTAATGCCAGGTAAAAATATCTATGTAGGAACCTTTCAGACCTCCTTCCTTTCCCAGAGCAAGGAACCAGATCTGACTTTGGATTTTTTAATTTTCTTCCAATTTGCTGGCATGGAATCTGACAGCC
Organism: Sakesphorus luctuosus; assembly: GCA_013396695.1. Lineage (NCBI taxonomy): Eukaryota > Metazoa > Chordata > Aves > Passeriformes > Thamnophilidae > Sakesphorus > Sakesphorus luctuosus. Next base: position 28,479 of record VWZD01007208.1, on the reverse strand, counting down.
AGGCAAATGTGTGTGCCTTGATCTCTGGTGTGGATCTCCTCCTGCACTCTCCTCTGTTTTTCCAAGCCTCAATAGGGGAAAGTGAAATTGCTGTCCAGAAACATTAATCACCACAGCATCTCAGGCCTGTAAATTCTGAGTTTTCCTCCTGGAGCTCTGGAAGACTTTGACCCATTTTCAAAACTGGGTCTAAAGCTTATATACATAAGGGGAGCACACATACTTGGAGCATCTGCAAAAACATATGGTAGTTTCACATCCCACTAACCAGTTTCCTGGACTAAACACACATAAGTGCAGGCTTTGTGAGAACCAGCAGTTTCTGACTCTCATCCCTGAACCGCAGTCCTTCCTCCACTCTGAGAGATACCATTTCCCTCCTAATTTGGCAAGTTATTGCACAGAGTCTTTCTGGAGCCTTATTCTTGCATGGCCTTTTTTGCAGGTGAAGCTCCTCTCTGGCTTTCCTGACAATCTCTTGACACACCTTCCTGTTGTGTCATCTCTGCTTGATCCCAAACGGCAAAGAGAACCCTTTCCAGGATCAGTAATTGCACTTCAGATATCTTGGGACTGTTCTGGCCTGCTCATCTGCAGAGCTCATTGCAAAATTTTCCATCTGAATCTTTTGTTTAATGAAAGTGTTTTGCCAAAAGACCTGCTTTCCTTAAATATATTTTTTGAAGTAGAACTTCTAAACCTTCTGGCAGTTGTTTCTGACGATATCATTCTTCCTGTCTTATCAACATATTCTGTGCAAACATACCCACTTACCAGCATGTTTTCCATTTTAGCCACCAAACTGGAGTCCCACATGGCTTTTGCTGCTGACAAAGCAATAAACCCCACAGAACGGATTTAACGATCACACGTAGATGTGGAGAGACCCTCCTGCCCCTTTCTGTGCCTGTGTCTATGCCACTCATGTGGTACATTAGTTTAAACTCTCAGAAACACCCAGGGATGGAGATCCAAAGCCTTTCTGCATCATCAGGTCCAGCATCTCCCTCTCTTTATGGACAGAGCTTTCCTAAACCCCCACCTCCTTTGTTTTGCCGCAAATAAAACCAGGAAGGTCTTGTCCCTCCCCTTGCAAACAGACCCAGCGATCACTGTACTCTTTTACCACACCCCTTTCAGCAACTGTCTTCACACATGAAGTCTCTCATAGCTGTCCCTCAGTCTCTTCTAGACTAAACAAATCCAATTAAAAAAATTCCTCACAGGTCATGTTTTTGAGCCCTCTTATCAGCCCTGTTGCTCTCCTCCAGACTTCACATCTTTATTTTTAGTATGGAGTGCTGACCTGAGGCCTGGGCCTCTCCAGCACCAGACTGACCTTCCTACAAAGGATGCTCTTAATACCTCTCCTAATAACAAGTCTCTTCCTGGCCACAGCATCACTTGGCAGACTCAGACTGGAGCTTGTCCTCCACTGGCTCCCCTGGCATATTGCCAGGACCTTGACCTGATTCCTTACGTGTATTTTAATTATGCACTTCCGTTTTACACCCAAGGCTATTTCTTAAGTGTATTCAGAACATTTAAAATCAACGCTCCTCCCCCAGTTTCAGGTCTCCCAGCGCATGTTGCTGGTTTAACCTTCTGCAAGAGCCCTGTCTGCTCCACCATCCAGAGTGCTAACAGAGATTTAAATGAACCATGAGCAGCACAGACTCCTGTTGATGGTCCTCTCACTTTGACAGTGAATCACACCTGCCTAATCAAGGGTGTTATTCCAATTGATGGCTGAAAAATAGCAATTATTTCTGATAGGTATCATTTCTGATACCCACGGCTGTGCAGAGGAGACCTGAAGCCAAGAGCGATACCAGTGAATAATGGGTGAATCCCTGCTCGTCACCTGCTCCGAGAAACAGGCTTGAGTACCTGAAACTGCACTCTCTCCTTTTGTTAATGAGAGGACTGCAGCAAAGCTGGATTATTCACGGCTCTGACAGCAGGATGGGCACATCACTATGCCCCTACAGCCAAGATGATGAGCTAATCAACCTCGTATTGTTAGAAGAGTCCCCACCTACACTCTCACACAAAGGGCCGATTAGCTCACAGGTACGCAAACCCCTGGGAGGCTGCCATCCTTCAGCGCCACCAGGAGATGGTTAACGCACGTTAAGGTGCCAACGAGTTAGTGTTTGTGAGTGTACACACACGCACAGCCACTCGCTCCTGTCCCAGGAGCTGCACCCTGTGCCGGGCACGGCTCTGCTGCCCCGGGCTCAGCTCTAAGCTGGCAGTGTGTGCTGCCCTTCCTTCCACCACCGCTGCAATGTCCCGGTGCAGGGAAGCCAGAGGCACTCCCGGGTGCGAGTCTCTGATGGAAATACTGAGTGTCGAGTGCACTGAAACACCCTCCTCTCACTGGTGTGCTCCCCAGAGAAAGGCCCACCGAGGAGCAGGGCTGTAAGTGCACATGGCAGTGTGTTACCGCTTGGGCTGGCTGGGGTGATTCCCATTCCCGGCTCACTGTCTGGACGTGTTTAGCACCTCTTCCCCATCACCCCCCCCACGGGCACTTCAAAACCACTATGCTTCCAGTGCTGCCAGTGCCACCTCTGTGAGAAGGGTGCTTGGCCCCAAAGGGAAACAAGCAGGTGGGAGGAACTGGGAAGAAAAGTCCTTGGAGGTACCACATTCCCCTTTTCCCCCAGTGATGAGGCCGTGCTGTTCACAGGAACAGACATGCTGGGGCTGCACATGGCCCATCATTTGCAAACCACTGACAATTTATTTGTCCTCTTTCAATATCCACCAGTTCTCACATGGCAGCCAGCTAGAACAATCTCTTTATATCATAGATTCCAGGCTAAAGAAGAAAACAAATAATTGGAGAAAGAATTCCTGCCCAGTTTGAGAAAAAAGGCTGTCTTCCAAGGATGTACCTTATCATGAGTTAATGTAGGAAGTAATGTCTTCTCACTCTCTTGCTCTTCTCTTCTCCCATGCTCATTGCTGAAGACTTGCAGGATGACAGGAAGGCTCCCTATGAACTTAACAGGTACCTGGAAAACAATGTGACCAAACAAGTCATGCACTGGAATGCACTTTTAACAAATACGTACCAATAAATGTGTCCCCAGTATGTTTTCTGACTGCAGAGTGAAAGCAGTAACAGGCACAGGAGGGTATCACAAAAACGTTTGCTTGCAAATAGAACTTTCTTTTGCTTATACAGGGAGACAACAGGTTTTGAAGTATAGAGGATTTTGCCACCTGTATTCCAAAGAGTGAATGCTGAGGGTGTGTCACCTGCATCTTTTCTGCCCAGGGATGTGGGGCAAACCAAGGCCCTAAGGGACTGACTGTAAATTCACGCCCTAGAGCTTGTGGGGAGAAATGATCCCAGAATAACTTTGGTCTGCTGCTGACAAAGACTAAATCCCACATGATTACACCCCTGTAGAGCTTTGCTGCCTTCAGAGCAGCAGTTATGGTTCTGGCAGTTGGGCTCCAGCACATTCCCTTCACCTGGTGGGATCTCCCAGCTCCAAGCCCACCATAATTCCCCCTCCAGACGCAGGACCTCTCCATCACCAGCTGCTGTTCACAGCACAACACATGAAGTGAGGCTCAGAGGGAGTCTGCAGTCAGGCAGATCCCTTTGCTTCCTCTGGCCAGTGCTTGCACCTAGCAGAGAACATTTTTACTCTAGAGAAGTCTGCACCAAATGACTCTGTCCTAATCACTGCACTACCTCGGTTATTGCCCGCACAAACATTCCCCTCGGATCAACATACCAGCTGGGCCAGGAATCACACAATTGATGTTTTGGTTTCCACTGCCTTATCTAAATCCAGTTACTTCTCAAAATGAGACTAAGTCAACAGACTTAATTGAATGAAAAGGCTGTGAGACAGCCTCGAGATTTGTGGCTGTGTGTGTCCGTGCAGGAGTTAATCGCTAAGCAAACACTTGGCCACAGCCAGAGCTGGGCTGAGCAGGGTCGGCTCTGCTGCAGCCTGGGAGCTCCCGACACGCTGGGGCTGTGGGAGGCATTGCTGGGGCTGGCAGGAGGACTTAAACAGCACTGCAAACACTGTACCACCACGGAGACAAGCTGGGGACCAACAATGGAGCAGGCCATCAGCAAACACTTCTGCTTGCTGCTTAGATTAGGAGATAGCAGAGACTTTGGAGTAGTGGCCAAAAATAATTGCTCCCCTGGAATCGCTGCTGTCTGGATATGTGAAAAAGCCCTGGGGAACCCACTGGGAGCAGCAGGTTTTCTGGTAACTGTACCTCTTTCCAGGGAGGCAGTGCCAGGCTCTGGATGTCCCCAGTGTCCACTTCTTGCAGGCATGACAGGATTTGCCAGGCTGTACAGCCATGGTGTTCCTCCTGGTTCTGCAGTTCAAGAGAGAAAGGTATAAATGAAACATGTGGGAAAGGCCACACTGGGTCAGATAACTGCTCCACCTCACCTCTCTTCCTGTCTTCAATGGAGACCACGCACGGACTCTGAGGGAAGACCATCAAACCCAGGATTCAGTTCCCGCTGTGACAGAGTTGCACAAAGGTCCTCCAGAGCTGCAGGAGAAAAGGGACAAAGCCTTACTCTGCAGTTACAGCTTACCCTGGCCAACTCTGTGCCTCTCCTTTTCCTACCCCCCGCTCGGTTCTGAGCCCCCACATTGGCATCTGGTGCTGTTGTTTAGGGAGGCTGCAGTGGGAATGGTCAGGGTCACACCAATAGGTCATCTTGGCCACTGCCTGAAGGGAGGCTGAGGCTGCAAATCTCTCAAAAGAGACTAAATCTCTCTTAATACAAGATGACTTTCACACTGTCCTGGTTGGTAGGACTTTGTCAGGTGATGGAGAACCTGAATCAAGTTCTTCAGTAGGCAGTGACAACCTGATGGACATCTGAAGGTGACTTTGACATGAGCCATATAGGGACAGAGCCTTGCCCTTTTAACTGAGGGGCTGGACATCATTTTGGCTGGAAAAACTCATCCCATGCTACAGAGACACCACACGTTGCACTGACCACTCCCTTGTCACCACACATTAGCTCAGGGGCAGGACATCTAGCTGTAAAAATGCAACTCTGAACCTGCCTGATCCTTCCTTCTGCAGGGAGTTCTTGCCCTCTGGCACATCACACGAGCAGACAGGACAATTTCCCAGCAAAGTCAGGAAAGATGAGAATGCTGATGAGCTTTGGGATCAGGTGCATATGGCCAGAGTGCTATGCAATGTCAAAAGGAACTGCTGCTGAATGCCCTGGATTCGGGATACAACAGTACCACAGTTCTATATTTCATTCCTTTAACAAGTGCTGAATATGCAAAGGCTCCTTTCCCAGCTTCTGTCTTCATTTTGGAAGCTGGGGAAGAGCTGTGTGCATAATTATTTTCAGATGCCATCCACTTTATTGATTAGCTGAGTAGGATGCACAAATAATGGCAGCTAATGCCAGAGCAGAGGTCACATGAAGCTCAGTCCCTTTTGGGAAAAGCTGAAATAAACCCACCATATGAATGGGTCATTGAAAACAGCCTGGAATATATTCCCAATAGTCATTCTGAAAGTTCAAGGGCAGGGGAAAAAGAGAGGGAAAAAACCCAACCAAACCTGCTGTCTCTGTGTTCACTAAACTTCTAATATCCGAAGGTGCTTAAAAAAATTACAGACACACTTTTTTTCATATAGTCATGGAAAAACACACTAAGCTTTTGCCTCAAAGGTTTTGTTTTTCCAGAGAGTGCCTTCCAGGTTCCACGTGCCATCTCCCAGTCACGTCTGCTGGGTGAGCCGGGACCTGACACCTCGAGAGCTCTCTGTGATTCTGCCACACTGAGTTTCCAGTATCGGCCTGCTGGAAGTGCCACGGAGAGGGAGCAGGGAGGGAAGTGCTGTGAGCTTTGCCAACACACCTGCACAAGCTTTGGGCTCCCCTGGACACTCTGTGTGCTAATGATGTATAACCTGCAGAGCCTGGCAGCTCCCTTGCTGAAGACTCTACCAGACACACACTGTGCATGCCTCTGATTTCTAATTTCTTAAAACAAGCCCTATGCTGTAGGTAAATGCTCAGGATGGGAACTGAGAAGTGTTCAGCTGGGCAGAGCTTCCACCAAGGCAAGGAACAAATGACAATTTAATTATGGTGCTTTAGGTCTATGCAATTCCTCTTGTAAAGCAAAAAGGAGGAAAAAAGCTCAAAGAAACTGAGTTCGCTTCAGCTCCAACGTTCTGCTGATTTTTCTTTTTGCTATTAGAGATGCATCTGGATCCTATTTCTAATCCACTTGCAAATTTGCTCGAATTAAAATCCCAGATCACTGCCATGTTTTCAAGCTGAAGTGTGCATAGTAGCCAAGGTTTATATTGCAATTTCTGGAGTTATGGAATGATGAGCTCCAAAAGCGGAAAGTGTGTTGTATGCCCAAGTCCTGGGGAAAAAAATCCCTGGTTGGCATCAGTGTTACTTGGAATTGGAGCTCCTTTGTAGAATAAATAGCCCTGAAATTAATACAGGGCTACGTTTTACATGTGGTTCTGCCCATGGGAACTGGTCAGTATGGAAGAGCAAAGGCTGCCATGGTGGAGATGTAGGAACAGGAACTGATATTTAATTATAAAGCCTGGGTATTTTTTAACTTTCTCCTGACATTTAAAAGTTCCCCCATTAGTTTGGGGCTTATTTTAATAAGAAATTCAGTTTCTGACTACAATAGCACAGTAAGACTGTCCTTGCTTTGAGATACCTGTGCTTTCTCTACTGCCACCCTAATTCCAGGCTGAGGGCTGGCACTTCCCCTCCAGTGCCCTGGTTATGTCTAAATCCCATCGTTTTATTAACTTTGCCACCTGGAAAACACCACAACTCTCATGGAGTTACAAATCCCAATATTCTCTGGGCTTTCATCTCACTTTCATGACAATTCCCAGCCACTGCCAGGTGGAGCCAGCCAGCCAATATTTATGGAAAATGAATCAACTAATCATTTCCAAGAGTGGGACACGATTATGATATAATTGCAGCAGTTTACATTGACATCCAAGGGGACGGACAGGAGCCAAAGCATGGAATAACAGCTCCACCCACGTTCAGTGGGTAAACGGGCCAGCTTGGTTACACAGAGGACTAGAAGTCAGGGCTGGGGCGCTCTCCTTTGGCTGTGTTACGGTGGCATTGCCAAGCTGCCACACAGCCTCCTGCCAGGTAACCCCTCCAGGGGTAAACTGGCCCTCGCCCACAGAGTCCAGCAGCCTCTCTCCAGACTGGGCTACAAGTGCACTACTGCCCACAGGACCAGGAGGCCGTACTTTGGAGATGGGGTGTTGTAGGGTCCTGAATTAAACCTGGTAAGTACCTAAAATCCAGCTCAGCCCAAGCCATGATGGGCCCTGGTGTTGTGTGCACACCTGTGAATAGGAGTATACCTGCAAATGGGGAGGGAGTCCGGGAAGAGCCTTGACCTTGCCCTTACAACTTATTACCATGCCCCTACCCAAGCTGGCCTAAACACCACTAAATTAAACTATTCCTCGAGTTGCATTGCCAATAAATCCATGACCCTGAACAAAACAGTATTTGCTGTTTGTTGATGCATCTTGGCACACAATGGTTGATCCATTCCTCCTGATACCATCACCTGGAGAAAACAGACGATGCTCAGCTTCGAGTCCTCAGTCCTAAACAGAGGCCAGCCTGGCCTGAGCATGGCCTGTGCCTGCACCTCTGGGTATCACAAGCCTCCTCAACTAGGCTGCCTAAAAGGAGGAAGCTCTGGTGGAGCCTGGGGCAGTTTTACCGGTGAGGATCTGCCTGTGAACACTTGCACCTGCGGTGTGAGGACAAGGAAAGGTCCATGCTCCAAAGCATGGTGAGCTCCAGCCTCCTAAGCTGAATGAAATCCCATTTCCTTTCCACTTGCGCTAAGTGCGAAAACAGAAACACACACCTAAATAAACAGAGAAGCACAGAGAGCAGAAGGGGAGAGAGGCCCTGGTGCAGGTCAGACGCCAGCTAGCACAGAGAGATGTTTGCTATTTGTGGTCCTTCGTGTCAGACCCTGCCACGTCACGTGGAGGAGAATGTGAAGGGGAGACTTGTTGGACACCGTTGGTTTACAGATGCCTCACAACTGCAGAAACACCTGCTTTACATTATTTTTCTTGCTGGTCCACAACAAAATTCCTTCCTGGTCAACAGTTCTCAGCAGACCTTTCTTCCTTCTCTGTGGATGGCTTAAATCACTGGTTCTAAATCCTGGGCCACCACAAGATCCCACCGGAACATCCTTGAGTAGGAGGGTGAATCAGAAGGCAGAAGGGCACTTTTGTGTACAATCATGCTAAAATGTTGGCTGGGGGAGCAGAACCACACGAGGCTGCTCACTGTCAGGTGGGGGGAGCAGGGCAGGGGGTTACCCAGGCCACATGGACGATCTGTGAGACCCATCTGTTTTCACCACAAAAACCTCCCAGCCCACACCTATGCAACACACACCACAAGTTATTACTCTTGGTCTCCACTGCTTCCTGTGAAGCTGTAATGGGTCTGAGACAGTGTCCAATGAAACCAAAGGGAGCCTTTCCATTAACTCAATGGGCTCTGGATCAGGCCCAACATCTGTTTGGCCCTCTCTGTACACAGCACAGCCAATTCATTCTTTATCCATTCCTGGGCCTCTCTCTCCAATAGCATCCATATTTTTCCTACTTATGGTTGTCATTAGCCACACGAAGCACCACCCCCAGAGAGAGACCATCTGTGCCTCAGAGCAGCCAATCCTATGGTGTGGCATAGCAATGAGTGCTGCCACAACCCCTTAGCATCTCAGCAAGGACTCTCTTCTCTCTCTGTTCAGGTTTCCAGGATATCCTTTTGAGCTGCCAAGCTCTTCCTTACTCTCCTTTTCCCACCAAGTTAAGGGTGAGTTGTGCCTTCTGTTCTATTGTAAACCTGGTGAAGAATCAATGCCAAATCCAACCAGCAAGTCCAAGAGGCTGTAAGACACCTGAAGAGCATTGCCAGAGCAGGGACAGGCTCTCTGAAGAGATGTTTCCCACCCTGGTTGACAATAGCCCACACAATGACTCCCCTAGAGATCCAGAGTACGAGAAGAACGGCCAACAGGCAGCTCCTTCATCTTAGACTGCAGTCCAGAGCTAAAGTAAGAGACCCAGCAACAATTTCTCAAACTGTGTAAGACCATAGAATATCTTAAATTGGGTGGGACTCATAAGGTTCACAGAGTCCAACTCCCCAGCTCTTCACAGGACTACTCAAAACTAAACCATATGACTACAAGCATCATCCAGACTCTCCTTGAACTCTGACAGGCTTGGTGCTGTTCCTGCCTCCCTGGGGTTCTTCCCATCACCCCCATATCTCCTCAAGAGTGAATACACACATCGTGCCAGTTCACAGCACTTCAGTTTCCAACCCCTCTCCCCAGATTTGTGCTTCACATTGCACAATGACAGAACTAGGCACAAGCCTTGTCCCACAGTGACAGCCATAGCAAAGGTCCATGAGATGCTATCCAATCACTGAGCAATCCATGATATTAATTTCTTTATGACTCTGCCAAGCCCTTGGATTCCAGGATGTTTTTTTCACCTGGCACACATGGATTCCCATGCTGTGACATGCATGTCATTGCTCAGCAGAGCAACAGCCTTCACTGAGAAGCCAAGCAGCTTCTTACAGCAAAAAAACAAGTCTCCAGTGTTAAATCCAGAGACCCTTCCAAGCATAGAGCTGCAGATACATCGTGGGCACTGCCATTGCAAAAGTGAGAATCCCGTGCAAAAATACCTTCCCAACATACCCCTGAAACACGCAGTTTGGAAACAGGAGCATTGCCTGAGGCCAGACGTGGGGACTGGCAGGCTGCTGGCACTGTGCAGAGGCACATCTGCATGGCAGGTACTTACTCATTCCTGCATACTTCCCTGATAAAATCTGGATTGCCTAAAGCCGGTATTTTCACTCCAGTTTCCTTATCAAGGTATTTACCACCTCCTGTCTGTGCCTTGCAGACTGAGGGTGTTAAATGCTCCCTTATTCTCTCTGTGGTACAGGGAGCTGGAACATGTGGGAGCTGCCCTCCAGGACGGGATTCTAAACCCACTGGAGCACGCAGTGGGTGGTGCTGGCCTGGGCTCGCTGGGATCTCACCCTGTTTGTACCTGGGATGTTGTTGTTTGGATGTCCCCGCAGGCTCTCTGCAGCTGGCAGCCTCCTTCCTGTGTTGAGGGCGACTGTTGTGGTGTTTTCTGGCAGTCCCTGATGCCATTGGAGAAGCTGTTGACTCCTCTGCAGGGTTCTCTCCCGGTGTAGCTGTTGTACAGCTGCATGAAGAGAAGGACAGTTTGGGATGGAGGTATCTCAGGAATAGCAGAAATGTAAATGGCACCTCAATACATGCACATAACATTTTTCTCTCTAAAATAAAAAGCAGATCTCTGTCTCTCTAAATATCGATACTGAGAGAGGCCAAAGGTCAAAAAAGCACCTTGGAAACTTTGAGCAATCCCTTTTCAAGAACATCCCCCACATCTTTCCCACCCACTGCTGGTATCCATCACCTATTTCAGCCAATGGCTCTCACATCCTCCTCTTGCCATGAGAGAACATCACCCTGACCCCTCCACAGGGTGCCCTTCATGGCTCTGCTGTTCCTCTCCAAGCTTCCCAAAAGAGGGAGGAAAAAGGGACACATTCTATAGCACAGCATCATAAAAATTATTAGTTTCCTTGAGGAAAGATATTACTGGATTACCCACTAAGAAAACCTAAGCACCAGATCTGTTTCAGTTTGATTGCACAAACATGGTAAATATTTAGCAGTTCAAGGACAACATTTGTGGAGATTGATCAGCTGGTTCACACTGCACTGAGGGAAGATGTAGTTTATTTTGGGATGCTGGTTCTACAAACAAGGCTGTCCTCAGCCCCTCCCCTGAGAATCCTTCTATAGGCACAGAGCTCATACCAATCAGACGTCAAAGGAAGCTTTTTGGCTAAATTCAAACAGAAGGAAACGAAATGTAATTTGATTTCACATATGCCACCAAGTTATTTGAGTTCAAACAAATAACAAGATAAATGTTCACAGCCTTCGTATGGAAGGATTTTCTTCTGTAGTTTCTGCTCCATTTTTGATGTGCTTTTTGCATGCAGAAAACCCCCCAGAACTATCACATGGGGTAGATTTCTAACTGAAATTTCTGTCTTTGACACAGGCTGGCTGAAGGAAGTGTGATCTCCTGAGCTGCCTTTCCTAGAGAGCTGCCCAGCTGCCACTAACCTGAGCAAACTTGCTCAAATCCCACCACTACATGCAGGGATCTTGGGATGCTGGACAACACCTAATGGGACCCAGGAAAAAGACCTCTACTTAGTGTTGTCTTTCTGCTGGAAGATGCCAGGCCTGGATCTGGGGTTGTTGCCACACTTGACAGGGTCCATCCTGGTGAGAGCCCTCCCAGCCCCACCAGCCAGGCAGAACGAGCAGTGCAGGAGCCAGGCAAGGGGCACAGGCTGGTTTTTTCCTACCACTTCAGTGCTTGGACAAGCCAGCATTGAAATCAGAGAGACCACTGCTACCAGAGGGGGTGTTAATTAGGTGCCAATTGCAATGAAAACAGGATGACTTGGGCTTCAGCAGGGGCTGGTTGGGGCTGTATCCTGCAGCCAAACTATGACCTGTTCTGCATCTTCCCTCCCGCTAGGACTGAGACCAGTTAGGCTAAAACCAGCCCGAGACACGGCTGCTCTTGCTGTGGTTTCTCTTTGGACTCCCTTAGGAGCTGAGCTGCTCTGGAGGTGCCGTGCACCTGTCTCAAACCCTGCCTGGCACCGGGGGCTGAGTGCCCAGAGCACGGGGAGGAGCAGCCCGAGACACCTCGAACAGGAAGCACAGGGAAGCAGCTGCTTTGCAAGGTGCTGATCCGCAGTTCTGACCTGCCCTGCAATCTCTGAAGACAACACATGAGCATAAAATGTAGGGAACCATGGACTGTGAGAGAGTAACTCAAAAATTACTCCTGTAGTGAAGAAACCACATAATATATTCAAGATGTCAGAGGTTAGCTGTGGTGCATGTGAATCATGCTGCAAATACCTCACCTTTAACTCTACTGTCGTAATTAGATTACAAAGTTTTTATTACGGTTTTAAATTCTGCCTTTATAGGTTGCTGCCCAGCTGTGCACTTAAATCTGGTTTTATCACACTTTCTGAGCTCATCACATTTAATTCTGCCCCTACAACGCTGGATTAACTTTAAGGGTCGCTGAAGTCAGAAGTCACTCACCCTTGCCCTACTAATGGATTCACACCATCCCTGCCCCCCCTGTACAGTAAACCAAATTTATCACCGTGGTGGAGGGGAAGGGGCAGTGGGGCTGTCTGTTTATTTACTCCACTGCTGGGCTTTGCTGTCGGGGCATTTGCACAGATTACTGAATCAAGGAGGGGTTGTTTCCCTCCATGGAAGAGCCTGTTGCCATGAAATCTGCTCAGCAGCGCTGCAATGGGAGCTGAAAAGGAGAATATTTAGGCCTGTCTGAGAAGTGGATGGCTGATTAGTGCAGTATATAGGCCTGTATCATCTGAGGAACTGACCAGCTGTGCCCACCAGAAATCACACCCGGCTGCCACACTCACTCCTGGCAGAAGCCTCGTCCTGGTATTTTATGGGTCAGTCCCAGAAGAATGAAAAAACAGTATTTGTTTTCTAAGGGTGACTTCTTTGTTGTTGCCTGTCATCCAGAAAGCAGCATAAAGCACAAATGAAACTCTTCACCTGAACAACATTCATCCCCAGGTTTGACCTCAACCTGTTCTTATTCTCTGACTAGCAAAGATCAGAGAGGTTGGTGTTAAATACTACCAAAGCAAGATGATTCATTGCCATGAAAAAATCATCACGTGAAAGAGCAAATAAAGGGGAAATCATATTCTTTCTATTAATAAAAAACACAGAGAAATGAGGTGCTGAAGGTCCAAGTGAATTACATGAAGTCCCAGAGGGAGTCTGAAAGGGATCTGGGAAATGAAACTACCTCCAGTGGAAAGGCCATTTCTCTCTTTCTTGCTGAGGAATACTTTGAACAGAATTAGGACAGACCTGAACCAGAGAGGGACAGCAGAGACTTTAACAAGAAGTGTCACGGAGTAATGCCATGGCAACTTTTTGACCTTTGCCATTCAATGACTAGACACATTTTTGGAACCAAGGTTAATAATCTTCAGCAATACATAACCTTCTCTCAAGGAATGTGTGGTGATTAGGGCAAGAATTTCACATGGTCACAAAATATCCATCTCAGAGTCCTGGGCTTATAAAATACTCTATTTCCTCCATTAATTGTGTCCACGTGGAGCTGTAACTAAGTAGCTGCAACAAATAAAACCAAAGTAATATTGTTTCCTTTTAAAACATTTCACTTAATTTGTGGAAGAGGTTTGGGCTCATTAAAAATAGACCATCTCCCACGAGGCCTTTTCCCTTCTCCAAGCCTCTGGACCAATGCTCAGCAACGTGGATGGCAGCACATGCTCCTTGGCACAGCCCAGGCTGGAGCAGCTCCTGCCATGCTGGCAGTGAGGGCAGACAGGGCTCATCTGGCCCAGCAACTCCTGAGCTGCCGCTGCCCTGAGAGGAACAGTTGCTGACTGAAATTTTCTCCTTCCATGTCCAGCTCATGAGGAAACCCCACTTCTTGCTGCTGCAGAAAGATGTCACTATCACAACCTCTCCACTTCTTGTTTTTTGGAAATGCCTGTATGCTCACTGCCCCCAAAGGTGCAGGCAATGCCCAGACCTCCAGCCTACACAGTTAAAGCTACTGTGGAGGCACTTGGCAGCTTCTGGTGGATCTCAGACTGCTCCCTAATCTTCCAGAGTATGCTATGAATGAGATATGGTGACATCAGACATCGCTATCTCATTCACAGACTGTGACAACTCCTTTCCCTGAGCTAATGCCAATCACAAAACAGGGGACAAAGCACACAAAACAGAGGCAAAGAGCAACCTGGATGCCAGGCTGCAGAACAACCTCCAGAAGAGATCAAATGATTCCACATTCCTTTCCTGTGGAAGTGTTTTTTCTCCTTCATCGAGGTATCTTTTCCAAGTCCTCTCCTCTCAAAGAAAGGCATCCACAAACATGACTCTGTATAAGCAAAACCAAGAGAAGATGCAGTGATTTCACAGTCCCTTTTGAACTCTCCCATTGCCCTGACCTGAGAAGGGCTCGTGCTGCAGTGGAACTGGGGCAATGCTGAGACCCAAGGGTGGGTGATGGAAGGATCTGACAAAGAGGGGGCCAAATATGTGATGCTGGAGTTAGAGCAAGCTTAGAGCAGAAGCTGAGATTGTGACTGTCCCTGTACCAGCACGTTTCACAAGGCAGTAACGCCCTGTTGGCATCAAACATCCTCCCCCCCCACTACCAATGTGACTCCAAACACTCATCAGGTACCTGGGACAGATGTTGGGGTTCAGCTCTGTTTTATGAGGACATTGCCATAAAATTAGGACTTCTGATCCCTCTCCAAGATTCTCCTTTACTCTTGTGGGCTCAGTCCCTCTGTAGAAGAATTTATGCCAATGTTACCAGGCAACAACCAAGCTGTTCATGAGGGCATCCCAGTCAAAAGGAGTCCAGAGGCTCCCCCAGCACTGGGTCACTCCAGTTCTTCTCACTGGTTTTGTTCTCCTTCTAGGGGGGAAGCCACATCTGGAAAATTACTGGTGTCCTGCTGTTCACTGTGGACACCACTGGGAACTGGCATATGGTCTTGTAAACTGTGATTAGATCTACAAAGTAAACTCTCATTTTGACCTCTCTCAAGGTCTTTAAAAACACATTTCCCTAACAGCTATGATTATAACCAAATTCTTTCATTTTGGTAATAACAACATCATCCACATTTTCCCCTCACCCTCCTCCTTTTTCTGATCATAATCTTGTTAGGCACAATAGAAAAATCATTCCATAATTCTCTTTTCTCCCTGTGGACTTCATCTCTGGGCACAAACACTGTCCTCCCATCAGACAAACAATATAAACACAAACAGCTTCTCTGCTCTGGAGGAGCTGAACCTGAGGTAGGGGGCTTTTCTGGATCATATGAAAAAGTAACTACCATCAGACTGTCATCAGCATCACCATCAGTGTTATTTTGCTTAGTTAGAGCCCCCCTTAGAGCTGACAGTCACGCCCCAGGGCTGATGACTGTTCAGATGCTGTACAAACACGGTGTGAAGGCTGTCCCTGCCCTCAACAGGCTGAAATACATCTGACCAACGCACACCCCCTCAGTGTGAGCACCAGGACCCAGCTCCATCACCCTGTGCCACTGCCACTCCTCTGCTGCCTGCAGGACTGGAGTGCTCCTTCTGCAGCCTCTGCTGCCCACCAGTGTGGCTGGACCAAATGTCCCTTCCTGACACACGGCACAAAGCCAGGACTGCCATTGCTCAGCCCCAGCAAACACGGTCCCAGCAACGGCCTGGGATGGCAGGGACCTTCTGCCCAAACCCCTGTCCCCACCAGAAAAGCCATGGGGGAATTGAGTGGGAAGAAGATTTCTGCCCCAAGCATATTTATTCCAGAGTATAATGTTCCGCTCCAGGCAGGCAGGCACCAGTCCCAGGTGACTTCAAAAGAGCTAATTCAGGATCACCTCTGAGGCAAGAGGGAGAGCAGGACCTGCTGACTCTGCAAGGGCCAGGCTGGGAACTGCAGCACCTGGAAAAGGCATCTGACCACAGCAGGAGAACTTGAGTGTCAAAGTCATTCTGGCATTCTCTGGGGGATGATGTGCAAAACCCACACACCTGACTGGGGGCTGTTGTTGTTTATATTAGATCTGCGAAGAATCACGTGAGGTATCAAATATTTAAAATGCTACAATTGTAACAAAATTCCACTCAGGTGAATCATGGGGACTAAGGAGGTAAAAATGTCCAGGAGCAGTTCACTCAGCAATAGAGACTGAATGCAGGTCACAGCTGTCTATACAGGCATTTTCTGGGTCACACTATCTGTGTGTCATAAACAGAGACATAAATGAACACTTGGTTTGAAGGACTGACTCACTTGACTTTGATAAGATTTTGTCTTGATAAAAACTGAATTGATTGACATCTCATATTTCTTGGTTTTAATGAGCTCATAACTGCACTTTAATTGGTTTAATTACCAGAACATAATATTACAGGTATGTAATGTAGCCCTGTAATACAGAGTTATACAATGTATTATATCTGCTATACATCATAAATTACACCATGTAATTTAACACAGTTTTTCAGGAGAATTATTACCAGGATTATCAGTTGTGAATGTTCAGCGACATGAATAGAAATTTCCCTTAAGTAATGTCTTCAGGATTCGGCCCTCCTTGTGCAAGCTTCTAAGAACAACACACATCTGAGGGAAGTGTGAAGGCTGTGAAATATGAAATTATTTCTAGGCTAGGGTGGGATTTGGATTCAGAAAGCTCAGGGAGTAAGTTCCTCCAAGATGTTTAGGCACCTCACTCCCATTTCAAATTTCCATGTTCATGTCACAAATAGTTTTTCCTCTGGCTTTTTCCAAGGCTGGCTCGACGCTCTCAGCATTTTCTCAATCTATTTATTGTCCTCATTTTGGAAATTACTATTAACAGTGCCCAAGTGTTTTCCTAATGTAATCGTTGAGATCTCTCTGGTGACACAATTATTAGCAGCTGGGAGAAGCACCATAGTGTGCAGTTGTGTCTTTAATTATCTTTCCATTGTGAGCAGAGATTGTCTGTGCCAAGGCAGTTATTACACCTGACAAGGACAATATATTTACAATGGGTGTTTATACAGGCTAATTCCTTATAAAAATACCTTGACAGAAAGTGCTCCACCTGCCTTCATGTTCCCTATCACAACTGCTAATTAATATTATTGTGCTGAAAATGATCCTATCAATTAAAGCCTCTCCTGTCATAAGGGCTGCTCCCTGCCTAGCTATGCCTAATTAACCTGCTGCTGACTCACTCCCCAGGAAGGATGTTCAGCAGCCAGACAAAGTCTGGCTGATCCGATTCCACTGCTCTGCTGTGTTTTACAGAGTCCTCTGCTCAGGTCAGCCACCCCGTCTGTCTGCCTCCACTCAACACTGCTGCTCAGTCAGGGTTTAAAGCCACAGTCAGGCTCCTGGTTAAGTTCTCCTCAATTTATCTGGTTAGCAGAGCTGATCACACCCAAATATGTGAAGCCCAGAGCCACCTGATTCACTTTTCCAGTCACACTGGTTCAAACCCAGCTGTGAGTGCACTCCATGTTTTTGGGCAAAATTATTCTGCAGGACAGTGCAGCTGTTGGGAATTTGCTGTGTATTTGTCAAGCTAAAATGATGTTTACATTGTTGGCATAAATACGACTTGAGCCCTCAAACTGAATCAGAATGGAACTGGGAAGGACAGCAGGGCAGGGCTGCCATCAGCCCCAGAAGGGCCAGGTTCAAGCAGTGACTTTGGGCCTCTGTGTGGGTATGTAAGGATACAAATAGGAGTGTAATGGGATTGTCAAAAGGACATTACTCACCCCTCGGGAGCCCACTTCTTCTGCCAAGGAGCTCCTGCGTGGCTCAGCTCAAATTGCAAAACCTCCATGTTCTTCTGTTTCTCACCTGTTACAAGAGAGATAATTACAGAGGTGCTAAGAGGATAAATGTAGTAAAATCTGGGAGGTGCTCAGGAAAAGAGCATGTTTGATAGATGGGGCATGACGAGTTCTCTTGTCTGAGACAAGCCTGGGCTCTGCAGCGACAGGGACGGGGCTTCTGCCAACCCAAAAATGAGCCGTGATGCTCCGTGGCCAATGGGGGGTGAGGGCTCTGAGCACACGGGGCTGAACTCACTGGATTTGCTTCAGATCAGCCACTGATGTCCGACTCAGATTTTCTTGGGCCTTCTCAGTGATCAAAAATCACCAGGAAATCCCTGGAGGACCATTTTAAAATCGTATTTCTGGTGTCCCTCAGTGCCACTGCAAATGCCAGTGAATCACATGGAGGGGAACCCCCCCATGCCAGTGTCCCATTTTTCCAACTCTGCAAGAAAGACCAGCTTAAAGAGAGGAGGAGCATTCCTGCTGGAAGCTGCTGTTTGCTCATCCCAGCTTGCTGTGGTGGCCTCAGTGACAAAGCTGTTGGCCACGTGTTGCTCAGTGGCACCACAACGATGATGTCAAACCAGCGCAGGGGGGGACCTGTCCTGCCAACCCAGCACGTGGGAGCTCTGCAGAAGGAAACAGGATCTTAGGAGAGTGCATGTCACATCCTGAGCCTTCTTTGTCTTCAGAACCAGCTCAGCAGTGTGTGCTAGAGATTAAATTCTAGGCAAGTGTAAGGAAATGTTGGGGAGGGAGTGCAAAGAAACAAACCCACATGCCCATGCCTTCAGGCAGATAAGGCATTCAGGCTGCTCCTTCTGGGGAGAGGCAATAACAACAAAAATAAACAGAAACAGGGAAACATCTAAAGCTCAAAAATTGAATTTGTCTTCCAGCGTACAAAATGAACCAGTAAATCAAACAGGCTAAAGGAAGAGGAAGAATCAAGACTTTCCCCCCCATGAAATCACGTGATTCTTCTAAAGAGAGGGAATGGAATTACTTATTCTCAGAGAAATACAACAGTGCTGCTGGGACACGAGGCAGGCGGGCAGCACACTGTGCCTGGGCACCTTTTGCACTAACCAGGAGTATGGCACCTGTTCCCAAAGCACCCTGAGAGGAGCACCTGAAACCCCAGGGTCTCCCTCTGTGGCAATCCCTTCTTCCTCCTGTGTTTGGAGAAGGGCTGGAAGGTGGCCAGGATTGATCATAGTGCCTGTACATCACAGGCAAGTACCCTTTATGGAAATACTTGTTCTTGTAGGGACTCCCATGGGATCTCAAGGTGTGCAGAACCAAACTGGATCAAACTTGTCACTGTCACTAGTAATGGGAAGGGAAGAAATAATACTGCAACTTCCTTCCAACCTTGAGGTCTGTGTGTGTTGGGATAATAAGGATAGCACAGGGCACTTGGATTCTGCTGCCTTTGAAAGGAACAGTAAATAGGAATGGTTGGTAAAACTTCAGAACAACTATGTACGTATGTGGTTAACTGGCTCAACATAAGGAATACACAACTCTACCTTTCAAATATGCTGTTCTGCCAAAAGGGAATCACTTAACAAAAGCAGATTCCTTTTTGACTGCACTTTGCTTTCAAAGCAAAACATCCAGAAGCAAAACAAAAATGCCAAGAGCACTGCAATTGTGCCATTTCAAAATTTACAACATGAAGCATTTGGCCTTTTTACCTCCAAGTTTTCATGTAGATTGTTCTGCAAAGACTGGGGAAAGCAGCAATGGAGACAACAGACCCAGGCTCACTTTTCAGGAGGGAAGGTGGAAGAGGAATTCTTCGTCTGGGGTGATTCTTACACTCGTAAGTCAGATTTCAAAATTCCTTCTCACCAGGGATGGCATTTGGAGTATTGCTCATGTGCCTCTCTATTATCACCACAGGAGCCAGCCCACCCATCAGGTCTCCTGGTGTACCAACCCTCACAGCTCTGGAAACTGAGACAAGGGGCGAGCAGGTGATTTTTAGAACTTACAGAGCATCACTGGCAGCACTGGTGATGAGCTGTATCTTGTGATTCTGCAATCTGCAGCTCTGCCAAGAAAATCCCCTTTTCTACTGCATTTTGAGCCAGGCTGGGTGGTGACAAGGAGCCTTTTGTTGCCATTTGGGGAGTTGGCTGTTGCTCCAAGTTTTCTCACTCTCCTTGAGGAGGCAGCAAGTGGGGAGCAGAGCACCGATCCCTGCGGGACACGTGGCCCAGGTTGGCCCTTCTGTGAAATAATTCTGAGTGTCAGCTGGGCCAAGAGCTGAGTCTGGGACAGGCTACGTGGCAAAGTGCCCTCCCCACGGCGGCCAGAGCAAGTGTGGGACAGTTATGGGGAGGGCAATCAAAATGTTTGGGGCAGTTATGGCACAGCCAGTGACATCTGTGGCAAGGGACTCATTAAGTGGAGGATTTGGTGTAATACATATTGCAGCAAGGTCATATTCTTAGAAATCTAGGACCTGCCAGGAAAACAAATGAAATCAGCCAGGCTTATGCTTTGGTTTGATTGCTTCCCAAACCCATCTTTAATCTAAGTTCTTTTCATGCTCATCACAACTGGGCTTGCATGACTCTTGGGGCCTAATCCTCATCTGGTGCAAGCTGGACTGAATGCATTTAATTCAAGGGAGCCTCAACAGTTTACATTAGATTGTGGGTATATTTAAGTGTAGGTTATTTAGAAAGTCTCATGAGAGAACTTGGATGAAAGATCTATCTGGAAGCAACAAAGCTTTAAACAAACCCTGTGCTCTTCCTCACCTTCCAGAACTGGTCAGCCTCAGCTCCCAGAACCCCAAACAGCCCCTCCCCAGACTGAATTTTGCAGCTTCAAGTAGGAAGATCAACCATGATTTAAGTTGGATATTAGAAAAAAAAATTCTTTCCAGAGAGAGTGCTCAGGCATTGGAATGGGCTGCCCAGAGAGGGGGTGGATTCCCCATCCCTGGAGGTTTTTACACTGAGCTTGGCCGTGGCACTGAGTGCCATGATCTGGTAAAGGGACTGGAGTTGGACCAAGGGCTGGACTTGATGATCTCGGAGGTCTTTTCCAACCCAATCCATTCTATGATTCACCTCAGTGCAGGGATGGGTTGGCTCTGATAGTTCCCTCATGCAAGAGGGAGCACAGTCGTCGGGAATTACTTCTGATTCTTCATCTCTAGTGACAACTCCACTTCCCACATCCTAATTTCTAGCCCTGGTGAATTGCTTTGCCCCCAGTCCCACAGGCCTGTATCCACAGGAACATTCTCAATTCATGGGAAGAATCTCAAGGAAATGAATTAATGTGTTTCCCCTGAAAGGACAGGCTGTAAGTTTAGGAAGAAAAAAGGTGACTACCTGGGTTGAACATAGTCCACTAGGTCAGAAGCAGCAGCAGCAGCTTCCTGGAAGAGAAACAAAACCCCATTAGCACTGGTTTCTTGGGAAATAAGGTTTCAGACCCAGGGCTGACCCAGGGACTGGCAGCTCTTTCACTGCCTCTAAAACCCCAGTGCAAAGGCCTCCAAACAAGACCAAAACCTCTGGGTAATATCTGAGCGTGAAGAAAATGAACAGTATCACCTAATGAACCCTGAGTAAGAGAAATACCTATTTTTCTCCACGCTTTGTTGTTTTGGGTTTTTTTTAACATCCTCTGCACTTGAATAATTGTCTCCCTTAGCAAAAATGGTGCACGTCATATATGGCAGAGGCAAAAGAGCTGTATTAAAAGCCATAATTACTGCAGTTTAACAATTAGTAGTGCTATTTGAAGATGTTTTGAATAAGATTTATGGTATGTTTTCTAAGTTTTAATTTATAATTATGGGGAAGAAGCTTAGCCTTGAGTATTTCTTCTCTAAAAAGTTTATAATAATATGTAGTACAGTTTTGTTCAGTAGAGAGGGATACAAAAACCGGAAAAAACATGCAGGAAGAAAAGGATAAAGTTTTTTTTTGTGTGTGTGTGTGTAAGCAAAGTTTAAATGGAA
This sequence comes from Sakesphorus luctuosus, assembly GCA_013396695.1. Classification (NCBI taxonomy): domain Eukaryota; kingdom Metazoa; phylum Chordata; class Aves; order Passeriformes; family Thamnophilidae; genus Sakesphorus; species Sakesphorus luctuosus. Next base: position 6,846 of record VWZD01007208.1, on the reverse strand, counting down.
TAATTAAATTTACCATAATCAATAAAATGTGTGAGTCGAGTTTATTGAAGTGGCTATTTCCCATTGCATAATTTCCCTAGGGGACTTTCATTTTTAATTCAAAAATAAAAAAATAATAATTAAAAAAACCAAACCCCTGAGCACTTACTGTAAATATGCCAGCATATGTGTGAGGTTAAGAAAAGCACGAGCCTACACCCAGGAATCAAAGAGGGGCTTACCACTGCTTTGACACTAATTGTAAAAGCTGAACATTTTCTAGAGCCATAATCAAACCTTAACTGCCATGGGGGACTTGTTCAGCAGCTTGCAGTAATTCTAATAAGATGCAGAGCCTTTCACCTTTAGGTCACCAGTTCAAACCCTCTCTGGGCTGGGTAGTAAACAGAACCCGAGCCCTGTGGAGTGCCAGAGTACCCAGAGCAGATGCCAGAGCAGAAGTGGCAAGTGTTTCCCTTCCTTCCCGTGTCATCCCTGCCTCCCCTGGGATTCAGGTGGGCACCTCCTTGGGGGACTCACCTCATCTCCCTCAGCCTCACATGCTCCCTTCTGGAAAGGGGATGGGAGAGCTCTGCCCTTGCTCCATTTCAGCTGGAACCTCCCCGGGTGCCCCATGGCACCCACCCCAGAGACCCCAACTGTGCCATGGGGTTTTCATTTCAGCTGGAACCTCCCCGGGTGCCCCATGGCACCCACTCCAGAGACCCCGACTGTGCCATGGGGTTTTCATTTCAGCTGGAACCTCCCCAGGTGCCCCATGGCACCCACCCCAGAGACCCCGACCGTGCCATGGGGTTTTCATTTCAGCTGGAACCTCCCCAGGTGCCCCATGGCACCCACCCCAGAGACCCCGACCGTGCCATGGGGTTTTCCAACACTCCCATAAAGCCACACCTGGGAAACATAAACAGCGATACCATCTCTGTCCCACTTCCATGTACACAATTCCTCTTAATTAATTAGTCCATTTGCTTGAGCACTGCATGGAGAACAGATGGATCACACATGCCATGGAGAGCAGCAGCCCCCACGTCCTGCCCTGGGCCGCACAGCAGACAGCTCTGCCAGCACCAGCACCCTCTGGAAACAGGGGCCAAGTCCTCACCTCGGCACTGCACCTGGATCCAGGCACCAGCTCTGAAACTGCCCTGAGCTGCCTGCAGGGGAATCACAGCTCCAGCTGAGGCCCCTGGCACCGCCAACAGCTCCAAAGGATCTGAAGTTTTGTGGCAAGCACTTCCATGCACTCCCTGCTACACTGATGCCTGGACAGGACCATGTCTTCCTCGAGGATGCCATGAACATGGGTGTTTCCAGCTGGGCAAACACCAAACAACAGTACCCAACCAGCATGAAGACAGATTGGCCACCAGCATGACAGTCTTCTCCTCTCTCCCTCAAACACACATACCCTTCCCATGAGCGTGGGGATGACTCAGAGCTTTGGGATGCAGCCCCATCCCTCTGGCTGGGATGGTGTCTTCAGTTCTGTGCATGTGTGTGAGTGGTTATAATAGTCTGAGGCCTTAATTGTGACTCGTGTTACTACAGCTGAGAAGTTGAGGAGCTCTGAGGAACAATTCCTTCATTGTCCCCTACACATCTGGGTTAATGTTTCCTTCTCAGATTAGTCTGTACCAGCGTGTTCCCTCTGTGCTCACCACAAGCTCCCAGTGCCAATTTCCCTCCGTGGCAGCTCCACTGACAGCTGTTTACTTGGAAGCTCATGAATTTGATATATGGGTGCTCGCCACAAATTAATGGAATACTTTCCAGATGCAATGTCTTTAAATATTCAAACTATATGCCAAAAGCATTAAGCTGTTCAGGCCATTCTTTTCTCTTAGCTCTGGATGTCTCTCAGAGAAGATGTAAACACAATTTCTTGTGCCACTGACCAAAGCGCTTCAGATGTTTGAAAGGTGAGCAGCAGCACGAGGTGCTGGGTGGGAGATGGTGCCATTGCCATCCAAAGCCAAAGCCAAAGCCAAAATGGCCAAAAAAGAGCAGAATAAATCAAAAGGAAGTGTCAAGGCTGATCCATAGCAGGTGGTCTGGGTCTGTGTTGGCTTGTGAAGCTCAGGTGAGCTGAACAAGCTCCAAAGTTTGGCTCCCCAGAACATCTCCAGAGGCTCATCTGGAGCACTGCAAAGCAACAGGAACAGCCTGCTGAGGAATGGCTGCAGTGAACAAGCCCCACTAAAATGCCTGACACCTCTCCTTGCTAGTTGTCAACTAGAAATCCTTCTTGAGCACAGGAGCCGATATTTAGCTCAGAAACAGAGCCAAGCCCTGCCCCAGGTGTGCCTCCTTCCCAAGCCCAACCTCCAGCAGTGGCATTGCTCCTGTGGTCTCAGTTTGCATCAATATCTACCCTAATGCTGAGGACCTGCACAAACCCAGCAGCACCTGGGGGTGAACACCAGCATGCAGAAACAGGCAGAATTGCTCTGGGGCTGGTGTAACTCTGACTGGTATCACTGGAAGCTGCCAGCAGGTCAGGCTGAAAGCTGTGGGGAAGTGGAATGGCTGCCCCAAAGATTTATACCACCAGAGCTGGGGCCAGGACGTGTAACTCATTCCTTGGCCAACTTACATCACTTTTTCTTCCCTCATTGCATTTTCTTTGGCATTTTCTTCTTTGCATTTACTTATTTTCTTCCACTAAAATTTAACATGATCTGGCCAGTTGAGCTACCAGGATATGGGTTTTCTATCCAGTAGTTAAAGGGAAGAACCTTCTGACATGCTTTTATCTACCTAAAAATGCCAACAAACATGAGCTGTGTGGCCTCAGATTGGAGGAGGGCAGGAAAGAGCTCCAAGAAATCTTGTCTGAATTCGAAACCAGTTCACGTCTGAAATGCTGCCTGTTTGAAGGTGTTTCCTTTACTGTCTCCACTATTGTTATTGATCACAGAACAAATAGTTATTAGTTATAATCAACTTAACTGAATTGAAAAATTCAAGTTCATTATCTTATGGGAGGAAAATAAACATCATTTTACAAGGTTTTTAAAGCAACAACAGTAACAGGAAACCACCCCAAACTCTAGTCCACAGGCAGAATGGACATCTGCTAGAAAAATATGATTATTCCCCCACCCACCACCCTCAAATTTAGGGATTTGTGGAATATGGGCCTTGCCTAAAGTTGCTTGGCAGAAATCCCCACGTCAAGTTCTTATTTAATGAAATCATGTGGTAGTAAATCAAACACAGAAACAGGAATCAGTAAATCCACCACATCCTTTGAAAAAGTACCGTTGGACTCCGTCAACTCAAGTTGCCTGGGCAATGAATTCTCTGTATTTGTCAACCAAAAAGTGACTGACCCACCTTTTTGTGCCATTTTCTAATCTTCTGTCCCAAGTCAGAGCAGAGATCCAGCTCCAAACGGGGAGGTCACTTGCAGAAAGAGGTCCCACAACTTGCACCGAGCTGTCACATCGGAGTATGACGTGAGAGGTGGCAAATGATTGCCAAACAGCAAGAGGAACACCAGGCAGAAGAGAGGGAAGAACAACATCAATATCATAAGCAATGGGAGGCTGTCCAGACCTTGACCCTACTAAAGCCAGCAGGAGTCCTTGCACAGATCCACTGCCCATGGTTTTCTCCATGCCCTTGGAGAACCCACCTGCTGGGGGGACTTGGTCATTATCTGGTCCTCCAGAAACCAGGTCTGTTGAAACAACAATGTTTGCAGACAATGACTGATCTCCTCTAAATTATATTTCCATTTTCTGTTCTGTCTTCCCTCTTTTTCCCCAGAAAAAAGGATATCATTTAGTACTAGAACTCTATGGAAAAAGTAAGTTCAGTGAAATTTTGAACCTTTTTTTTGAAAGAAACTTAAATACCATCTGGAAAGTCATGACAAAAATAAATACTTCTGATCAACATCTGCCCCAGGAGCACAAAACCATGGATTCCATTCCCTGATACGCCCAAGAAAGCAATTGGAAAAGAGAAGACATTGGTGGATTTACAAAAGGTACACAAGGAGAGTGATGTTGAAAGCAGTTGAAAAATGCATTGTCAGATCCTGGGTGCCCACATGGATCCAAACCCACTCAGATCACTGTCCAACCTGTGGCTGCTGATTGAAATTCATTTGGTCACTCAACTACACATGGAGCCCCTCAGCTCTTCAGTTTTTAAAGTAACTTTAATGAGCAAAGATACAAAATTTGTTATCCTTCCTCATCCCCTGACATTCTGAACTTCTAATCTTTATTTTTATAACTGAGTCCTGAGATGTACTAAGATGATGGTTTTGTGTCTATCTTGTTTCAGCACTGGATCCATTTCTGGATCCATTATTGTTTCAGCCTTGTGATTCATCACTGAGAGATCCACGGGAAAGGAACTTCTCAGAAATCTCAGGATTTCTCAGAATCCCCATCCAAATGAGATTTCAGGAGATCTGACTCTGTAATTAATTGTTTCAGACGGAGATAAAATACACAAACAGCTCAAACATGGCACTTTTACAACCTTAATAAAACTAAAATGCAGCATGTACTGGGTATGGGTTTTAAGGACAAGGAAAAGGTGAAGGGCAATGGCTGCAACTTTAACAAACCCGATGGTGACTGTAGAGCAGAAAGGTGCAGGTCATTGGTAGAACAAAATCTAACCCATCCATGGTGGATGGGATCAGCTGGAGGGACCCTCCCCAGCTCTCCAGAGCATCACTGCTGGGAGGGGCCGGGTCCTACTCAGAGGGAGGAGAGCAGTGTGTGCTCCTCCTGCTTCCTTTGCTTCCTTCAGGGCCCAGTTTCCAGAGATAATGGATAAGATGAGCTGCAGGCAGCCTTTATTTAAGCGTTAATTTTTATTTGGACTATTTTTTCCCTCTGTTAATTTCACAGACCAGTTAAAAAAAAAAAGTGTCACAAATTCTGAAAATAGCAAATATTTTCATTCTTACACTAAGGAATGTGCTTGTTCATTTAAATTTCAAATTCTACTTGTTTCCAAATGCCTTTCACTACAAAGGGTAAATTCCAAGGTGGCACAATTGGGGCTGAACAAGCAGCTACTTTTACTTTGTGATTTTTTTTTTCCTTTATATTTTCCTTTCCTGAAAAAAACCCCAAACCTTGGGCAAAACCCTTCACTCCAGCACTGCCTCCCTACAGAAGGTGCCCTGCTGTTACCATGAGTTACTGGCCCCTGTCAGACAGGGATTAGGCTCCAGGCATCCATTTATCCTGTTTCAGAGCAAAGGAGACATGCACTTGGAATGAGTCTTGGGAGCTGAGTGGGGTCCCGCTGCCAGAGCCGTGGGGCTGGAAGTGGGCACTGTGTGGCTGCCAGAGCAGCCGTGGGGCTGGAAGCGGGCACTGTGTGGCCGCCAGAGCAGCCGTGGGGCTGGAAGTGGGCACTGTGTGGCTGCCAGGGCAGCCGTAGGGCTGGAAGTGGGGCTGGAAGTGGGCACTGTGTGGCTGCCAGAGCTGCCGTGGGGCTGGAAGCGGGCACTGTGTGGCTGCCAGGGCAGCCGTAGGGCTGGAAGTGGGGCTGGAAGTGGGCACTGTGTGGCTGCCAGGGCAGCCGTAGGGCTGGAAGTGGGGCTGGAAGTGGGCACTGTGTGGCTGCCAGGGCAGCCGTGGGGCTGGAAGCGGGGCTGGAAGTGGGCGTCCCGTTGCTCTCCCCACGCTGTGCACAACCAGCATTACGGTTTATGGCTCCTGCACAACACTGGGACACACTAATTTTACAGGTGCATTCTAGCAAACTGCAGTCCCTAATATCAGAATGCTATTAAAAATAATGCACTCCTTATGCCCAGGCAGTTAATTTAATATTAAATCAATAAAACATTTACTGGAGCTGGTCAGGGGCCTGGCTGCTGACAGCAGACTCAGCTCACGGCAACAAATGTCTCCTCACCCTTTGCAGACAGCTGCTGGCTTATTGTAGAAGACGTCTTTGGTCCTGACAAACAGCCTCCCTAAGCCCTAATGAGTGCAGAAATTCAAAACACTTGTGGGACGTTTATTAGCAAGAAAATACACCAGCCTTTTGGGAGATTTGGATCGACAGCAGCAATCATCCATGGGCCAAGTTCAGCCCAGCTTGTGCAGGGAACACAAAATTACTTTCCTGGCCATGAAGAAAGAGATTGTAGCTCTTTCCAGTTGCTTTCATCTCTGGGATATGGAGCCTGGGGTGGGAGCTCTTCCCTAAGCTGAGTTTTCACTGGTGGAGTCATTTTACAATCCACCAGCTTCTCGAGAAAATCCCAAGATGGCAAAGGTCACTGGGATGGGATCCACCACAGCCCATCTGCTGCTGAGTGTGAGCAAACCACCTGGCACGGCCACCTTTCCCTCCCCATAGTCGCTTCCAAATGAACTCAAGCACAAAACACAGGATTTTGCCAGCAGGCCTGATGACCAATGTCCTACAGTGACATTAGGAGGTAAATTAGGAAACTGTTCTGGTTTGGGTTTGTTTTGGTTAATAAAAGAATAGAGGTCAACTTTTTATCAAGAATCTGAGAATCAAAATGCAACTATTACAGTAACTGCAAATGATACAACAAATAAAGGAAAAGCCAAACAAAATCCAATCAACCAATCAACCAAGAAAAAAAAAAAGAAAAAACCTCCAAAAAGTATCAAACCAAAAAAAAAAAACCTGACCAAGCTTGCAGAGAGCAGCAACCTGGCACATCTGTATGAAGAATGAGCAGATATCTTCTACCCAGATGGTATTGTGTGGACAGTCCAATTAGCTGAAAACCCCTGCACAAGCTGTTTCCCAGCATTGTTCTCAGAAGGATCATTCTGCCCCAAGCTGACAGATCTCCAGAGACTCCCAGCCAAGGCCCTTCAC